>SJYO01048061.1:14167367-14193094 GCA_006410555.1 Capra ibex | reverse complement strand
CTGAAAACCTGAGTCTCCCTCTCCCTCTCCCACCCTACTAAACCCTCTTACCCTTAAGATTGTACATATGACAGTACATTCTTAACTTAGCGGTCAGGTACAGACTGCATCCCACGTCGAACGAACCCCGACCACGTACCCCTACTGGGTCTCTCTACAACACCCCTCCCTCCACCCTCCCCCCAAGTACAAACCCTTGCGTACATTCTTAATTTCTAAAATTTTAAATTTTTTATTTTTTTATTATTTATTTTATTTTATTTTATTTTATTTTACAAATCCATATTGTAAATTTGAAACTAAAGACTGTGGGGAGTACAAATCACGTAAAATAGAAAACATTTTTAATAATCGAGAAAGAGAAATTTAAAGAGAAAGAGGAAAGGGAGAGGTAGACTTAATAAGTAATTTTGACGTAATTCGGAAACAAAAGGGGGAAAAAAATAGTTATGAAGTAANAAGACTGTGGGGAGTACAAATCACGTAAAATAGAAAACATTTTTAATAATCGAGAAAGAGAAATTTAAAGAGAAAGAGGAAAGGGAGAGGTAGACTTAATAAGTAATTTTGACGTAATTCGGAAACAAAAGGGGAAAAAAAATAGTTATGAAGTAAATATAAAATACTTTTACACCTAGACATATTAAGGTGAGTTCAAACTTTTTTAAATATTATTAAATCAAAATAGTGTGTGTTGTGATGGTTCTTTTGGTTTGTAAGAGTTCATTTTCGTTGAGATAATGAATAAAATGATTGGAATCAAACGTAGAAGATAATCTTAAATGAGTATTTTTAAAAGTCCGAAAATCTTTGTACAAAATAGTATAAAAGGATATTAAAATATAGACAGGACTGTCGAACGTACAGTATAAAGTTCTTTACCTCTTGTGTATACATTAAATACTAACGACATAAAGACCGATTAAGTGAAACCGTCCATGAAATACTTATATACATCGAAAATTAGAATGAAATTGTACCAAATATAATACAAATAAATTGTAAAAGTTTATGTATCTATAGTTCGACTATGAACATGACGTTACTAGATGAACTTATGATTTCGTATAGATTTTAAGAAAATTTCCTTTTTAAGACTAAATAGGCAGGGTTTCGTTATTGTTACAAGTTAATGGTTCTTCTCTCTTTAGTAATAAAGTCGATTGGACCTTCTCGTTTGATACTAGACGGACAGATCGAAATTTACAAAGAGGAAACGAAAAAATAAAAATTCGAAACATGACACATAATCCCGAAGGGTCCACTGTGGCCACCATTTCTTAGACGGACGGTTACGTCCTCTGTATTCTCTATGTCCAAGGTAGGGACCCAACCCTTCTAGGGGACCTCATCCCGTACTGTTGGGTGAGGTCATAAGAATGAACCTTTTAGTCTCTTCGGACCACCCGATGTCAGATATCCCAACGTTTCTCAGTCTGTACTGACTTCACTGAATCGTGCGTACATGCGTAACACCTAACTCATAACGACTAATTGTTACAATGCTGTTAAAGTCCACTTTCGTTTTCTTGAGTCGGTATGTATAAGTATATAGGTAAGAGGGGGTTGTAAGGGAGGATAGGTCTGACAGTGTCTTAATTAAAAACACAAACAAAGAAACAAATATTTACAATAGAATCAAACGTCTTAAGGTCTAAATGTTTTTTTCAAAGGTAATAGGGTTTTTATAGGTAAACCTTTAAAATACTATTTGTCCTTCTTAACACGACCTTGGTATTCTTTTGGTGACCTCTTTCTTTACCGTTGAGTGAGGTCATAAGAACGGCTCTCTTAGGGTGCCTGTCTCCTCGGACCGTCCGTCCTGAACACTGATTTGGTGGTGGTGGTGGTATACTTTTAGTGTATCGAAACTTGTGAATAACCGTCCCTTACCTCCATTTATATACAAATGTTCACTAAACGTACTTTTGTTTGCCACCATAACGTTTTTTTCCTTTTACTAAATGTTCAGAACCCCTAAATAACGTATGTCGAACTCCATTTAAAATTGTACAAATTTTTGTTCAAATGGTTTATCGTGAAAGACTCCTTCTTTGCTTCAAAAGACTTTACTATACTTTCAACAAGTAGAATTTAGTCAATTAAATATTTATATTAGAATTACAAATATAACGTCTCAGTGGTTTATGTACATATTTATTAATATACAAAATTTAGTCCTTTTTTAACTTTTAATAACAAACTTACGATGACTCAAGTGATCTACCATTTGGAGTACAAAACGAGAAAATAACAAAAACTAGTATGTGAAAAAAAAAAAAGGTATAGAACAATAGGTCCTTTCGATTTCAGTTTCATTTTAATCAAATTTCTTACATACTTTGTAATAGTGGAAAAATAAAGTGTAGATTTGGTCCCGTCCGGATTTACTATATAGAAGCTAATATCATTTTTCTCTCGTCGACGATTTTGAATTAATAGAACGGGAAGTATCGTCGTCGGAATTAATCCTGTGACGATTAATCGCATCATAAGAAGGTCTCCCGATTTATCTTAATTGAAGAAACTTAAACTGGACTTTCCTATACAGTACTCGAGATATTAAAACTCTTGAACTTTCCGAGTCAAATTTTTAAGTTGTAGAAAAATTTTGTAAGACTTTTTTTTAATTTTACGTCTAAAGGGTCAAATGTTTTATACTCTCGTAAAGGAATTATTGAGTTGAAAGAAGAAGACATTACTTATTTTATATAAGAGTAATTGAGAGTTACAAGATCATAAACGTTTTAAATCGTATACATTTATACGACTTTATTACATCTGATATTTTACACAAACGTAATTTAATGTATTTAGACTATTTATTTATTTAAGATTATGTAGTGTAATTTAGAACGAATTTTAATTTTTTTCTTTTAAGATTTTAATATAAAATTCATAATAAATAATTCAACTTTGGAGTAAATATATATCGTATTAATTTGTAGGTCACCCTTTCTTTTATTAAATTTTAGGGTATTCTAGTTCATACGTAGTCTAAAGTGCGTCTTTAAGATAGGACAAAAAATATTCTACACTACCAATATCAATCATCTTCTATTTGAAATATATATATATAGATCAGAATTAGTCAGTTGATAAAAAATTTTGAATAAGTTCTGATATTTCTTTATGGACCGTGTGTCTTGGTTAGAGTAACTGTATAAAATTTAATTCATTTGTATTTACGAAGTGGTCCTAATACAAGTATACATTATATATAACATATATATTTTAGACAGGTAGTAGACGGTGAAAAAAGTCGAACGTATTATTAAGGTACTTTCCTTTTAATTTCCGTAAAACGGAATACGATGTAAAACAACCAAAATAATTCATTAAACCTACACTAGAATCTCATCTACTTTTAAATCGTGATTTAGTAGTACTATTATAAACTTACTTTTTGTAATAAATTCTTCGAGTCTCTTAAATTAATGAGAAAAGAAGGGTTGGGGAGTTTTTACGAGGTCGTTTTGTTACACTGATCAGGTAATGACTAGGGTGGGGTTTGAAGTTTGGATGTAAATACCTATCTACGTATAAAATATGGAGTAATAGAAATTCTCTTACAAGTCTCAGGTATGTATAGGTTTAATATTGTTTCTTATCAGCTTTTTACTTTTCACGAAGTTTTCATTTACAAGGGAAAAAACCGTTGTTACGGCAAAATTTCAAAATCAAACAATACGACTATCTACAAAAATATAAAGACATTAATTAAGTTCTCGTAACAATCACAATTCTGAGGGTCCAACTATTCCTACTCTTATCTGAAAATTAATTAGTCTTTATATTCGGGAAAATTTTAATATCATATACTTCGAAGTCATTCAACTTCGATCTAATGTACTTGGTACAAAATGGTATTACTTTTGTATTAGTACATAATATATATAATAAATAATGAATATAGTTATATAAAATATATGTAATATTATCGAATGTTCCTGACGTATTTAAAATACATCTTATTTTTTATTACATAAACAAACCGAAGACTTCATCGGTTAAAAATAGTTTGTTATCTTTCAAATTGAAATATTGATTTATTATAAAATTAAACTATATCATACTAATTCTTTGGTAGACTAATAAAAGATTGTTTAAGATTATAAACTTCCTTTTATTAACTAATATCTGGTCGTTATTGTGATTTCGTGTGAGAAAGACATTATATTTATTTTATATGAAACTCCCATTAATCACCCCTGTACTAGGACCGACCTTTATTTACCGTATGAGTTCGTCTTAATCACTCCTCTTACATTACTGTTACCATAATGTATTATCACATTATGATAAACTACAACATTATGTTACGACAACAACAAGTTATTGATTCAGTACAGACTAAGAAACGCTGGGGCACCTGAGATCGGGAGGTTCGAAGAGACAGGTACCCCAAAAGGTCCGTTCTTATGACCTTACCCAACGGTAAAGGAAAAGGAGCCCTAAAAGGGTTGGGTCCCTAACTTGGGCTTAGGAGACGTCACCGTCTTAGGTAACGATTTAAGGAATGGTGACTCGGTGGCACTTTCTGTTACCGAATTCTATTTGGTTGTTTCACATATGGTCCTACTCAAAAGGTCACCTTTCAATAATGATAGGGATTTGGACTTCCCCCAACTTCAGTTAGACGAAGGATACGACATAAACGACAGTCTCCCTATCTTAGTGACCATGGTGTATAGAGTCTTATTTCTCTTTCAGCTCCCGACACGTACTGTAACCTATATGATGACTACTTTCTGTACAATGGTCGAAGGTAACCATTTATGGGTTAAAACCGAATTACCGACTTAGAATTCACTCTCTCGTTCCCCCTGACAAATATATTAAGGAATTCCAGAACTTCGTATTATATCTCACCTTTTCTTATCCTATTTTTCTAGACCCTATTCACCTCTGATAAGGCTGAGTTGGATCGTAGTGAACTAATGAAAGTTTCACGATTGTAAGAAAAAGTGAAAAGTTTAAAGTCTTAGTTCGTGTTCATCTTACATTATCATTATGACACTTGGAATGACGGAGTGTGCTCTATGTCTACGTGAAAACATGTGCGGATTAAACGGAAATACCGTTGATCTGTACCTGACAGATTTAACTAAGGGTAATAAGACACTCTTTAAGTTAATCATTTCAAAGAACCCCCTCTTTTTTACACGAAAGACCAAGAGAGACTAACAAATCCTATTTAACAAGGTTGTTCATTTACAGTCTGTAACTTTTTGTTTTTGTTTGTTTATTTTTTCGTTTTTTAAAATTTTTAGTTTATTAAAATGAAAAACGACCTAATTTTCATGTTATCCTATTATATACTATTTGGACTTTTTCAAAGGATAATAGATAACTTTTTAACATACAGTCTTCGTAAGACTAACTTAGACCATGTTATTGAACATAAGTATACGAAAAGATAAAAACGACGATTCAGTGAAGTCAACAAAGACTGAGACACGTTGGGGTATCTACCGTCGGGTGGTCCGAGGGGGCAGGGACCCTAAGAGGTCCGTTCTTGTGACCTCACCCAATGGTAAAGGAAAGGGTTACACACTTTCACTTTTCACTTTCACTTCAGCGAGTCAGCACAGGCTGACAAGAGCTGGGGTACCTGATATCGGATGTCAAGTACTAAAAGGTCCGTTCTCATGACCTCACCCTACGGATAAAAATCCATTCTTACTTGTTTTCATTTTAATTTTTACCAATGTAGTCTAACCCTCTATAGAGGGGACCGTTTCACTCATTAAGTCTATCGACGGTTTATATTACTTTTGATGTTCACATTATGGTTTCGACGACGACGACGAAAACGATTCGGCGAAGTCAGCACAGGCTGAGACACGCTTGGGTATCTACCGTCGGGTGGTCCGAGGGGGTAGGTATCCTAATTGTTACCTCACCCAACGGTAAAGGAAGAGGTTACGTACTTTCACTTTTCCCTTTCACTTCAACCAGTCAGTAAAGGTTGAGAATCACTACGGTACCTGACGTCGGATGGTCCGAGGAGGCAGGTACCCTAAAAGGTCCGTTCTCATGACCTCACCCAACGGTAACGGAAGAGGTTTATGGTTTCGATGTCTTTTCGATTAAAAAATTCCGTGTTAATTACTGTAACAAGATTCCTAGGATTATCCCCTCTGACCCTAGTAATTCGTCAAGTAATTGTTTAAGAAGTCGAAAGGTCCACCGAGTCACCATTTCTTAGGTCGATTGTTACATCCTCTGGGTCTTCTTAACCTAGGGACCCAGACCTTCTAAAGAGACCTCCTTCTTTGACGTTGGGTGAGGTCATAAGAACGGACCTCTTAGGGTACCTTTCCTCCTCGGACCGTCCGATGTCAGGTATCGCATCGTTTTTCAGGTCGTCCTGACTCGTTGACTCGTACGTGTGTGTTGTGTAGTAACGTTGGTTCAGTCATGCAACGTCGTCGTTCGTTACCGCATTTGTCTTTTTGATACCGACGTAGAGGAAACGTTAATCTACTAACTAAGATATCAACCCCGTTCATCGAACAATCATTTACTAGTCAATCCAGAAGAACAAGTAGCCAACACTCCACTTCTCTAGATTCTTCATTTGTCTGTCGGGTCTGATCTCTGGAATAGAAGGAGTCGATTGAAGGAAGACGACAGTGTAGGGTGTAAGATGAGGTGTCCTCTTGTGACTAATCATGGTTAGATTTTACTTACTATTTAGTCTTTTCCTGTAACGTTCTTAGTACTACACAGTTTTTTATTGTTCTTCCTTTTCGTGTTACTTCTTTTCTATCAACACCTATCTCCATCGGACGTTCGAATCAGTCGGTACGGACTGAGAAATACTGGGTACCTGACATCGAGTCGTCCGAGGAGAGAGGCACCCCAAAAGGATCTTTCTTATGACTTCACCCAACGGTAAAAGAAGAGGTCGCCTACAAGGCCTGGGTCCCTATCTTAGGCATAGACGACTCAGGGGATGCAACGTCTGTCTAAGGAATGACGACCCGGTGACCCCTTCGACCACACCTATTCACTATCTTCTTAAAACGGTATTAAATTTTAAAGGTTCTTCGCATTGGAAGTACACAAGTCAAGAATATTCTGATAATACAAAGGAGTTTATTTTCTCTCTTGACTATTAAACGAAGGGACCACTGAGTCTGACATTTCTTAGAGGGACGGTACGACCTCTGGACCAACATAAAATATATACTTTCGACAATTCTATCATTTAGAATTCTCAACAATAGTGTTACTTTTTTACAAAAAAAGAAAAATAAAATATAGACATACTTTACTACCAACCAGTGATTTGAATAACACCGATGTGAAATATATTATATGTAATTACAAGTAATTTGTATTCTTAGACAATGAAAATTACAGTACAATTACGTATCACTTCGTTCTTAGTCTATATAAAAAATAGGATAGTATAACCGTTTTATATATCAGTTACACAAACATAAACTTCCGACTACGTTGTGTTTACTCATGACAATATACATGAGACCTACTTAGTGTTGACCTTAGTTTCAACGGTCCTCTTTATAGTTATTAGAGTCTATACGTTCACTACCGTGAGATTTCCGTCTTTCGTTTCTCCTTGATTTCTTGGAGAACTACTCTCACTTTGACCTCTCACTTTTTCAACTGAATTTTAAGTCGTAAGTTTTTTGATTCTAGTACCTAGGTCAGGGTAGTAAATTATCGTTTGTCTTCATCTTTTTAACCTTCATCACTGTCTAAAACATGGAAACCCGAGGTTTTAGTGATGTCACTGACGTTGGTACTTTAATTTTCCACGAACGAGAAATCTTCCTTTCAATACTGTTTGGTTCTGACGTATAATTTTTCATCTCTGTAGTGAAACGGTGGTCTTCAGACAGATCCGTTTCGATACTAAAAAGGTCATCAGTACATGTCTACACTCTAAACCTGTATCTCTTCCGACTCACGGTTTCTTAACTACGAAAACTTGACACCAGGATCTCTTCTGAGAACTCAGCGAACCGGTCATTCCTCTAGTTTGGTCAGTAAGGATTTCCTTTAGTTGAGACTTATAAGTGACCTTTCTAACTACGACTTCGACTTCGACTTCGAGGTTATGTAACCAATGGACTACACTTCTCGATCAAGTAATCTCCTTTAAGACTATGAACCTTTTTAACTTCCGTCCTCCTCTTTCTCCGTTGTCTCTTATTCTACCAACCTACCGTAGTAGATGAGTTACCTGTAGTCAAATTCGTTTGAAGTCCTCTGTCACTTCCTGTCCTTTCGGACTACGTGTCGATACGTGTGTTTGTCAGTCTGTACTGAATCGTTGACTTGTTGTTGTATACAAGAGTCCAGTATATACTTAACTGTCGGAAAAACTTCTCCTTAAAAAGGTTATAAATAGGTGTAAAATTAATAATAATTTATTACCGTCTATAATTTCACCTTCTGTTCAATTTTAAAATAAAAGAGGTCTAGACGTTTTTTATTAGTTTAGATTGTACTGGTGCAATACTGTGTGTATGTTACGTTATCCTAACAAGGAGATACTTTAAGAATTCCTATATTTGTAAAACCGATTGTCAAACAGTAGAATATTATTTAAAGTTCTACGATTCGGATCGTTAAGATAAGACACCTTACATAGAATTTAATACGTGGTCTACACAATTTTTTACAAAGTCAAGTCAAGTCAAGTCAGTGAGTCAGCACAGGTTGAGAAACGCTGGGGTACTTAGGGTCGTGCGGTCCGGAGGGACAGGTAGTGGTTGAGGGCCTCAAGTGAGTCTGAGTACGGGTAACTCAATCACTACGGTAGGTCGGTAGAGTAGGAGCCAGCAGGGGAAGAGGAGGACGGGGGTCAGGGAGGGTCGTAGTCTCAGAAAAGGTTACTCAGTCGAGAAGCGTACTCCACCGGTTTCGTGACGTCAAAGAATCTCGTCGCAATAAGTCTTTTCTGATTCGTTGTTCATACGTTGACTTAAAACCATCGTTGTACCTTATTTAATTATGTTTCATTACCCTTATCTACTTCATGTTGGTATGTGTTAGTCTACGTAATAAGAATCTTTATTTCAGAACTCAATTTATAGGTTCTGTTTTATACTAAGATACATACTTTAAAATCACGACGTACCGTGTCCTCCCCGTCTATAAGTCCATACGTATTGGAGTCTATACGTCTACTGTGGTGGGAATACCGTCTTTCACTTCTTCTTGAATTCTCCGAGAACTACTTTCACTTTCTCCTTTTACTTTTACAACCGAATTCCGAGTTGAAAGTCTTTTGATTCTAGTACCGTGGACCAGGGTAGTGAAGTATCCTTTATCTACCCCTTTGTCACCTTTGTCACCGACTGAAATAAAAAGACCCGAGATTTTAGTGACATCTACCACTAACATCGGTACTTTAATTTTCTGCGAATGAGGAACCTTCCTTTCAATACTGGTTGGTTGGTTGGATTTATCGTATAAGTTTTCGTCTCTGTAATGAAACAGTTGTTTCCAGGTAGATCAGTTCCGATACCAAAAAGGTCATGAGTACATACCTACACTCTCAACCTGATATTTCTATCGACTCGTGACTTCTTAACTATGAAACTTGACACCACAACCTCTTCTGAGAACTCTCAGGAAACCTGATGTTCCTCTAGGTTGGTCAGGTAAGATTTCCTTTAGTCAGGCCTCACAAGTGACCCTCCTGATTACAACTTCGACTTTGAGATTATGAAACCGGTGAACTACGTTTCTCGATTGAGTAAACTTTTTAGGGACTATGACCCTTTCTAACTCCCGTCCTCCTCTTCCTCTGCTATCTCCTATTCTACCAACCTACCGTAGTGGTTGAGTTACCTGTACTCAAACCCATTTGAGGTCCTCAACCACTACCTGTTTCTCCGGACCGCACGACGTCAAGTACCCCAGTGTTTCTCAGTCTATACTGACTCGCTGACTTGACTTGACTTGACTTACTTTAAAATTTTTAACCAGTTTCACTTGGATATGACTATTTGACTAATCCGTACATGTATTACCTACACTGCAGTTCGAGATTTTTTTTACTTTTTCTATATTAATAGGGATTAAAGTCCTATCATCATTTAAACCTCCCCTCTGTTGACACCTACCGGTTTCCAAAGTGACCCTCTAAAAAAAAAATTAGTTAATAAAGAAATCAAATTAAAACCGATACGAACCACAAGTAACGAGGAGTCCGAAAAGGGATCGACGTCGTTCGTCCCATGACAGATCAACGTCACACGTCCGAAGAGTAGCACCACCGACATGAATAACGCCTTGTATCCGAGATCTCACACGTCTGAAATCATGAACACCGTCCACTCAAGTTGTCAACACCGAGGACCCGAGATCTTGTGTCTGAGTTATCACACTACGTTCTCAAATCACAGAGGTGACGTACACCTTAGAAGGTCCTGGTCCCTAGCTTGGGTACAGAGGACGTAACCGTCCGTCTAAGAAATGGAGACTCGGTGGTTCCTTCTGGATGAGACCCTCAAAACTTTCTCCAGGATAAAACAATAACAACCGGTGTGACGTACAGCACGTCTTAGACAAAGGACTGGTCCCTAACTTAGTCCGGTCCCGTCACTTTTGGTCTTTAGGATTGGTGATCCTTTGGTCCCTTCAAGGTTCTCCAGGATAAAAACTATTCCGTAAAAACAAATCACAGAAAATTTATACTGACTCACAGTAAACTTATCTAATTGTCCACTTCTTACAACCTCGTTGTAGTAACGGTTTATCTATCTTCTACTATATCAGAAACCTACTGTAAACCGTCCTTAGTTTTAAAAGGAAGAATCACAATCCTGGTTTGACCTCCGTCCTGTCCGAGATTCCCCGTCCGATGTGGACTCCAAATCAGAGATCCTTCCGACTCCGTGACCTTTGAGGACGTCCGTCACATCGAGCTGGTTAGTCTTTTTAGGGGTATCAGGGGGCGGGTGCGGTCTAGACTCGGTTAGGTCTATCCCTACGCTCCAAATTTTCAGGGCGTTCACGCATACCAAATTGGTTAGTCGATACGACAATGTCCTTGTTTCTTGGTAGACATATTTTCATCTACACTAAGTCTCGAGCCCCGAGAACAGCCCTAAGACGACACGACCTACTCTGGACCCGGGATTGAGCTCGATCGTTATTTGGGGAAATACGAAAACGTAACGACACCTGTAGAATAAGAGAGTCAAAACCCCTGAGTCTGAGACCCGTATTGTAATCTTCAGTACCACAAGATATTCAGTCAACAGAAACAAAAGACCCTCGTAGAATGTTGTTGGACTGTGATAATGAAAAGAATTTTTTATCTTAAACGTTTGAGTAAATATGTCGGGTAACAAAGACCTGACGTTTCCGAAATTTAACCAGAAAAAAAAAAGAAGAGCGTAAAGAGTATCAGGATAGAAATGAGTAGACAAACACTTGATAGAAACTTTGTTATGTAGTCCAGGACATTCGTGAGGATTATTTGGTTACCCGAAGGAACTTCGGAGTCACCATTTCTTAGGTGGACGGTTACGTCTTCTACGACCAAACTAAGGACCTAGTCCTTTTAGGAGACCACTTTCTTTACCGTTGAGTGAGGTCATAAGAACGGACCCTTTAGGGTACCTGTCTCCTCAGACCACCTGATGTCAAGTACCCCAGTGTTTTCTCAACCTGTACTGAATGACTGATTTGTTGTCGGGTTGCTATATGATTACACAATGTATAACACTGTTATAAAATTTTAAGAATGATAGCGGATTTTTATGGTGTGTATTAAAGAACGAGGTCTTTCTCCCTCCTTCTCTCTCTTCTCTCTTTTCCTCTCTTTCATGTCGTCTCTTTCATGTCTCCTCTTTTACTTTTCTTCTCCTGTCCTCTTCTCCCTTTCTTCTCACTTGTCTTTCTCAACCCTTTCCTCTTGAGTCTGACAGGTGTGGACATACCCAATACTCGTAACACAAATATTTGTCTCCTTAACCTATGTTATATTTGTTGTTTTACATCAAACCTTTGACTATTAAACTGTCTGGTTACCTGTCTTTTTGTGTTCTCATAAGGGATTTGTGAAAAATAAAGATCGATATATATCCATTAAAAATTAACTTCACATACGGCAAAGGTATTCTTAATCGTTCAAGAATCAGTGTTACTACGCCAGAAAGAGAGTACTGTTTTCCCCAAAATGTTTTGTTACCTCTCACAACCAGTGAATGACAGTCTTACTTGTCGAGTTATTGTGGATACAATTTTAGTCTTGACAACTATAACCGTCTCGGAAAACGTAAGTCTACCTATTGTGAATTGGTCGGATAAGTAGTCTAATTAAGAAAAGTACTACGTTCCATTGTAAACTACTAAAAAGTAGGACTGTTTGTGTGACTTTACGACAAACTGACTTTTTGTTTATTAAAAATTTTCAGTAAGAAGTAAATGACACAAACATATACAAAAAAAAAATACAAATTATTATGGTCTAAAGGAGACCGGAAAAGTATTCCTATACTAAAGATATCTATTACCACTATCTAAGACTCCAAACTTAAACTTTAACCATAGTTGTAAAAATGGTCCTTCAGACTTATAAAGACCGGACCGGACCGGAGTAAACCATAAACGTCCGATTGAGACGGGTTAGTGTCATTGGATATGAAGACAAAGATAAAAATTGACTGAGACGTATTAACATTGTATAGGAAGGATAGAGTAAGTAGATAAAGGTAGTAGGTATTAAATAGTGAACTGAAAATAAGGACACAGAAATTAATAAAGTAACATAAAATATATAAGTGATTTTTAGAATAAACATAAATCGAACCGTAAATAACCCAAAGTGTAAAAGTTTGTCGAAGTACTTACTTCCCGTGTCCATTCTTTACATTGTTATCTTTGTACTTATACATTTTTTTTTCCCCCCCTATAAAAGGAACTGTTGACTCCGATAACAAAAATACATTATGTAGGTGTGAATTTCGTAATTTATCTCGACAGTGTGTCTTAATCCCTTCGACTTAGTTATAAAAGTCTCCTGAGACTTATTTGATTAACTTTATAATTGTGTAAAATGATTTACCTGGTTTTATATGATGTTTTATGGACCTAAAAAAAAAAAAAAGTCACAGATTCAATAAACATACTCTTATAAATGAGGATCTTATATTTGAAGAAAGTCCATCCTTGGATAAAGATTAAGTGGAGGAATAGGTGAGACTAAAAATTGTGTAATTGGACATTTAGTAAATTTGGTGATAACGTTCTTGATAGTAATAATCATAATTATTTCGTTTATTTACTCTAAATAACTCGAGATGTTACACGGTCTGTGTACAAGACATACGAAATTAATCAAATTTTAAATATCGTTGAAATAATCCATCCATGACAATAGTTAGAATAGTATGGTTCCCACAATACATTGTACGACTTCAGTCCATCCATTGTTTTAGAGTCAGTTAACACACGAGACGTATTTTTGCCTTGAGAAATGTTACACTTAAAGGTTTTCTCTCGACCTCTGTAAAAACTTGTTATGACTCAACTGACCCGTTTTTTACCCTTTCCTACTCGATAGTAATAGGGAAGTAATTTGATCCAGATACCCTGGAACCGGTTTCAGTCGTATTACTCCATAATTATTCTTTTCAACAAGACTGGAAAGAGGACCAACATGCAAAAAAGTCTTTCAAACTATAATAAGAGAGTCATTCTTGGACAAATATTAGTTTACTTAAAAAGAATTTTTTTGTTACGTTTATTATTAGAAAACAACAAAAACAAACACACTATTTGATATTAAAATGAATAGACTTTACTTATCTACGAAGTAGTCCATTTAATTAAAAAAGTTATCTATTCCCTTGTGTCTTTTACTACTCTAAAGGTTTCTTCCTACCGTTATAATCTTTACTCTATTATTAATTACAAGTCGGTCTTTTAGAAATGATAGAATTTGTGGAATCCTTAATTCTACGTCAAAACTTATTTCGACTACAACTTTTTCTACGACAGAAACTGTAATGAAGTATCCAAAAGTTTTTATTAAATACATAAAAGACTTACACGTATAATTTGTGAACTCAAAGGATATCACGTTACTAACTGAATTAGGTTTTGTTTCCATAGCAAAAAAAGAAGTTTACTTATAGTTGAAAACTCGGGACAGAAGTAGGAATGTATTAACTTTTTTTAACTAAAGAATCAGAAATACAGTTAATACGTAAAAATAAGTCGAATGACGTTTGTTGATAAATTAATTTGAATGGGACTTAGTAGGGATGTGTCTTCGTTGTTAGATCACTTGACCTTACGTATATTACAAATAGTTATAAATGATTCTACGATTTAGGATAACGATAATTAGTAAATCGGAAACTATTCAATAAATCGTAAAACTCAGAATGAAGGAAGTGTATACGATAAATCCCTACTCTAAAATTTGTAATTTATTTTACAAACTAATAGTTAAGGTGTTTAAACCCCCTTATTAATAAAATAAATAATTTATAGGGTCAAATAATTAGTGAATGTGTATCGTACCTGTAGGAAGATGTCTGTATAGTACCAAATTATTAAGTAATGTTCATCTATCTATAGTGACTGTCTCCGAAAAAAAAAGAAAACTGGTACTGTACACCGTACGTTTTAGAATGTAGGGGTTGGTCCCTAACTTGGGTGTGGGGGAGATAACTCTCGTGCCTCAGAATTAGTAACCTGGTGATCCCTTCAGGGTTTCTCCGGAATCATTCGTAAACACCAAAGTGACATAAGAGTTAATCGTAGATATTACAGTACAAACTAAAATCCATTCTCTAGGTAAATAGTCAACAATGTACTGTGATCCAATTACCATCCTTAATCGAAAGAAGATTATAATGTATTGGTAAGTCAATTGGTTATAAATAAACGAGGAGAGAAAAATCAATTTATCACTGTGAGTGACTTGAACGAGATTCAATTTTAATAATAATAATAAAACACACACGTACAAACACGAAGTCAAGTCAAGTTAAGTCAGCGAGTCAACACAGGCTGAGAAACGCTGGGGTACTTAACGTCGTACGGTCCGGAGGGACAGGTAGTGGTAAAGGACCTCAAGTAAGTCTGAGTGCAGGTAGCTCAGTCACTACGGTAGGTCGGTAGAGTAGGAGGCAACAGGGGAAGAGGAGGACGGGGATAGGGAAGGTCGTCGTCTCAGAAAATGTTACTTAGTTGAGAACCTCAAAGTCGACATCGTAGTAAGGAAGGTTTCTTTAGGGTCCCGACTAGAGGAAGTCTTACCTGACCAACCTAGAGGAACGTCAGGTTCCGAATCATCACAGGTTGAGAAACGTTAGGGTACCTGACATCGGACGGTCTGAGGAGACAGGTACCCTAAAAGGTCTGTTCTTATGACCTTATCCAACAGTAAAGGATGAGGTTAATAGTATGAAACTGGAAATACAAAATTCCGGAAAAGTTGAGATGTTAAGGTTACATTTAATTGTAAATCGTTAATAAAACACTTTACGATCATTTAAACTTTTCCCAAACTCGGAAATTGTACGTGACCATAGTTCAAATCTACATGTTCGAACATTAAAAGAAGAACAATAAAGAAAAACCATGTAGGTATACATGTCTGTAAAATTCACATCAAACTTTCAGTTGTCCGAAGAAGACGGTAGGAAACTACTTCAAAATAGATTAAAACTTAGTTAAGGTATATAAGAGTGGAGGAAAATTATCAAACACACTAAAATTTAAAATCCGGATACTTTCGTTTTTTATACAACGTATGTTGGTAATATTTGTCTTCAGACTACCTGTAATGATTGATTTACTTTTGTCCATTTTAATCGAATTTCTAGTTCACAGTAGTATGAAAGGTTATATGATAGATTTAAATTCCTTTTGTCCATTTATATTTGACATTAACAACTAGAGGGACAGAGATGATATATCAGAATAAAGACAGAGAAAAATTGTCTACTAGGACTCACAAGAATATCATTCTGAAATTAGGTCCAATACAATGAGGAAGAACAGTTTAGGATGGTAGTGGAGGGTAGAGTAAAAAGAACATTTCTAGACATTCTCAATGTACCCCTACAGAGTACACCAGGTCACCGATTCTGGAGTGTGAGGGTTACCTCCCCCGGGTCCAAACTAGAGACCAGACCCTTGACTTAGGACTTACGACGTTACCTATAGTTTCTAGAAACTCACGACGTTGATTTTGGACCGTGTCGGTTTATTTAAATTTTTTTTTTTTTTTTTCACAGTGTGATAAACCGAAGGGTGTTGAGGAACTTAGATGGTTGATAAATCAAGATCGGTAAGAAACAAGGAACTTTAAAGAATAATATTTAAGGATCATTTGAGGGGTGAGTCCCGTAAACATAACAAAGAAGGGAGACGGATCTTATGAGAAGAAGGGGAGGGCGGGGGGCGGGGTCAAAGAAGGACCAAGTGAGGGAGAATATCAAAGTTAAAAACAACGTTACAGTCGAAGAGTCACTATCAAAGACATGAGATTTATTGTAGAATCACTGTGAAGTTATGAAGGATAGAAAAAGGGATGGAATAAAAAGTAATGTCTTTCATAGTAGAAGATTACATGGTCTGTAGTGTAAACCCTCTACTTTCAGATCAACAACATCAACAAAAATGAAACTAAAGATTAACGACATAGAATAGACCTTCGACCCTTTTTAATTCGTTTTAGTTTGGTGAAGTGAAGAATGGTTAATACCTTTCGGTTCTATATACTTTAATCTAAATGTAAAAAATATCCAGACCTAACATTCTAGAAAGTATACCGTGTCAAAAAAAAAAAAAAAAAAGAACTGGGTAAGTAATATTGTAACACAAATACTCGTGGTTAAACCATTACAATCCTGTGGACCACATTTGGTCCACACTTTAGTCAACCTTTTTTTAGTCATAAGTCACTTTATTTTGTTAGTATGTTTAAAAAAATAAAGGTTACAAAAGACCCGTTCGATCGACATGATAAAATTTTTCTTTGGATTGTCAATTTATTTCACGACTTTTGTAAAGAGACAAATTCTACGTAATAGTAACTGTCAAAACGATTATTGTAGTTCCAGAAATCATCTTGTAAATTCAGTTAATTTTTTTTTTATCCGGACTTTCGTAGATATATAAAAAAAGAATTTTCCGGTATGTGTAAAAAGTATAGTTATTAAATAAGTTGAGTCATAAATCTAGGACTAGTTCCGTCTTTTACTGTCTTTTAAAACTATTTCGTACTTATAAAAGTGTACTTGTTTGACCGAAGTTTCTTGAGGAAGACGTGTAGTCCTTTGAAACTTTACATTAATTTCCCGACTAATAGGAGAATCCATAAGACTTACCAAAATTTGTTACCTCCCTCTTTTTTTGTGTGAAACGAAAGTTACCCAGGAGATTTTTTTACTTATATCGACACGAAAAGGATCAACATAGGAAGACGACTAATTCAACGTGAATTTAGTAATAATTTATTATAAAAATTTCAGAAAAATTTTAAAAGTTGTTGAATGTAATAATTCCTGTAATTTTTTAGTTAGATCACAAAATAGATGGTGTCTTTATACAATTTATTTATCTTAATGAGTAAAATCCAATAATATAATTATCCAATATGTGTTTAATATATATAATATCAATACTTTATTGTACGTATACATATATACATATAAATTAAACATAAAATAAATATATTGATCATATACATCGATACAGACCTCCTCCTACACCGTTGGGTGAGGTCATAAGAACGTACCTCTTAGGGGTACCTGTCTCTTCGGACTGTCCGATGTCAGGTACCCCAACGTTTTTCAGTCTGTTTTGATTCGCTGATTCGTGTAGTGTGTATACATAGATACATTTACGGATTCAAGAGAAAATTCGAAGTTTCGACTCTGTTAAATTTGTTTAAACAACATATCAACATTTCAACTACTTAAAGTTAGTTGTTCTTGTACTTTTTTTAGCCGTAAAAAAGGGTAAATTCACCTTTCGTAATCAGAAGATAGTAATTTGTTATTAATTTAATATTAATACAATATTAACTTCATTAATTTACTCCAGTTAACATTAAAAAGTGGTGAAACAAAGTTCTATAAAGAGAAACATCGAACTTAACGATAGAGTTAACGAAAATTAAAAAGTAGTCACTTTTTTATTTCTTCATGTAAGTTATACCGTAAACCAGATTACTTCGTACGGAAAGACTTCTATGTAGTATACTTACAAAACTCGAACTAATTAATGCAAGGAGCGGTGATGTTAGAATCATTAAATTATGTTTAAAATTTTAAACATAAAATTTTTATTTGTAAACTCACTTAAGAGAAAACCCTCTCACGTAAGAATCATCTTTATGTAGTCCCAAAAGGTTTTTATAACTCTTGGAATTTTTTAGTTTTATACGGTAGAACCTGAGTGCATAAGTAGGTACAAGAAAACATGCACATACGCACACATACGTACCTACTAACACTTTCGAACGTAAAACGATGTGTACTTTTACTTTCTTCTTAGGTACTAAAGTTCCTGGGTTTGACTCACCGTCTATCTTTTTACAAGAGGTAATGTAAGACTCACTAATGTAACATTCCACGACACCATTTTATATCTTACTTCCTCGTTTCTTTGGTCTGAAGTGACTTTTATATTATTCACTCTCTTGTGACTTCTGCGTATACGACGGAATCCTCTTCCTTTATTTAACAGGTGAATGTCCGACGCGACAGAGATCTCCTGACCCTTCTCAATACAAGGCTTTCGATTCATTTCGATTCCAGGACTTTATAGAGACATCAGCGTTTTATCCATATTTGGTAGTATTTTGTCCATATTTTATGAGTTCAATTGGACTATTACCACCGTTTATATAAACGTAAAATCCATCAACTAATTTTCAACCTTTCTCATAATGACATTTTCTTTACCCTCAATCAATATAATCTAATTGACTCTTATAGAGATAAAAAATTTAGTTAAAGTGCATTAACGAATTGAGAGAAAGACGTGTAGGGAATGTGACGAAGTCCTACAGTTAAGAATTTTTTTTTTTTTTTTTTTTTTTGGTCTTTCTTATATAATTATATTACAAGAAGGAGAACGTATCTGGATGATTTAGTTAGATTTGTAATTTAGGAAAATCTTGACGAAATGTCACCGGGTCACGACAGTATAAGTTTCAAGATAGGAATTAACGGACATAAAGACGGATCACAGGCATAATCTGGAGTGGTGAAACGAAGGGATAAAACACTTCTGGAACCATACATACTTGTGTTGGTAAGTATATAAACTTTTTTTTTTTACACACACACACACACATATACACACATACACAAGTCAACACAGGCTGAGAAACCCTAGGGTACCTGACGTCGGACGGTACGAGGAGACAGGTACCCTAAAGGGGTCGTTCTTTATATTACATCAACCAAAGGATGATAAAGGATGAGGTACTTTAGAAGGACTGGGTCCCTAACTTGGGTTCAGAGGATACAGAGGACGTAACCGTCCGTATCAGAAATGGTGAACACGGTGGACCCTTCGGTCCAATGTAACATCGAGTACTCACCGACACACGTCCTTGTGAAGTTCTCGTCTCAGAACCAAAGGGTGTCTGAAGACGAGAGGACCCATATTCGGGTCACCAACCAACCCCAAAGAGAGGACGAACAACGAACAGCGTGGTCCCCACACTCCAGACTGATCTGGTGCAGAAACAGGGAGGATGGGTAGACTTACACCGGAAAGAAATAATGAGTCAACATCTTTTAGACAAAAGGAGACACATCAACATCAGAACCATACAGATACCTTTCACTTAAGTCTTAGAAGGATGAGGTGGTAGAGCTAGGACTTGGTTTTAATTCGTTATAAATTTATTTACCTCTCTATATGAGGTAGACAACATCTATATGAGGTCATATAACTTCGGGTCCCGAAGGGTCCACCTCGATTACCATTTCTTGGGTAGACGGTTACGTTCTCTACATTGACTACACCCAAGCTAGGGACCCAACCCTACTAGGGGACCTCCTATCGTATCGTTGTGTGTAGTCACAAGAACGGACCTCTTAACGTACCTGTCTCCTCGGACTGTCCGATGTCAAGTACCCCAACGTGTCACCCTGTGATGACTTCTTGAATCGTACGTGTGCACGTATGACACGAGTACCCAATCTTCTGAATTAGCAAAATAATAAAAAAATAAAAAAAATTGAAAAATAAAAATGAAATAAAGTGAAATATTATGACATAACCAAAACGGTATGTAACTGTACATAGGTGGTGCCCACATGTACGTAAGGGTTTGTACTTGGGGGGAGGGTGGAGGGAGGGGTGTTGTAGGGAGACTCAGTAGGGGTATGTGGTCGGGGTTCGTACGACATAGGACGTAGCCTGTATCTGACAACTAAGCTACGAATGTACTATCATATGTACAAAGTTACGGTAAGAGGGTTTAGTAGGGTGGGAGAGGGAGAGGGAGACTCAGGTTATCAGGCGATATGTGTAGACACAGAAAAAACGACAGAACGTATGTCCCAGTAGTAACGGTAGAAAGATTTAAGGTATATATACACAATCATATGACATAACCACAAAAAGAAAGACCGAATGAAGTGAGACATATTAGCCGAGGTCAAAGTAGGTAGAGTAGTCTTGACTAAGTTTACATAAAAAAAATTACCGACTCATTATGAGGTAACACATATACATGGTGTCGAAAGAATAGGTAAATAGACGACTACCCGTAGATCCACTGTTCATACTTTTCTCTTTAATTGTTATTGTGTTATTATCGCCCTCTGAAATTATGGGGTGAGTATGGATACCTGTCTAGTTGATTTGTCTTTTAATTGTTTCTTTACGTTTGAAATTTACTATGTAATCTGGTCAATCTGGATTAACTATAGATATCCTGTAAAGTGGGGTTTTGTTACTTAAAGTGGAAAAAGAGTTCACGAGTACCTTGGAAGAGGTCCTATCTAGTGTAGGACCCGGTTTTTAGATTGGAACTATTTAATTTTTTTTTAGCTTTAGTAAGGTTGGTAGAAAAGACTGGTGTTACGTAATTCTAATCTAGAGTTAATGTCTTCTTTTTGATAATTTTTAAGGTTGTATGTCTTCAACTTGTTGTGTGAAGACTTATTGGTTATTTAGTGTCTTCTTTATTTTTTTCTTTAGTTTTATACGTATCTTTGATTACTTTTACTTTTGTGTTGTTGGGTTTTGGACACCCTGTGGTATTTTCGTCACGATTCTCCTTTCAAGTATCGTGATGTCCGTATGGAGTTCTTTGTTCTTTTTTCAGTTTATTTATTAGATTGAGATGTGGATTTCGTTGATCTTTTCCTTCTTAACCTCTTGGGGTCTCAATCATCTTCCTTTCTTTAGAATTTTTAATCCCGTCTTTATTTACGTTTTCTTTGTTTTCTCTGGTATCGTTTTTAGTTGTTTCGGTTTTCGACCAAGAAACTTTCCTATTTATTTTAACTGTTTGGTAATCGGTCTGAGTAGTTCTTCGTTTCTCTCTTTTTAGTTTAGTTATTTTAATCTTTACTTTTACCTCTCTAGTGTTGTCTGTTGTGTCTTTATGTTTCCTAGTATTCTCTGATGATAGTCGTTAATATACGGTTATTTTACCTGTTGCACCTTCTTTATCTGTTTAAGAGTCTTTTCATGTTATAAGGTTTTGACTTGGTCCTTCTTTATCTTTTAGAATTGTCTGGGTAGTGTTCGTGTCTTTAACTTTGACATTAGTCTTTAGAAGGTCGTTTGTTTTCGGGTCCAGATCTGTCGAAGTGTCGACTTAAGATGGTTTTTAAAGCTCTTCTCGATTGTGGATAGGAGGAGTTTGAGAAGGTCTTTAAATGTCTCCTTCCATTTGAAGGTTTGAGTAAGATACTCCGGTGGTAGTGGGATTATGGTTTTGGACTGTTTCTATGATGTTTTTTTCTTTTGATGTCCGGTTATAGTGACTACTTGTATCTACGTTTTTAGGAGTTATTTAAAGATCGTTAGTCTTAGGTTGTTGTGTAATTTTTCTAGTATGTGGTACTGGTTCACCCGAAATAGGGTCCCTACGTTCCTAAGAAGTTATAGGCGTTTAGTTGGTTACATTCAGTGGTGTAATTGTTTAGTTTTTTATTTTCGGTATACTAATAGAGTTATCTACGTCTCTTCCGGAAACTGTTTTCATTAGTAAAATTTCATGATGGAAAGTATTCAATATCATCTTAGAGAATTTTAATTAATTAAAACAAAAACCGACAGGACCCAGAAACAATAACGTGCCCGAAAAGAGATCAACATCGTTCATCTCCCGATGAGAGGTCAACACTTCGCGACCGAATAGTAACGTCACTGAAGAGAACAACACCTCGTGTCCAACGTCCCACGTGTCCGAAGTCGTCAACACTGTGTACCCGAGTCAGCAACCCCTAGGACCCGAGATCCCGTGTTCGAGTTATTAATACCACGTCCCCGAATCGACAAGGTACCTCACACCCTAGAAAGGTCGGATCCCTAGCATGGTCGTAGAGGACGTAACCGTTCACCTAAGAAATCGTGACTCTGTAGTCCCTTCGGGGATATCAACTGAGAACTTGTTGTACCTCCAAACCCGAGGTTGGAGAGTTGTGTCAGTTTTTAGACACATTTTAAAACGTCATAGGTATCAAGGCATAGGTGTCTAAGTCGTTTGGAATCTGACATATCATGTTCAAATAACCCCTTTTTTTTTTTTTTTTAGACACATATTCACCCAAATGTGTCAAGTTTGGGTACAACAAGTTCCCACGTGATATTAAATAATTAAGTTATATTATAATTAATATTAGTGTTCTCCGGAAAGGGGGATCTTAACTGTTCATAAAAATGTTAAAATTACCTTTATGTTTCCTAGGTCTCATCAGTTCCGTTAATATGTTTATTTTACGTATAGACCTCTATGTGATTGACTAAAACTGTATATGAAATTGTTAATTATCCCGTTACACCATCACCTATTCCTATCTATACCTATTCTTTTTTTACCTTTTAACTCTTTATCTAGATGTGAATGTACTTTACCTAATCTTTTTTTCTGTTTTGACTTTAAGAAGCGACTGTTTTTTAATGAATTGGTTGTTTACAGGTTGATCAGTTTCGATACCAAAAAGATTATCAGTACATACCTACACTCTCAACCTGATATTTCTCTCAACCTGATAAAACCCCTCGGGGGTTTTATTTCAGACAGTGATAAAGGTCACAAAGGAGTATATAATGGGTATTTCACTACCCTGGTCTACGGTACTAGAATCAAAAGATTTACAACTCAAAATTCGGTTGAAAAAGTGAGAGGAGAAAGTGAAAGTAGTTCTCCGAAAAATCACGGAGAAGTGAAAGACGGTATTCCCACCACAGTAGACGTATAGACTCCAATAACCATAAAGAGGACCGTTAGAACTAAGGTCGAACACGAAGAAGGTCTGGTCGCAAAGAGTACTACATAAGACGTATATTCAATTTATTCGTCCCACTGTTATATGTCGGAACTACATGAGGAAAAGGATAAACCTTGGTCAGATAACAAAGTACAGGTCAAGATTGACAAGGAAGGACTGGACGTATGTCTAAAGAGTTCTCCGACCAATCCACCAGACCATAAGGGTAGAGAAAGTCTTAAAAGGTCAAACAACACTAGGTGTGTCAGTTTCCAAAACCGTATCAGTCATTTCGTCTTTATCTACAAAAAGACCTTGAGAAAACGAAAAAACTACTAGGTTCCCTCCAACCGTTAAACTAGTAACCAAGGAGACGGAAAAGCTTTAGGTAGAACTTATAGACTTTCAAGTGTCAAGTGCGTGACAAGTTCGGACCGAACCTCTTGAAACTCGTAATGAAACGACAACACACTCTACTCACGTTGACACACCATCAAACTCGTAAGAAACTGTGACGGAAAGAATCCCTAACATTACTTTTGACTGGAAAAGGTCAGGACACCGGTGACGACTCAAAAGGTTTAAACGACCGTATAACTCACATCATGAAAGTGTCGTAGTAGAAAATCCTAAACTTTATCGAGTTGACCTTAAGGTAGCGGAGATGATCAAAACAAGCACACTACGAAGGATTCCAGGTGAACTGAAGCGTAAGGTCCTACAGACCGAGATCCACTCACTAGTGTGGTAACACTAATAGAAAAAAACATATCAAGTACTTCTAGAAAAAAACATGTCAAGACACATAAGAACGGTGGAGAAGGATTATAGAAGACGAAGACAATCCGGGTATGGTAAAGACAGGAAATAAAACGGGTAGAAACGTATTTTAAAAGGGAACCATAGAGATTAAAAGAACTTCTCTAGAGATCAGAAAGGATAAGATAACAAAAGGAGATAAAGAAACGTGACTAGTGACTCCTTCCGAAAGACTAGAGAGGAACGATAAGAAACCTTGAAACGTAAGTTTACCAACGTAGAAAGAAAAAGAGGAAACGAAAAACGAAGAGAAGAAAAATGTCGATAAACATTCCGGAGGAATCTGTTGGTAAAACGAAAAGACGTAAAGAAGAAGAACCTCTACAATAACTAGGGACAGAGAACATGTTACAGTACTTGGAGGTGGGTATCAAGAAGTCCGTGAGACAGATAGTCTAGACTAGGGAACTTAGATAAAGAGTGAAGGTGACATATTAGCATTCCCTAAACTAAATCCGGTACGGACTTACCAGATCATCAAAAGGGATGAAAGAGGTTAAATTCAACTTAAACCGTTATTTCTCAAGTACTAGACTCGGTGTCAGTCGAGGGTCATAACAAAAACGACTGACATAACTCGAAGAGGTAGAAACCGATGTTTCATATATTAGTCAGACTAAAACTATAACTGGTAGACCACTACAGATACACATCTCAGAAGAGAACACAACAACCTTTTCCCACAAACAATACTGACCACACAAGAGAACCGTTTGAGATAATCGGAAACAGGACGAAGTAAAATATGAGGATCCGGTTTAAACGGTCAATGAGGTCCTCAAAGAACTGAAGGATAAAAACGTAAGGTCAGAGGATATTATTAAGAATTTAGTACATTATAACTACTCATAATTACTATAATAATAATGGGTGTGTTATCAAGAAGGATTAAAAGGGGAATTCTTACAACACGAACCGAATTTCGTCTTCGAACTTTAGTACTTCATATCGAGGTTTTGAAATGTTCTAGAATTTTTATTCGATAAATGAGTTAATGAGTCGATTAATTTAATAAAAGAAGACAGAGACATAGAGATATATATAGACACACACAAACAGACATACACGAATATATATGAAATCTGGACTTTTCCAGTAAACAGTGGTTGTGTTAACACCCCTTAACTCTACAATAGGTAATCGTTAAAGTAAATGATATTATAATATTACTACTGTTTATATAAGTTTGGGGTCCTTTTTACGTAAAGAAAAGAAATAAAGGTAAATCCTAAAATTCACTAGGTAATGTTTTTTGAAGTTAATATAAAAAGTCAAAGTGTTGAAATTAACTCTAGAAAGATACTCACTACAATCTGAGACTCCAACGTCTATTTACAACAAAGAGGAAAATAAAGAAAAATTTTAACTTCATATCGTATAAATGTTATAATACAAAGTCCACATATCGTTTTGCTAAGTCAATAAGTATATATATATATGTTATACATATATATATATATATATATATATATATATATATATATA
>SJYO01048061.1:13984892-14166658 GCA_006410555.1 Capra ibex | reverse complement strand
AAAAAAAAAATCTAAGGTATCAATGTACACCATAGTATATTATGAACAGAAAGAGACTAAATGAAGTGAATCACACTATTAGATATCCAAGTAGATATAAAAAAGTCTACCGTTATAAAGTAAGACTTCATATTTAAGAATTATTATTTAACTAAAATAAGTCAGATCCTTCTCAATTAAAAAAGGTTCCTTAAAAATTTTCTCTTTTAATTCATATATATATATATATATATATATATATGTTTATATATGATATCGAAAAGGGTAACACTTATAAAGAGAGTCCGTTAATAAATAAAGATGTTAAACATACATTCAATTCGTAAAAGGGAAGTCAAAACATAGAAAAAGATAAATTCCTAGAGTAACTTGAGACAGGTTGTGTGTGTTTTTTACAGTCTAAGTAATTGAAAATCTTATCTAACAAAAAGTTCTTACATTGTAATCGTCAGTAATACATCTTGTTAATATTCTAAAATTAAAATTGTTATTAGAGTACTGATAATATGATGACGGTTAACAAATTTTTTTGTTTAATTTAGAAGATTTTATAATTGATATTGTTTTGAACTGTTACATTTGATCCGTATTTTTATACAAAAAAATTTTTTGAATTATAACATTATTCCATGTTAAAATCCTGATTTAAATGTCTCTTCCTCACAATGTTATTTTACAGTCGACAATTACCTGTGTACTCTATTTCTTATCACAAATGTTATAAATTAATGAAACCTGTGATTTTCCTATTCTAAAAAGTGTGAACACATTTGTGTAGTATGGACCCTTTCCCTGTGTCCTTTTTTTTTTTTTTGTTTGTGGTTTTATGAGAAAAGTTCTCCTTCCCCGTCTGGTTGTAGACTCGGGTCTTAATGTCTCGTCCTAGGAGTTCTCGTGACTTTCCAGTGTGGTGTTTAAGGTCCGCTTTGATACTCGACTTCTAACTCCGAGTCAATCTCTTAATTGATTGGAGGTAGGTTCACCTTCGTCGAACTCACTATGGTTTCACACCCTCTTTACGGGTGACTGTATGTTTCTCTTCTGGATTTCTATTTCGAGAAGTGACTACGACCCTTACTACCTGACGTCCTCCCCTTCCCCTGCTGTCTCCTACTCTACGAACCTGCCGTAGTGGTTGAGTTACCTGCACTCAAACTCGTTTCAGGCCCTTTACCACTCCCTGTCCCTTTGGACCACACGACGTCAGGTACCCCAACGTTTCTCAACCTGTACTGACTCACTGGATTTTTGTCGTTTCAATTTCACTCTTGATCTTTTTTAAAAACGTTTAATAGAGATGGGACTTACGTTTCAATACGATCTCCTTAAACTTCGGAGAATACGTTGTTTCCATATCTATCGTTTTTGTTGTGATGTAAATTCGTATATTTCAACACATAGGCACTGGATATATATATCGTTAGACTAATTAAAAATCCTTATACAAATAAATAAAGGTAAAAAGAGGGGTTCAGGGTTTGACAGAATCCTAAGATCTACCGATACACGACTCTGTTGTAATACAATCTACAGTCATACATACAGTACTCTTCGAGTGAATATTCGACCGGAAAAGTCAAGTTAGAATTAGTAGTCGTCTTATGAACCGTCGAAAGTAAAAGGAAGAAAGGGGGAGTAGAGAAGTTACACGTGACCATCGTGACTTTACTTAACTATAAAAAGAAGAACCTAGTAATAGACGGGGACATTTAAGGTGGATTACACTTTAGATTCCTGAAAAAAAAAAAAAAAACTATTTAACTTAATGACGGTTCTAAATCGTTAAAAATACAAGTAACAATTTACCTCAAATACTTTTAATTTTTATGAAAATTTTTTGACGTGACCCAGTTGACCCCATTATGTAAACTTCTATTGTAATACTGTTTTCAGAACTTAGACTTTACGAAAAAATTTAAAACAAAAATAAAAGGACCAAAAACTCCACCTTCAAATTCAATAATTTAACTCTGAAAAGAAACACGTACATAATCACAACATTTAAAAACAGAGTCCTGACGTAATCGATACAACGTATTTAAAACTTCATACATACAATAAAAGTATGTCAGTCATGTCAAAATTTTGGAGAATTTTAAAAGAAAAAAAGAACCTGATTTCTGCAATACACAGGTCCACAAACCTCTAGAAGGATAATACAAAGACAACAAATAAAATCAAACTAAGGTAACACCGACCTCTTGTGTAGGACTTACTAAAGTTTAAAATATTTAAACACTTCTAAAATAAATACCGAGTATTCAAATCAGTCAGTGAATCGGTACAGGTTAACAAACACTGGATCGGACGGTCCCAGGAGACAAGTACCCTAAGAGGTCCGTTCTTATGATCTCATCTAACGGTAAGGGAAGAGGTTTCCTAGAAGGGTTAGGTCTCTAACTTGGATGCAAAGGACTTGACGTCTGTCTAATAAATGGTAGACTCAATGTTCCTTAAACTATAACGAATAATAAACTGGATAAGACCATTTGTCATGAAATTAAACGTTTTCATATAGAACGATTACAACTCAATCTTATAAGATATTTACAGTTAATCTGGTACAACCCACTATAATGTCTAAAAAAAGGACATACCAAGACTACAAGAACCATCAACAAGACAGTCAAAAACTTCTCTACTCAACTGTACAAATTGGTATTAACACCAAATCAGATAAAGACAAAAAGAGACACCAAAAAGTAAGTGTATAAAGTGTCAAGACAAAGAAACCATGTGTACGTAAATCTTAACAACAAGAAGAACACCTGACTAGAGTATACCGGTTTTTCCCAATCTTCTGAGAGACCCCAGGGGAACGACGACGACGACGATGCAGCGAAGTCAGCACAGGGGAATTCTTCCGTGATTAGAATAAGTCACGAGGTGGAAGTGGTGGATTAATGGAAAGTTTAGGAGATGGAGGACTATGGTAATGTAACCTCTAAAACAAAGTTGTACACTCAAAACACCCTCTGTGATGGGAAGTCTGGTACCGTAACGGATGAAAAGTCTAGAATTGTCTCTGGAGTCAAGGAGTCTTCCGCGAAGAGACTGGGTATATTTTTTATGAGAGGTAATAAGAGAGACTAGTAAAGGAAGTATCCCAAACAGTATTAGACGTCATCAAATGTACGGACATAATTCCTACATAATAAAGAGACAAGGTAAAATTACTATCGAGGTACTCCCGTCCCTAATACGAACATAATAAACACAGGTATAAGAGTCACAACTTGTGTTACGGACCACGGTTCATTTGTAGTCAATCAACTTAATTGTAAATGATGATAATGATTATATTTCTATATATATGTATATACATCAAACGAATTACTATATATAAATATCCGACGATTTTCACTTTGAGGTCATGAAACCGGTGGAGTACGCTTCTCAACTGAGTAACCTTTTCTGAGACTACGACCCTCCCTAACACCCGTCCTCCTCTTCCCCTGCTATCTCCTACTCTACCGACCTACCGTAGTGACTGAGCTACCTGCACTCAGACTCACTTGAGGACCTCAACCACTACCTGTGCCTCCGGACCGCACGACGCTAAGTACCCCAACGTTTATCAACCTGTGTTTACTCACTGACTTGACTTGGCTCGACTATGATATACTTAAAGATTTTATTTTAAATTAATTTTTACTTTCACTACCTATACCTCCTGACAAACATCTTAGCAAACGTGTACGTTCATTGTCTTAATGAAACCGTGTATTTTAGAGAGTTTCTTGTAAGAATTAATCAATTGTACCTATAATAGTGTTCTACGTAAACATCTAAGTATATTATATGTTACGATGAATAAGGAACCATGATTTACTTAGTGTCATCAGGATCCAAGGAGAGCGTGTTAGTTAAATATAAGGAAAATACTCTTGTTGAACCAGTTTCAGAAGTTCGTTGTCCCTACAACAAAGACATGGTGAAAAATACTATAATTTATTGATATCCTTCATCAAGGTGAGAAAATAACCTTATATATCCCTCTATTAAATAGTCGGTAGTATCAAATATACTAAAACCATAGTTAATGATATTTTGTGGAATTTATGACAAATATGTAAAAGGTTGTCTCGATGACAATTGGATCCATCGGTTTTCAAAAAATCTAAACTCATATACAAAGTAGAAGAGACAGAACATTTCTACTAAGTCTCTCGGAAAAATGGACATTTTCAACCTTGTTAAAGTTTTTTCGTGGAAACGACGATGACGGTGACACTATCTTCGATGACTACTGTTACCTATTCGGTGTAAAAGTCCCAAGAGTACGACCTCGATACCCTCTCTTTTACAAGGTCGTTCTAGGGAATAGACAGTATCGAGGTCTGTCTTTCCACGTTGTCAATAAGTAAGACTATTTATTTCTATGATTGTCGAGGAGTGACAATTACGCTAATATTTTAAGTAGGAACATTTTTACGGATCTAAGGGAACTTAGGGACACCTTGGAGGGTCGTACTGAACACTCTTCGTAAGCTTCACCTAAATCGTAAACAAATCTTTGAAGACGAGTCACGATTATAAAGAATGTAGAGGTTCATATCATCTTAATGTGATGTACATACGTTTCTAGGTGAGTACGACTAGAAAAGATTTTGGAACGAGTTGAATCTTTAATCGAATTTATGTTAATCGGTATCGGAACTCTCTTTAAGTACCCCTTCAGAATTTCTATATAAATTTATTCTATATGGTCATTGTTGAGTCAACCTCGACTAGTCACCGGAATTCCTGAAAACTCTATTTCATATAAGAAGATTCAGTTTTCTCTCCTTATCTTATAAGAGATGACCATTAGTCTCAACTGAAATTCATGAATTAAAGGTCTTGACTTTATGACCTATACATAATAATTCGTACCTATATATCTCTCAACACGTGAAGTACATGTGTCTTAATACTAGTAAGTAACATCAATCAATAGAAAATAGTGTCTGTGGTTCCGACTTTGGATTAAAAAAGTTTATGTTCATATAGTAACTCAAAGTATTACATCACATGTGTTTGTGTAGTTGTGAAGTACTTTTTTTTAAGTATGTCAAACTTTTTACAGACTTTACAATACGTTTTCGAACCAAAACGATGGTCCAAACCTTTCACTCCCAAGTTCTCCTGGAGGGAACACCGGGAGTCAAGAACCATTCCTGTGTCTCTTCTTAGGCTCCCGAATGGACACCGTTTTTGTTCAAATGACTTCTTCTGGTCTTTTTTGTAGAGATCCCTCTTCACTCAGTTCAGTTCCCTTCGTGACCGTGTCCTTACTACTCCCCCCAAAATCTCTGTTCCGACAATGTATAAGTAAATCCGTCCGCACCTGACTGTCCACGTTCAATGTATTGTTGTCCGAGATAACGGATACAGAAAGGGTATTAAGTCAGACATTATTAGTAACATACATATATTCATATCTTATACTTGGGAATTACTCGAGATCCGACGGACTCCAGTAAATTCCTGAATCGACACCCTGTTCCGTGGACACGACCTCAACCTTTTCAGAGACACCAATAAAACATCGTATAGACACTCTAGAGGACTCAATGTGACCCCGGAAAGACCCGCCATTTGTCTAGTCTAACGGATGAAAAGTCACTCTGGTGGGGAACAACGAGTGCAGAGACAGTCAAGTCATCGAGTCAGCGTAAGTTGAGATACGTTGGGATACCTGACGTCGTACGGTCCGAAGGGACAAATGGTGGTTGAGGGTCTCGAGTCAGTTTGAATACAGGTAGCTCAGTCACTACGGTAGGTTGTTAGAGTAGAAGACGACAGGGGAAGAGAAGGACGGAATTAGAAAGGGTCGTAGTCCTACAAAAGGTTACTCAATCAAGAAGTGTAGAACACCGGTTACATAACCTCGAAGTCGAAGTCGTAGTCTGGAAGGTTACTTACAATTCCTGAAGAAAATCCTGAGTGACCAAACTGGAGGAACGTCAGGTTCTCTGAGAGAGTTCTCAGAAGAGGTTGTGGTGTTAAGTTTTCGTAGTCAAGAAACCACGAGTAGAAAGAAATACCAGGTTGAGAGTGTAGACAAATACTGATGACCTTTTTGGTTTTGAAACTGATCTACCTGGAACCAACCGTTTCATTACAGAGACGAAAAATTATACTACAGATCTAAATAGTATCGAGAAGAAGGTTCCTCGTGTGTAGAAAATTAAAGTACCGGTGTCAGAGGTAAACTTCACTAAAACATCGGGTTCTTTTCTTTCAGACAGTGACAAGGGTAACAAAGGGACAGATAAACGGTGTTTCACTACCCTAACCTACGGTACTAGAATCAAAATACTTATGACTCAAAATTGGGTCGAAAAAGTGAGAGGAGAAAATGAAAGTAGTTCTCTCAGAAATGAAGGAGAATTGAAAGTCGGTATTCCCACCACAGTAGACGTATAGACTCCAATAACTACCAAGAGGGTCGTCAGAACTAAGCTCGAACATCAAACAGGTCGGGTCGTAAAGCGAACTACGTGACACTTATATTCAATTGATTCGTCCCACTGGTATATGTCGGAACAGTTCAGGAAAGAGTTAAACCTATGTCAGACAAAAAGATACAGACCAAGATTGATAACGAAGAACTGGACTTATGTCTAAAGAGTCCTCCGTTCCTTCCACCAGACTATAGAGGTAGAGGACTTCTTAAAAGGTTAAACAACACTAGGTGTCTCAGTTTCCGAAACCGTATCAGTTACTTCGTCTTCATCTATAAAGAAGATCTTAAGAGAACGAAAAAGATACTAGGTTGCCTATGCCGTTAAACTAGAGATCAGGGAGACGGAAAAGATTTAGGTCGAACTTGTAGACCTTCAAGAGTCAAGTACATGACAACTTCGGATCGAACCTCTTCAAAGTCGTAATGAAACGGTCGTACACTCTACTCACGTTAACACGTCATCAAACTTGTAACAAACCGTAACAGGAAGATACCCTAATCTTACTTTTGACTGGAAAAGGTCAGGAGACCGGAGACGACTCAAAAGGTTTAAACGACCGTATAACTCACACCGTGAAATTGTCGTGGTATAAAATCCAGTAGAAAATCAATCGTAGTACGAATTGAGGATGTATTATGAAACTTCTTTTATAAGACTCATAACACAAACATTAGAATTAGTATAAGAGAAACAAGAGAAACATAGGTGTTTCGAGGTTGGTTACAATTTCTTAGGATCCTGATTTGATTTATAAATTCTAAATCTTTATAGTATGAACACTTTTTGATTTCTCTTCTCTAACGTTTAATAGTCCTCTTTAAATTATTTAATCTTTGTAATTATGAGTTTTGCTTCATCCAAAATATTTTATTTTACAGTGAGTCTTTCGGTTATCTTGAGAACACGTTATATTCTCCTTTATCCTTTTTTTTAATTTTAGTTGAATTGAAAACGATAAGTAATTTTCATCACAGAAAACAATCTGACGAACTGTAATAATCGTAAAATTAGTATACTACTTACACACGAGTCAGTATAGGATAAGAAATGTTGGGGTACCTGACATCGGTTGGTCGAAGAAAATAGGTAACTTAAAAGGTCCGTTCCTATGACCTTTCGTACGGTAAAAGGAGAGGTACCATAAAAAGACTAAGTCCCTGTCTTGGATCAAGAGGGTTTAGACGTCTGTCTCAGAAATGGTGACACGCTGGACCCTTCGGCTTAGTATACTATTTACATAAATATTTATTTAGAAACTGTATTGATCTTCTCTGAATAGGTTTGAACTCAAAAGGATTTATATTCGTACCGGTATATACGTCAGTACTTTAATTTTCTACGAATGAGGAATCTTCCTTTCAATACTGGTTGGATCTACCGTATAATTTTTCGTCTGTGTAACGAAACGGTTGTTTCCAGGTAGATCAGTTCCGATACCAAAAAGGTCACCAGTACATACCAACACTCTCAACCTGACACTTCTTTCGACTCGTGACTTCTTAACTACGAAAACTTGACACCACAACCTCTTCTGAGAACTCTCAGAGAACCTGACGTTCCTCTAGGTTGGTCAGGTAGAATTTCCTCTAGTCAGGACCCACAAGTAACCTTCCTGACTACGATTTCGACTTTGGGGTCCTGAAACCGGTGGAGTATACTTCTCAATTGAGTAACCTTTTCTGGGACTACGACTCTCCCTAAACCCCATCCTCCTTTTCCCATATTGTCTCCTACTCTACAGACCTAACGTAGTGGTTGAGTTACCTGTACTGAAACGCATTTGAGGCCCTCAACCACTACCTGTCTCTCCGGGTCGCACGACGTTAAGTACCCCAGCGTTTCTCAGTCTATGCTGACTCCCTGACTTGACTTGACTAGGTAGGTGAAAGGTCAGACGTTTTTATACAGGTTTTACAATAGCCTGTATATAAAAGATTATTGTTTTGTTTTGTTTTATCGACTCAGATCGAAAAAAAAAAAAAGTATAAAGTTCTAGTACGGTAAGACAGGTAATTAAAGTTCTACGGTAAATGTTAAAAGGTATCTGTTGTCACATTCTCACATTAATTCATCATTTCCTTAGGTCCTCACTAAACACGTCGAAGTGACTTACGAAATAAGATCTATTCTAGGAACTTCATAGTAGAGTATCACTAAGATACTTCACTGCGTCACCAGACAAAGATTGTCAGACAAAAGTCAGTGTTTTGATCTCACTTAGTTTCTTAAGACCCTTCTTTTTTTGTTGTAAAATGGTATCCTTAATACTAAATGTCTTATAGTCTTACGAGTCCTCCTTTTTTCTCTCTCTCTCTCTTACGATGGTTACAAGTCCCTCGACAGCAACCCTTCTATTTCTTCATCTATGACTTACTTTCACTTCCAACGAATCACACAGGTCTGAGAAACGTTGGGGTACCTGCTATCGGACGGTCTGAGGAGACAGGTACCTTAAGAGGTCAGGTCTTATGCCCCCACCCATCCACAAGGGTAGAGGTTCCCTAGAAGGGTTTGGTCCCTGACTTTGGTCCAGAGGACGTAACGTTCATCTAGGAAAATGGACGACCCGATAGGACTTATTGAGTGATTTTACCTTCGCCGAAGAGTTTTTAGTGTAGGTCTTTGACGATGTTGAGAGGTCTTAGAGACTTTTTCAAGTGTGACACAAAGACACTTTATACACCATTTGTTCGTGAGTTACTCTTAAAAGACACTTAGGACGTAGACGAGTTCAGGGAGAGTATGTTCGGTAAACTTGAACTAGTACCTTATACCGACGTGTAAGGGTCTAGGTACCGAACCGCACAGTCTATTGTCGTCAAGTCCTATTCGTACAGGTTCACTGTACTACTGAATCACCGACACCTGTTCAGAGACGTTTCCGGATCGTGATCCGAAAACGACATCCGTCATCCATCCATCGGTAGACGTCTTTTCTTATACCGAAACGAGGTTTTATGACAAACGGTGTTTGTGAAGGTGTGTCAACCTAGACGACCAATATTTCTCGTACCCGCCTAATTGATTGTGCTTTTGAATCTGGACGAGGTCTAAATCAAATAACTTTTACTTAGTTTCATCATTCAGGTTTCTTTCATGACAAAACGACGATTTTCAATCTCCGATGATCTGTACAGAGAAAAGAAACTTATCCATGTATTCCATAAGTATAATTGTACGGAGTATGATCGTTTGGTTATCAGAAGGTTGACAAGGAACTATTAGTATTCTTTATAAAGACTCAGAGACCGTGGATAAAAAAGGTTCAGAAGGTTACCTAGAAAATGTAAACGATTGTGATTGATTCAGGATTGTCTTACTAAAACAGTTATGTCATCTATTAGGTCTGAGGAATATATCTTAACTGTCGCTCGATTTCTCAACTATTTCGGGACTCTATTCTACAACTTCAAAACTGAGACAGGGAAGGTCCATTTCCGTTTGACGAAGAGATAGAAATAATTATTTTTATCTATCTTCTGGTAAGAGTTTTCGTCGTCGTTCTATGATTCACGAATCGTGAGACAAATAAAAGAAACCTTATCGTGAACTGTAAACTCAATGGTTGACAAGGGAAAATAACAACTTAGTATAACTTTTATTGTTGAATTTTTAATTAATGAGACAAATACCTATAAACCGAACAAAGTCAAAATCCGATACTACCTATTCTCACATACCTACAAGTCCATATTCTGAAACACGTTTATAATGGGCTAAACAGAACCCATTTATCGATTCTTATCTTAGTCATTCAGTGTTTTATATACAATCGATTTGAAATATTCTTTTGATTTCTGACAAAAGGTTTCTTCGACACAATAATTGGGAGGTTGGTCCTTACGAATAAATGGACACGAATAAATAGAACAAAACCCGAAGGAACCACCGAGTCCCCATTTCTTAGGTGAACGGTTACGGTTACGTCCTCCTAACTTACGTTCCTAAGTTAGGTACCAGTCCTTCTAGGGGACGTCTACCTTTACCGTTGAGTGAGGTCATAAGAACGGACCTATTAGGGTACCTGTCTACTTTGGTCGTCCGTGTCAGATACTCCAGTGTGTCTCAGCCTGTGTTGAATCACTGACTCGTACGTGTGTGCGTAAGGTGAATAATAGATAAATCCCAATAAAAAAGAAACTTCGTAACCTAACATTCTCAAACGGAAAAATGGGGATGTTACTCCGTACTGGAAATCAAAAGATCAAAGAAACCTTCTCGTCTCTATAACGATATTAAATATCATCTTTTGATCACTAACGTCTTGTGTCCATTCTATCGGACGTCTTTCACTCAAACGAAGTACACCCCTTTATGACTTTCATCTAGAATCTGTCCATTTATTCGTGACCAATGATCTATTTGTTTTATATCATCGAGGTTTTAAAGTATCCTGTGTACCACCATTAGAACCTTTCCGTGGTGTAAAGATCTTCTTTCTCAATTGGACCTTAGTTGTAAGAGACCTTCACACCACTTCTCCTAATTGTTTCGGTCGTCATCTTTAACTCAGGTTGTTTTAGTTTTCTCTTAGTGATGAAATCTTCAGGTAGTTTGGGAGGACGGTGAGTCAGGTATTAGGACGGATCTTTTGAAGTTTAATGATGTTCTTCAGTTTCGTTTTTATTCTGTAAAGTTTTACTTTTATTATCCCATTCGTCTCGTCTGTCTCGATGGTTTATTTTGTCTTTTATTTTTACACAAAATAGACCAAATTAAAGGTACTCAAAAAAAAAAAAAATGAGATTGAGATACAAGTATAACGTAAGTTATATTTTTTGGGGTAAATTTTACAACGAGTCTAAATAAAAGAGTTTTCATCACTTTTCACGATAATACTATTTGTAAGTCAAGTCAAGTGAAGGTAGCGAGTCAGTATAGACTGAGAAACGCTGGGGTACTTAGCGTCGTACGGTCCGGAGGGACAGGTAGTGGTTGAGGGTCTCAAGTGAGTCTGAGTGCAGGTAGCTCAGGCACTACGGTAGGTCGGTAGAGTAGGAGATAGTAGGGGAAGAGAAGGACGGGGGTTAGGGAGGGTCGTAGTCCCAGAAAAGGTTACTCAGACGAGAAGAGTAGTCTATTGGTTTCTAAAAGTCGAAGTCGAAGTCGTAGTCAGGAAGGTTCCTTATAAGTCCCTGACTAAAGGAAATCCTGACTGACCAAACTAGAGGAACGTAAGGTTCCCTGAGTGTTTTCAGAAGAGGTCGTGGTGTCAAGTTTTCGTAGTCAAAAAACCGTGAGTTGTAAAAAATTCCAGGTTGAGAGTGTAGGTATACTGATGACCTTTTTTATATCGAAACGGAACTATTAATAAACAAAAATACAATATATGTGATATTGAATATAGTCAAGTCAAGTCAAGTCAGTGAGTCAGCACAGGTTGAGAAACGCTGGGGTACTTGACGTTGTGTGGTCCGAAGGGACAGTTAGTGGTTAAGGACCTCAAGTGAGTTTGAGTACAGGTAGCTCATTCACTACGGTAGGTCGGTAGAGTAGGAGACAAGAGGGGAAGAAGAGGACGGGGGTTAGGGAGGATCGTCGTCTCAGAAAAGGTTACTTAGTTGAAAAGAGTACTCCACCGGTTTCATAACCTCACAGTCGAAATCGTAGTCAGGAAGGTTACTTGTGGGTCCTGACTAGAGGAAACCTTACCTGACCAACCTAGAGGAACGTCAGGTTCGCTGAGAGTTCTAAGAAGAGGTTGTGGTGTCAAGTTTTCGTAGTTAAGAAGTCGTGAGTCGAAAGAACTGTTAGGTTGAGAGTGTAGGTATGTACTGGTGACCTTTTTGGCATCGGAACTGATCTACCTGGAAAAAACCGTTTCATTATAGAGTCGAAAAGTTATACGACAGATCCACCAGTATTGAAAGGAAGGTTCCTCATTCGTAGAAAATTAAAGTACCGGTAGACGTCACTAAAACCTCTGGGTCTTTTATTTTAGACTGTGACAAAGGTGACAAAGGGGTAGATAAAGGGTACTTCACTACCCTGGTCTACGGTACTAGAATCAAAAGACTTACAACTGGAAATTCGGTTGAAAAAGTGAGAGGAGGAAGTGAAAATATTTAATAGAATTTAATAAAGTTAGAAAAAAAGGTGATAAAATTTTAATTAAATAAATAAAATTAACCTCCGACTAATGAAATATTATAACACCACCGAAAACGGTATGTAACCGTACTGAGTCGGTGTCCACATGTGCACAGGGGGTAGTGAAAACTGACTCCTTTTTATTTTTATTTTTGTTTCTTTGTGATGTCTCGGGTTTTATACCGACAAAGATGTGAGGTGTAAGGTCAAATTATAGAGTAAGAAAGTGTAGTCTACCGGTTGACACGAAGATGTAGTCCAACGGTTTCTTCCAATGAAAATCAAGACAAAGTAAAAATCTATGAGTGAACAAATTGTTTATGTTAATACTTGAAAAGAAGGATTTTATACCGAAGATTTACGAAGACATAGAGATCGATACCACGATAAATAATTAACCCCAAATTCTCACTTCTTTACTGACTTATCGGATTACCTACTTTTTATTGATATCCGTAGGTATAAGATCTTTCTACAAGAAACAAATCATAAACACTGAAGGAAATGAGGATGACACCTTATTCATTTAAGTAACGAACTTTAACACAAAGGTAGTCGGGATGTTTGTAAACTAGATGAGAGACAAACGTTAATACACAAAGTGTACCAACATAACTATGTGCCTACTATATTCAACGACACGTACGGATCATTAGCTGAATGTAAATACTGCTAAATCCGGTCGAAAGGATTTCAAGCGACAATTGTTTTTACGGTTTTTAGAAAAAAAAATTATAAGTATATATGTATCGATGTATCCCTCTATCTTTGTTTCTTCCAGATCCATATCGACAGTCTCAATTTAAATTTATTAAAGGGGTCCCCGTCTGATTCGATATCACGATTCCGAATTTATCATGTAAACTAAATACATAAATAATTAGGGTATGAATGAATAATTATTATCGTGACCCGACCGTGATTCCTACCACTTATTTTGTTCGTGTTACGGACCGAGAAAGTTCAGTATAATATTTTGAACGTCGTATTGTTTCTCCTTAAATTGTTGACTCTACTCCACCAGTACATACGGTTCCTTTCTACATCGACTCGTCTCAATTCTGTGTTATGTGTCATGGCTTTTCAACACTCATTAACATATACTGATCTTATTCTTTTTTTTTTAACTGTACCACTCTTCGGTTCGTTCTCTCCATACATTTTCGTTTTAGTACCGTACTTAAAACACGGTGTCTCTTCTAACCTGTAATGAAATATAAGTTCAAAAGACTGATTTATTAAAAATTTCCTTGTGTATTAACATAAAATTCCCTTTTTTCTCTCTTGTTAAACTTTCTCAAACCCAGGTTTCGTCTTTTCTATAAACTACAATAGTATCAGTAACTTCAGTCGTCATGACTCAGACCACGACACGTCGGTCTCCTTTCCTCTACCTACACCAGTCGTCTTCTCTTTAATTTCATTCAACCTGAAGGAAAGTCTTACTCCCTTTTCATCACAGACCGAAATTTCTGACCCTCCAACCATCTGAATGTTGATGACGGTATTAAAGGTCTCTACACCGTCTAAGCCCTCTTCTCCTAAGTTACAACTTTACAACACGAAAGTCTGACACACCAAGATATTTGTATCTTCACGAATCGAGTTTTATCGGTCGATCAAACCTTTATATCTAAACCTTCTACGGAAATATCTCTCTGATTATATGAGGTATATTTCCCGTGTAGCTGTCACCTACTAGACTCTTCGTTTGTCCGAGTCCATCTCGGTTAAAAATCCGGTATACATCATCTTCACTTTCTCCTCTATCAGTTACTACTTTTTCTTAGTGTCGGTCGTAGAGTCGTCCATTGATTTTATTCCTTATTCCTTAACCGGTTCGTGTACTTTCACAATCAGCGAGTGAGTACAGACTGAAAAACGCTGGGGAACCTCGTGTGGTCCGAGGAGACAGGTCCCCTAAGATGTCTGTCCTTATGACCTCACCTACGGGTAAGGGAAAGGGTCCCATAGAAGGACTGGGTCCCTAACTTGGGTCCAGAGGGTGTAACATCCGTCTAAGAAATGCCAGACTCGGTAGTCCCTTCGGGAATCGGTTCGTATGGTCTTTTGTTTTAATCCACCCCATTCTACCATGAGTCTATTAGGTGACGTTAGTGGTTATTCTAATAGCCACTGAGAACGGTCTCGTCAAAACCACCTCATCTCTTGTCTTTAGTCTTACTTCATTCAACTTCTCTCTAATTCTTTGTAATTCCTACACGTCTATCTAAAACGTTGATGATAAAAATTCCTAGAACTCATACTGTCTCTAACCCTGAGCCCAACTTCTCTACAAAAGAGCGACAATGACGAAAATATTTTATCTATTTAAACCCTAACGAAAGTACGTAACTTTTATTGAAGGTATTTATGGTCCACCGTGATCACCATTTCTTGGGTGGACAGTTAAGTTCTCTGTGTCCTCTTCCCCCAAGGTAGGGATCCGGTCCTTCTAGGGGACCTCCTCCAGTACCGTTGGACGAGGTCGTAAGAACGGACCTCTTAGAGGTACCTGTCTTCTCGGATCATCCGATGTCAGGTATCCCAGTGTTTCTCAATTTGTACTGACTTCACTGAATCGTACGTGTACATAATTTTTCTTTAAAGTATTTATAAATGTCTCAGGTGTTGAATATGTATTATCTAATTTACGGAAGACAAAAGAGTAAAATATATATATATATATATATATATATATAAAAAAAAAAAAAATTTAAGAACCCGTATTTAGTAACGAGACAACGTAGTCACTTGAATGATGGGAGATATAAATGTGGGACTTTGGACAAGGAACTACAAAACTGAAAGGAAAAACAACGTTTATAGAAGGAAGGAGACGCATACACATACTTTCTCCCCCGTCCCTCTCCTCTCCATACCTACTTATATCACCTACTACTCTTATACGAACACACTTACGTATAAAGGTTCGAACACACTAAGTTATACTTCTCCTTTCCTAGACCCTTTTCCAACTCTTTTTATCCTGATATACTCATGATCCATACTTTGGGGTTTGAAACCGGTGGACTACACTTCTTGACTGAGTAACCTTTTCTGGAACTACGACCCTTTCTAACTTCCGTCCTCCTCTTCACCTACTGTCTCCTACTCTACCAACCTACCGTGGTGGTAGAGTTACCTGTACTCAAACTCATTCGACGTCCTCAACCACTACCTGTCCCTTCGGAACTCACGACGTCAGGTACCACAGTGTTTCTCAACCTGTACTGACTCGTTGACTTGACTTAACACTACTCATGATTCCGACGGACTCGTGATGGAGGTCAAAATCTCCTCTCCCCTTTTCAATCTCTACCTCTTTCCTCTTCCTCAGTCTCTACCTCCCACCTCTTTAGTATGTCTACAAATTACCACAAGTGAAATTAATATTATCGAGATTACCCCTTTTATACACCCGTAAGTATTTTATTAGTTTATAAGTTATACAGATTACACGAACAACATGTTTACATAACAAAATTTGAAGGAATTATCCTTATTTAGACGGTGTTAATGATGATATCGAAAAAAAAAAAAAAAAAAATCGTTGTACACCTAAAATAAATCTAGGAGTTTGTTTGTGTCACCCCTTTTGAAACTGCAAATATTCTTGACCTTTAAACCCATGACGTATCACTAATTCTTACTTAAGTACTCTAATTCAAATTTGTGAAGATTAACACAAACGACAAAATCATCGATTCAGTTTAGTCTGACACATTGTGCTACCTGACATCGGGTAGTCCGAGGAGACAGGTACCATAAAGAGTCCGCTCTTATCACCTCACCCAACGTTAAAGGAGGAGGAGGAGGATGATGTATATATAATTTTAATCAATTCCGTCTCTCTGTATTGACTCTTTACATAAAATCTTTTTAAATAAAGTTATATAAATTCATAAATAAAACTATCTTTCGTTGTAGTATCGAACTAAATAAGTAGGAAATATATAATAAACATGAGACCAGAGTCAAAATTTTTTTCTTAATGTAGTATGGTTTTAATATAAATGACTAAAACCTTTCCCTTTAAAACGAATCCGTACCGTCATATTTTATATTATTTATTTTACAAGTCAACACCTCGAAAGGGTATATTAAACCTTATAGTAAAAAATTTTACCTTTGATTTACGAAAAAATTCCCTTTTTTCAGTCATTTTAAATTTAACCGAGTTAAAAGTCCTTATATCCTATTTGTGTGTAAAAAGATAAGGTGATTCACTCTGAAACTTGTAATATATATTTTATTTGTGCCTTTTTTAGAGACTTTCAACCTCTCGTTGTCTTATTGACATGATGACCGTTCCTGGAAGTACTAGGTTCCTTACTGACCACCACACAAAAGACTCAAAAGAATGACGGAGTAGAAACTAGCTAAACTTTAACTTCTTCGGTTGTGGACCCTTTACAGTTACGTACGTCCGTTTTCATCGGGTCGGAGTAGTTTCCTTTTATTTTCCCATTGGATCGTACTATCTTACGAAATCTGTCGTTCACAAGAGAAGGTTGGTTTGTAGTATTTTCTTTTTTGACACTAGGGTGGTGCTTGGAGTATTTAGTTCCGGTTCACCCACCTGATTTGAAGTCAATGTTCCACCTTGATGTTCGGAAGTCGACTCACCAACTGAAGACGAAGAAGATTTGTACCACCGATGTTATGGTCCTTACTAGTAGAGGTAGCTATAGATGGTGATCAGACGTACGAGTAAGTAAAACTTTTTGTAATTAATTAAAACGGTTTTAATATAATGGTTTATATTAATAAGAGTGTTATTATTCTAACCATTATTACATAAATAAATCAAATAGAGAAACTTCTCTACACACGAAAATTCACTAGGGACTATAAAGTCTACCATTCTTTAGACGGATGTCACAACCTCTAGTCCCAAACTAGGAACCCAGTCCTTCTAGTGGATCTCTTCCCTTACCGTTGGGTGAGTTCATAAGAACGGACCTCTTAAGGTACCTGTCTCCTCGACCCGTAGGTTTCTCAGCCTGTGCTGACTCGGTGACTTGACTTGACTTTACCTTCAGTTTCGTATGTTTCTTCTGTTTCGGAACACTGAGGATCTAGACACATCGTTAACTACGTAATTGACTAAACTTTGTCTAGCTTTCAAAAAGTGAAAACTTTTAATTCACGGACTTCTTAATTTCTTTTATGAAGTACCATGTCAGAGGAAGACAAATTTATTTATTTATTAAAATGTTTTAGTAACCTTATAAGTTAAAAATATCCCCATTATATGACTTTTCTGACTGGTTATTTCTATTATAAAATACGGTTCAAACCTTATTGTCTGCAATATCTCCTAAAGTTTTATAAAATTCGTTTAAAGTTTTTTTTATGTCAAAAATTAGCTTTTTTAAAATTCTGATTATTATTGAATTTCGTCAATAAGGTCCGAATTAGTCTCTATGTGTATTTAATTAAAAGTTTACATTAAGACTAACATTACAACGATCACGAAGTAGACATATTGTGTGAGTAGTTACTTTGGGATATATGATTTCCTATTTAGTTTTATATAGTTCATTGTTCCATACTAAGTTTTTATTTTTGTTCTTTCTTGATTCGGTATGTAAACAATTATTCGAGTATTGGATTGATTTAAAAAGTCTCGTCGAGTCAGACAAACCAAATCCCGAAGTCCATACGACGTAGTTCGACAGTCAAAACATAAAGTGGTTCGTTCTGTTTTTAGATGTAAAAGTAAGGGTCAGATAGTCGTAAATCGACAACAAACTAAGTCATGTTTGAGACCACTAGAGTAATTAAGTTCATATTGTACAGAAACATATAGAGGGTTTAAGATGGTCGTTAGACTCTAAAGAAAACTAAGGATCTTAGGTGATTGACGACCTGTAAAAATCAAAAGGGGGACGTTAGAAGAGTGTACCTTAAACAAATTTTTGTTTTCGTATACTTATATATAGAAATTCTGGATTTGATGACTGGGAAGTCTAATACAGAGTTAATAAAATTAACGGGGGGTCGCAATAACAGATATGGTTGAGAAATGAAAACGAAGTAATACAATTTCCATTCACGAAGGGGAACACCAAGTCGTCTCTTCTTGGACGGACGTTATGTCATATAGGTCCAAACTAGAGACCCAGACCTTCTAGGGGACCTCCTCCCGTGACCGTTGAGTAAAGTCATAAGAACGGACCTCTTAGGGAACCTGTGTCCTTACACTCCGATGTCACTCCCAACGTTTCTCAGTCTGTGCTGACTTCACTGACTCGTTTTTGTTGACTTCACTGACTCGTGTGTGAGTACATCTTCTATTGTTACAATGGATGAAACTGAAAGAGTAAAAATTTTCTTTGAGATTTGTCAAAGGAATATATACGACGACGATTCAGAGAAGTCAGCATACCCTGAGACACACTGGGGTATCTACCGTCGGGTGGTCCGAGGGGGTAGGGACCCTAAGAGGTCCGTTCTTGCGACCTCACCCAACGGTAAAGGAAGAAGTTACGTACTTTCACTTTCACTTTCCCTTCAGTGAGTCAGCACAGGCTGAGAATCCCTGGGGTACCTGATGTCGGAATATATATCGAAAGGGGGTTAGATTCATTAAGTGGTAAGACGTCTCACTAGTTAGAAATATATGAAGGCGTCGTAGTAAAAGGTTGATAACGGAAGTCCAAACGGAAGTGGTTTGAGGAATACAGACAATGCTGAAGAGACGATGTTTATTAGAATAAATTCTGAGTAAAATTTAATTTGAAAAATAATGTGGAAAAATAACTAGTGGTTTACACTTTCACTAAAGGGAAATGAGGTCTTAGGACGTCTTACTTTTTATCCATCAAACAAACGTGGAAAATGTCGTAAATTTAACCGTTCTAAATTTGCCTTGTATACCTTCCTTCTGACGGAACAGTGTAACAAGTTCGATAAGAGACAATACCTTCTACTTTTTAGCCCGTCTTAAACGAAGAGAGACTTAAAGTCTTCTTAAAGGTGGAGGTTGATGTCTCACTTAATCTGGATCCGTACACCTGAGGACCTTTTTGATTTTCTACCTAAAAAAAAAATTACTCCAGTCCCTTACATCAAAAGATAATTATTCATAAAGGAGACGATAGATTTAATCGGTAAATGTACACGTAAATAATACACTAAAAATACTTCGACCATAAAAGAACTTCTTTTCCGTATAATTCGTTAAAATTGTAAATATAGTATTTAAATTTAGTTGGAGATATCCACTTATAGTATGATTAAACATTATAGGACTAAGTCTACCAGTCGGACACTGACAGACCCAAAACTATCCTAAAAAATTTAATAATAATTATCCGGTAAAAAAATTTCTCGTCAAAGTTCAAATATCTTTTAAACGGGTCTTTCTTGTCTGTCAAAGGAATATCGAGGAGAAGAAACTCGTGGGAAGGGGGTGGGGGAGTTTATCGGGAGAGTGATTGTCGGACGTAATAATCACACTACAGTCAATAACCTATAGTACACAAACAAAAACGTCTTAGTCTTATGAAGGTGTCAGAATTTTGACGGGACACAAGACAGATTAGTAAGAATCGAGGGAGGGAGGGTGACTTGGGTACCGTTGGTGACTACAAAAGTGATAGACATGTTAAAACGGAAAGACCTATCAGATATTGTCTTAGTATGTTATACATGTGAAAAGTCTGATCGAAGGAATCGAATATTAAAAAGTAAATATCAAGGAAATACAGAAATGGACTGAGTTATCGAATAAAGTAAAGTACCAAATTACTATAAAACAATACACCTACATGTTTTAAATTGGTAAGTGGTAACTTCTTGTAGAACCAACGAAAGACAAAAACAGGTAGTACTTATTTCAACGATATTAGTAAGGACACCTCTACAAACCCACCCATATTCAAAAGTTAGTAAGCCTATTCACACATAACACAATCAGAACGGAAGTGCAGACGGAGAAACACTGTGGTACCTGACGTCGGGTGGTCCGAGAAGACAGATACCCTAAGAGGTCCGTTCTTATGACCTCACCCAACGGTAAGAGAAGAGGTCCCTAGACGGGTTGTGTTCCTAATGTGGAGACGTAACGTCCGTCTAAGAAATGGACTCGGTGACAGTGTCGGAGACTATTTATAGACTTATACTCATGACTTAGGACAACGTACTAGCATAAATCGAAATGAAACATTCTTTGACGATATAAATAGATGGTTTCATCAAAACACATAGTAAAGTCAAGTCAAGTCAAGTCAACGAGTCAGTACAGGCTGAGAAACTCTGGGATACTTAGTGTCGTGCGGTCCGAAGGGACAGGTAGTGGTTGAGGGTCTCAAGTGAGTTTGAGTACAGGTAACTCAGGTACTACGGTAGGTCGGTAGAGTAGGATACAGCAGGAGAAGAGGAGGATCGTAGGAGGGGTTAGCGAGGATCGTAGTTTCAGAAAAGGTTACTCAGTCGAGCAGCGTACTCCACCGGTTTCATGACCTCAAAGTCGAAGTCGTAGTAAGAAAGGTTTCTTGTGGGTCCTGACTAGAGGAAGTCTTACCTGATCAACCTAGAGGAACGTCAGGTTCCCTGAGAGTTCTCAGAAGAGGTTGTGGTGTCAAGTTTCCGTAGTTAAGAAACCACGAGTCGAAAGAACTGTCAGGTTGAGAGTGTAGGTATGTACTAATGACCTTTTTGGTATTGGAACTGATCTACCTGGAAACAACCGTTTCATTACAGAGACGAAAACTTATACGATAGATCCAACCAGTATTGAAAAGAAGGTTCCTCACAGAAAATTAAAGTACCGACGTCAGTGGTAGACGTCACTAAAACCTCGGGGGGTTTTATTTTAGACTGGGACAAAGGTGAGAAAGGGGTAGATAAAGGGTACTTCACTACCCTGGTCTACGGTATTAGAATCAAAAGACTTACAACTCGAAATTCGGTTGAAAAAGTGAGAGGAGAAAGTGAAAGTAGTTCTCCGAAAAAATCAAAGAGAAGTGAAAGACGGTGTTCCTACCACAGTAGACGTATAGACTCCAATAACTCTAAAGAGGGCCGTTAGAACTAAGGTCGAACACGAAGAAGGTCAGGCCGCAAAGAGTACTACATGAGATGTATATTCGAGTTACTCGTCCCAATGTTATATGTCGGAACTGCATGGTAAATCGTAAGGGTTTTAGTCACAACCAGGTGTAAGAAGAATCGTAAACCATAACGAACTATATCTAAAATCGGTCAGATTATCCACACATCACCAGAGTGTAAAACGGTAAGGGATTTCTGTGTACATAAACTCGTGGAACACAGGGTAAAGGGTAGTAGAAAAAACTACTCTTAAGACAAGTTAGAAAACAAAACCAAACAAAATGAATAAAAACTCAAAATTCCTAAATAAAATTTTTCGTGACGGGAACATTTCTTTTGTTCAGGAAACAGTCCATACACCAAAAGTTTATAAACAGGGTCAGATAACAACAGAAAAAAGGGGAGAATTCTCTTAAAGAGTATCGTTCAAAATGAAAATCAAAACAAAACAAAAGGTAGTTGACTATAAATAACAACAATCGTTCTGTGATTAATTTTAGTGAAAGATTAACATACGATCAAAATTACTCGAGATAGAATAGTTCGAATAATAAGTACCAAAAGTTAAAACATAGATTTTAAGTTGAGATTTAGGTTTCAGTGGATCTATAAGAGAATACAATAGAATCTCTTGAAAATATCTAAAAATAAAATGTATACCGAGATACTATATAAAAATCAATTAAAATACTTCCACATTCCATTTGTAGATTTTTGTAAAAATTATAAGTTATTTATGGGTAACTACGAAATAATTTCAACGTACTAATATAAGTAAAAAAAGTGTAAACAAAGGTTAAGACTATGGTGAACAACTTTTCTGGCAAGATCAGAGGTAAGTCAACGAAAACAGGAAACAACCCAGAGAAAGACCTGTAAAGTAATAAAAGGTAACTAGAGAAACAGACAAAAGAACGATCACGTTGTGACAAAACTACTGATGACAAATATCATTAAGAAGTCTATCTCATCACAGTTAGGACTGTACAAAAAGTGATGACACACAATAAGACACAGAAAACTGAAAGGTATATTTGAAATCTTAATAAAGTAGTTATAGGTGTATCATTGAACGACCGTGAAAATACCCCTAACGAAACTTAGATAACTAGTTCAACCCTTATTGACTGGTGAACTGTCATAACTGAGAATAATTACTGTTTGTCCCTTATAAAGGTGTAAATAAATCCAGAAGAAACTATAGAGAATAGTCTTAAAATATCAAAAACAGTATGTCTACAACACTGATAAAACGGTCTAAATATGGTTACAGAAAACCCTCCAAAAGTCACGACGATACTTACGAAAACACAACAATTATAGTTTGAGGTCAACGAGTAACGATGATTCCTTTCGTTAACCGAAGTGATATAATTTGAAAGTAGGACGTCAGAACAATGTTAGTAATGAAAATTCTTAAAAACAACAACTAAAAAAACTCTAAAGGATACGTCCGTTAGTACAGTATATGTTTTTTCTATAAAATAAAGAAGGGAAGGTTAGACATATGAATATTAAATAAAAATTTTTCAAATACCGTAACCGATCCTGAAGGTCATACTATAATATAAATCAAGTCAACGAGTCAACACAGACTGAGAAACGCTGGGGTACTTAACGTCGTGCGGTCCGGGGGGACCGGTAGTGGTTGAGGGACTCAAGTGAGTCTGAGTGTAGGTAGCTCAGTCACTACGGTAGGTCGGTAGAGTAGGAACCAGTAGGGGAAGAGGAGGACGGGGGTTACGGAGGGTCGCAGTCTCAGAAAAGGATACTCAGTTGAGAAGTATACTCCACCGGTTTCATGACCTCAAAGTCGACCTCGTAGTAAGGAAGGTTTCTTTAGGGTTCTGACTAGAGAAAATTTCAACCGGATTTCAAGTTGTAAGTCTTTTGCTTCTAGTATCGTAGACCAGGGTAGTGAAGTACCCTTTATCTACCCCTTTCTCACCTTTATCACAGTCTGAAATAAAGCCCCCCGAGGTTTTAGTGACGTCTATCACTAACGTCGGTACTTTAATTTTCTACGAATGAGGAACCTTCTTTTCAACACTGGTTGGATCTATCGTATAAGTTTTCGTCTCTGTAATGAAACGGTTTTTTCCACGCAGATCAGCTCCGATACCAAAAAGGTCACCAGTACATACCTACACTCTCAACCTGACACTTCTTCTGACTCACGGCTTCTTAACTACGAAAACTTGACACCAAAACCTCTTCTGAGAACTCTCAGGGAACCTGACGTTCCTCTAGGTTGGTCAAGTAAGACTTCCTCTAGTCGGGACCCTAAAGAAACATCCCTTACTACGACTTCGACTTTGAGGTTATGAAACCGGTGCAGTACACTTCTCAACTAAGTAACCTTTTTGGGACTACGACCCTCCCTAACCCCCGACCTCCTCTTCCCCTTCTGTCTCCTACTCTACCGACCTACTGTAGCGACTGAACTACCTGCGCTCAGACTCACTTGAGGTCCTCAACCACTACCTGTCCCTCCGGACCGCACGACATTAAGTACCCCAGCGTTTCTCAGCCTGTACTGACTCGCTGACCTGACTGACTTGACTTGACTTGACTAGAGTATCATACTTAATTCTTCACGAGAAAGACGAAGATACAAGATTTGTTATAACATCTCTTCATTAATAATAACAACAACAACAACTCAGTGATTCAGTACAGGTTGAGAAACTCTGGGGTACCTAATATTGGGTGGTCCGAGGATTGGGGTACCCTAAAGAATCCGTTCTTATGACCTTACCCAACGGTAAAGGAAGAGGTACCCTAGAAGGACTGAGTCCGTATCTTCAGGACAGAGGACGTAACAGTCCGTTGGACTTATGGTCACTTGGTGGATCCTTCGGGTCTCTTTGTCAATTAGAAGTAGTTTACAAAGTATCTTAAATGGTCACTTTAATCGATACGGATTATTAAAGACAAATCCTTCTAATAATCAATGATTCAAAGAAATCATTCATATCCGGATAAATGTATCAGATAAATAGGAACACACTTGAACCATCTTACACAAAAAGTTCCTTGACCGTGTAAAGTAGGTCCAATAGTTTAAACAACTCTATCTCGAAAAATATAAATAACAGAAAAATTACAGGTACCTTAGTCATCACTATAAGGTAGTAAGTAAAGATTATAATCCCTAATCATAGTAGAGACAATATAACCAATATGTCGGGTCGTCAAATAGTTAATATAACTAGAAATTTTTTTAACAAAAACTTACATAAGTAAAAGAAGACAGGTGAAAGTAACTTAATGTGAAGTTAAAAATAATGAAAAAAAGAAATCGAATGAACCTAAATTTAAAAATAAGAAAAAGACTAAAGGAGTCCATTTTCGATCCTAATAACTAAAATCTAAAAGAAAAAAAGATTAGATACATCAATCATGATATTGAAAGGGAAATTTACGACGGACCTGACATAGGGTGTTTAAAATGTTCAACATTAAATTAAAAATAAATAAAGTTTTGTGAAAAATTTTAAAGAGAACTCTGAAAATAATTAATGAAACGATAATTTTTTTTTCTTTTTATTGACAGGATCTCAAACGGGATAAGTAAAGAGTACTTAACATCAGAAAAGACAGTGTAAAAATTTTCTAACATTGTAAAGAAATACTTTTTTTACTTGAAAAACCGTTTGGGTCATGAAAGTGACAAGTGAAACCAAACATGAAACCAAAATGGAATAACAATAACAATAATCAGTATAGACATAAAAGATTCCTCTATGCGACTTTATACGGGAAAATTCAGTTCAGAAGAACAATATACATGTGTCTATCTTTCATATGGTAATGGTGAAACTACTTACAGAACGTTAAATTAAAAGATTGTAAATAAATAAGTGTTATTAGACATTAAAGTGAAAAGGTAATAGAAATAAGGGTCTTTTTAGTTCTTTTATAACAAACTTTTTATTTAAGGTCATTAATATAGAAGTGTACGTACGTGTATATATGTGTGTGTGTGGTTCAAAGATAGAACAAAACTTATGACACACTCAGATTAATGAAAATTTAGTTTACTATGTTTGAAACTAAAACTTAAAAATAAATTTATATTATACGGACTTACCACGTCACCTTTTTTTAGACGGACTGTTACGTCGTCTACGTTCTCTGTGCTCAAGTTAGAGACCAAACTCGTCTTGAGGACCGTGTTCTTTACCGTTGGGTAAGGTCATAAGAATGGACCTTTTAAGGTACCTGTCTCCTCGGCCGTCCAATGTCAGGTATCATAGTGTTTCACAGTCTGTGCTGTCTGTGTTGACTTGTGTGTGTGTGTGGTCTTGTAAGTATTATTAAACTGGTTTAGAATACAGATGGTTTATAATAAAAAATAAAAAATTATTAAACGTAAATATAAGAAATTGTTATATACACACACATCGTTTAAACCTTTTATTCTTTTAACACAATGACATGGTGTCTCTCAAGTTTATTGTGACAAGACATAAAGAAATCGACACTGGTGAAGAGACCCAGACTATATATAAATGGGTCAAGGGTTTTTTAAATTGGGAAACGGTAGAATATACGTCGGAATACGATGGACGTAGTAGTATACTTTTAGTACTGTAATTCGATTCTTTTATAAACATAAACGAAGAAAGATCGTTTATAATTCTCCTAGATGAAAGTCGATACGTAAAAATACATTTCGATCTTTTTATTTACTACGACCAAGAATTTTGTAAGATAGAAATAGACCTTCAATAAAGGACACCCTCTTACCTGTACTCCGTTATCACCCTCTATAGTCCTTCGTGGACACTACAAACATGTCATGTCTCCACTGTAATGATCGGTTCCACCATTTAGGATTACTCGTTAACGTTGTCCTGTTATAACCTAAAACCTCTGTGTGGTCAGGTGGGTGGAATACGTCATAAGTGAGAGGTCAGTTCATCGGTGGGAACTTCTATGTCGAGACAAACACTTATTGTGAGTGACCGTACATCTTCGACAGTGAAAAACTTGAGACCAAGTAACAAGTTAGTATAAGAATTCCGATATAAAAACCGATATCACTCAAGGACCTTGAGAGTCTCAAAAATAAGATATATCAGATAAACTGTATACACATACATGGTTCTACTTTGAGACGGTGTCACTAGGTCCAATAATCGAGAGTCGTAGGGACTTAATGAGGAAACCTGTGTACTGGATCTCGTGTTCCGGAAATTCAACAGTAAGTTTTCCATAACACAAGATTATTCCCTAAGAGGTGTGGGGAAAATCTAAGATTCTTGTGTAAGTCCAATCAAGTAAGGCTAAGACTCTTGTGAAATTATCATCAATTTCGACACCAAAGGACTAATTTGACTTTAACTTATCGTCCACCATTCCTTTTTCTTCTGTTGTCCTACCGACAAATAAGAGACCAAACGAGTGAACGTACTTACTCAAACGTAACTAAACCTTTCAAAGGTTAAACTATTTTATCCCCTTTCACCTTCTAGTATTAGAACAAGAACTATATAAATAAAATTCCATGAAAGTGACATCTCTCTTTCCAAAGGTTTAACTAAAAATAACACACTCGGACTTCTTATCTCGTCTTTAGACTCGTCGTCTCTATTTTAGTCCTAAGAGACATTTATTTATTGTGAGTTAGTGTACAGATACCTATTCTAAGGAATCCCTTTTATGAGTCACAGTTCACTATTCACCCATATTTACATCTGGACTACTGTAAGTACCCCCTCTTTTCCTCTTACTCGGACTCTTTCTCTGTTTCCTATAGGTCCCTCTTTCCTTCTTTTGAACCCCAAGGTCCCAGTCGACTTTGGTTACATTCTTTCACAAAGTCCTTTTCTCTGCCGGAGTCACTACGTTCGACTGTCTTCCTTTATATTTTATTCTTTCATTAAATCAGTGGGTCTACCTCCAGTAACCACTGTACTCTTTTCGTGAATACAACCTTCATCTTTAGTTCAATCAAAAAGGAATATTGAGTGTATATTAAGTCGTTTTTTAAGATAATTGAAATGAGAGTTTAAGTAGATCTTATAGTCAGATAGAGTAAAGAGATGACGACGACGGGACCAACTACGGAGTAGTAGAGAACGGACAGTCCCCTCACACATTAAAGGAACCAAGACAGAGCGGTGTCGTTTCTAAACTTTACCATCTGGTCATAATGGGGAACCAATGTCGAGTCTTAAAATAAGTCGTTTGTTTCCTTTCATGTGGGAAATCCGTACTCCCGTCCGACTGGTGTTTCCTCTCCGGGTTAGAACGGAGGTGAAAAATGTACCAAACAGAGGAGGGGGACTTGGATGGGATACATGTAATCTGATCCGTCCTCCCGACAAACAAAGTGGACTCCAAGAGTGAAGCCAGGAGCCTAAAAGAAAACAAAGTAGAAGTGTCCGAAAAGGGAAGGAAACAGAAAATCGGTGGCGGTAAAACCTGAGAAAAAAGGATAAGATTGATGGATCGTGGACCTGTCGAGACAAGAAAGTCAGAAGAGAAACTTAGTCATGTATTTTGTCACCACACTCATTAGGAGATTTTATCGTCAGTCTGATACAATGAGGAGAGGACTCCTGAAGCGTTACTGAAGGATAAAATTAGTTTCATTTTCCGTTTAATAAATAGTAGATGTTCCGAGACGTCCTTAGTCAAAAACAATGAAAAGACTGTGGTGGAGGAAGAGGAACGTGAACGTAAGGGAAGTGAGGTCGATGTGACTGGACGATAGGGAACGAGTACCTTACACCGGTTTCATCTTATGAAACCGAGAATTGAGTGTCCGGGTCCGACCATCTTGTCGATGAGAGACCTTGTAATGACCACAACTCCTTCTCCCTTCGTATATTGTGGGTTAATTTTACAGTATGCTGGTTCCTATTGTAGCTTTCTTATTCTCTGTCCTTGCTGAACTATCCTTCCCTGTAAAGTACACAACTTTTATTATTTTAGATAGGTCCGGAAACTGTACCTAAACTAGGGACCAAGTCCTTCTAGGGGACCTCTTTTTTTACCGTCGGGCGAGGTTATAAGAACGGACTCTTTAGGGTACCTATCTCCTCGGACCGCCCAACGTCAGATACCCTAGTGTTCTCAGTCTGTACTGACTTACTGACTTAGAACCACAGTCTTCTCGGGGAGGTTTCGTCTGTCTTATCTCCTTCCTTGTGTTATCGAGAGGTGTTTCCAAAGAACAATGTCTTTTGTATTCTTTATCTTTTTATTAATAACTTTGGATTATATCTAATTAGATAGTTCAATCACATAATCAAGTAAGAACTTTTGAATGGACCAAAAACTAGAATTCTTACATAGGTTTGTATACACAGATATATTATTTATATTAATTAAATACCTTTACTATTGTGTGTATTGAATTTTACAGAATGTGTATATTCCATATATCTTTATCAATTTAATTTTCATATGATAACACTACAAGGACGAACCTCATATCGACTAATTGTTACAACAGTATCAAAGTCCACCTGACGTTTCCTTAAACCGGTATGTATACGTATATAGGTAAGAGGGGGTTAAGGGAAGGGTAGGTTCGGTGGTGTATTATAACTCGTCTCAAGGGAGACGATACGTCATCTGGGAACAACCAATAAGTAAAATTTATCTTGTCACACACGTAACCATGGGTTTAAGGATAGGAAAGGTGGGGGTAGGAAGTCGGGACCTTTGGTATTTAAGTAAGAGATTTAGACACTCAGACGAAGACAAAACATTTATCAAGTAAACATATTAAAGGAAAGTCTAAGGTGTATATTTCCTACAGTATGTTATAAAGAGGAAGAGACAGAAGTGAGTCGTACTGTTAGAGATCCAGGTAGACAACGACACACACATACAGTTAGGGTCAGAGAGTTACATAGGGAGGGGATGGTCTTGGATCAGAAAATTCTAGATACAATTTGATATCTGTCCCTTAAAGTAAGACATGAAATAGTGTATCATATATCGTCCTCTCCCCGAAGGGTCTACTGTGACACACACACACACACAATCAGTGAGTCAGTACAGGTTGAGAAACTCTCAGGTACCTGACATCGGGTAGTCCGAGGAGACAGGTACGTTAAGAGGTTCGTTCTTATGAGCACACCCAACGGTACGGGAAGAGGTCCCCTAGACCTGTATCCCTAGTTTAGGTCCAGAGGGTGTGCCTCTACCGTTAAGAAATGGTAAAATTGATTGACCCTTTCTTGGGTAGACAGTTACATCCTTTGCATTCTCTGCATTCAAACTAGGGACCAAGCCCTTCCCGGGGGACCTCTTTCTTTCCGTACCGTTGGGTGAGACCAGAAGAACGGACCTCTTATGAAACCTGTCTCCTCGGACCGTCCGATGTTAAGTGTCCCAGTATTTCTCAGTTTGTACTGACTTCACTGAATCGTGTGTACGTGTTAAGTACCCTATGTAAATAAAATGACTATGGCATAGGGATATCACGTTGTATGGTAGTTAAGACAGAAGGGGAGAAACAATTTGGATTCAATACTTTGACTCATTCACTTTCGATTCATATTTAAAAATAAATTCCTTTTCACTCTCATAAATAAGAGGTCAAAAGGTACTATTTATTATAATCCAGTAACTCTTTTAAATCATCCGTTAGGTTGACAACAGTGACATTCCCTTTTTTTTTACACAAATAAATTGTTTAACCGTCATAGAGGACGGTATAAAGTAATTTGTCCTCATAACAGACATTTATATTGTTCGATAAAATATCCGTGACTATCACATTTCGACGGAGAAAGGAGTATATTCACACATTAGAGACTTCACCGTTACACATTAGAGACTTTAGACTGATCTTTGAAAAGATCTTTTACCAATTCTTTACACATGAATCTTTATTACATATCGACTATAAATGTAGGTGTATACTATTTATTAAGATTCCGTAATCGTAGTTCTTGTATAATTTATACAAAGTTATTAAAGTTAAACTATGTATAAATTTAGGTTAAAATAACATTTATACTTAATATCAACTAAGTGATTAGTGAATTTTAACTCATATTGTTTAATGAAAATTTTCTGTTTCCGTTTATTTATAAAACTTTATAAGACGTCGTATGATAACATTGAAGGTTACTAGTATTTACATTAATATATTCTAGTCACTTCGACTATCGAAAATTTAGAACCAAAAGAGAAGTTATAACTCTTAAAGTAACTTCTTTAAATCGATATTCCTCATTTCTTTATTTTTTTTTAATTTCATCTTAGATTACAGTATTGACTCCTGACTCTTTCACGATATATAATGAAAAGAACTCTGTAAATATCTTTTTATATTCCTTAATAGTAATCTGTTGTGTTCTTAACAGATTTTAGTCGATAACATAAAGTACTTCCTAAAAAAAAAGAAAAACTTTAATTAAGTTACTTAATATTCGAAAAGTTGGTCCCTACTAGTTCCAGAAGAATTATTATTTATACTTTGATACTTTGATTTTTCGGATACTTTTACTACTTTTTAATAAAATAAAATTTTTCACTAAATAGTTCGATAAACTGGAATATTGTCTTTATAACCGAATTCGTCATTCTATAAACTTCAACTTGTCAAAGTGTATAAATTGAGTCTAAGATAATGAGATGAACTATATATATTGACTTTCCCTTTATTGTATTTCAGGTGAAAGTGGTCTAGGGGTAGACACAATTTCCTTAAATGTAGGATTTTTAAAATAAGGTTGTACCTATAACGAAAATAATGTTATTATTGGTTATGATAAGGGTCTAGAACTTCATATCTGTCTATATATAAGTCTTTATATTTAACTTAAGCTGGTTATATACAAGTTCTTGTTTTATTAACAACTTTCCAGAACTTTTGTACGATTAGGTTATTGTTTTAGTGGACATGGATTCATATAAAGAGACCGTATAGAAATTTAACTTAACCCATTCCTTAGAAAATAACGATAGTGTTTACGCTTCGTTGAAAGATAGAGTCTTATAAGAAAACGAAAGTAAAGAGAAAGGAGGAGGGGAAAAAAAGAATCCAATGATCACATATGAGTCACTGAACGACAAGAACTTGAATAATCGTTTGTAGGACTGTATTAAAGGTTATATACACTGGTTAAGTAAAGATTTTAAACCTCAAAAGAGACAAAAAAACAAACAAACAAAACAAAACAAAACAACAACAATGAAAAGAAAAAAAAGGAAAGTAGTCCACCTAAATAAACCTATAAAAGGATATAAAAGGACCTCAGACAGGATAAACAGTACAACCGAGTACTGAAATATTTTAAACACTTCCACGATTGGTAATAAATTGATAAGAGAGATTCGAGGTGTGAAAAAGAAAGAAGGATCTTGAGATTGTCATATTTACAATCCGTTAAATGTAATGGAATATGTAAGAACTCTGATATAAAAAAGAAGAGGTAAAATGAGTCTAACCTATTATACAAACTAGACAAAACCCAAACGACTAAGAAAGGACATAACAAATGTCGTATGAAAACCTAGACATGTGACTCCAAATTTATAAAATCAATAACACAAAAAATGTTTGTAGATATTGAAATGAAGGATTTCAGATAGGAAATGACTTGTAAAAACACGAAACCAATGAAAGGTCTCACCAACTTTAACGTACCACTTTGTATTTATTATACTGAACAGACTCTATTTTAAAGACTTATAGACACAACACAGTTTGGGTTTGTGAGAAGAGGTACATAAATAAAAATTTTATAAATAAATAAATAAAAACTGACACGACTCAGAAGAAACGACACGTCCGAAAAGAGATCAACACCGTTCGTCCCCTATGAGAGATCAACGTCACGTACCCGAAGAGTAACACCACTGAACAACGTCTTGAGAATAGAGATATCTCACGTACCCGAAGTCATCAACATCACACACCCGAGTCGTCAACGTCGAGGGTCCGAAATCTCGCACCGAGTCCTCAACATCGTGCCCGAATCAAGCAGGTACTGTACATTCTAGAAGGGTCTATTCTCTAGTTTGTATAGAGGACGTAACCGTCCTCCTAAGAAATGGTGACTCGGTGATTTCTTTGGTGGTACATGGATAATTAATTTTCTTTAAGAATTTTTAAAAAACAAAAGTGATGAATTAACTCTTAACGATCTTGGGATACCATCTTATTATTGATATTGAGAGATGTATCAATAAATCAGTATTACAATATCATTACATATCATTTTAAGGTAACATGTTTAAAAGAAGTGAGATATTACTTGTTGAATTGAACAAGAACGTATTTAGTATTGTATTACCCTATGACATTTAAAAAGTCTCAAGAATAATTATTCACATCCTTTACGTAACAATTACGAATTTGTCATTTAATTTACACAAAATCCTTTTTCGAATATTACTATATTTCTTGATACGACTAATTTTTTGAGTACGAAGACTATTAGTTGCAGACGATAGTTGAGAATGAAACATTTACAGGAGAAATAAAGATAAAGAGGAGGAGGAGGAAAGGTTGAGAAGAAAGATGAGGAGTAAGAAAAGAAACACTAGACTCAAATCTTATTATACAATGTGAAACAATAAAACCTTTACGTCTCCTAATGACTAATGGAAATTTTTACTTTTACATAGAGATGACCTACCTTTTGTTATTGAACTAGAGAATTTTCATTGTGATTATCCGTAAGAGAAACAAGGTCTTCGACTACCAAACCGAAAAATTTATGAAAAACGGTAATTGTACGACTATTATATACCTGTTAAAACATTGTGAACTTAAGTAGAGGATGACGTTAAAAATATGTAACAAAAGAGTAGTGGTTCGTAAACATGAGTACACCTTCACTAACAAAATTTTAAAATACATATAAAGTATCCTCTTTTTAAGGTCACTTTAATCGTATATTTTATAGTAGGGACAACTTATAAAATTTTGTGAAGAGATAAAAAATTACCAACTTTATCATAAATATCACTGTTAAAAAAAATTACATGAGAAAAAAATTTCAGTTCTTTGAAGGATCCACAAATCTTTGATTTAAAAGAGACGTTCTTTTTAGTAACGTTCCAAAAACATAGACTAACACGATGGGTCCGTCAATCGATCTATACCTTTATTTTACTATCATTATTATTTCGTCCGATGTTCTGACCCACAATTAAAAAAAATCTACTTACAACATAAATAAAAAAAACGAGTATTACACATCTAAACTATTACTTTTTGACTCCCTCCTTCTTTTTCATATCATAAAACTTGATACCATGTTTGGGGGTCCAGTCTGTTTTTAACGTACACTCTTGACCGGTTGGTCTCCAGATCTAAAAGTTTAAAAAAAAAACACACACCAAAAACGGTATGTAAGTGTACTTAGTCGGTACCCACCTGTACACAGGGGGTAGGTATTGGAGGGAGCGTGGAGGGAAGAATAGGGTAGGGACTCCCAGTAGGGTCACGTGGTCGGGACTCGTGGGACAGAGTACGTAACTAGAACCTGACTACTAGATAAAGTGCATACTATTATATGTATAAAGTTACGATAAGAGAGTTTAGTAGGGTGGGAGTGGAAGAGGGTGTCTCACGTTTTCAGATAAGAAATGTAGACACAGAGAAAACGACAGAGCGAATATCCCAGTAGTAATGGTAGAAAGATTTAAGGGACATATACGTCATTTTATGATATAACGATAAAAAGAAAGATTGAACAAAGTGAGACGTATTATCCGAGGTCAAAGGAGGTGGAGTAATCTTGACTAAGTTTGCGTAAGAAAAATTATCGACTCATCATAAGGTAGTACATATACTTGGTGTCGAAAGAATATGTAAGTAGACAGTTAAATGTAGATCCAACGAAGGTACAGGACCGATAACATTTGTCACAACGTTACTTGTAACCCAATGTACACAGAGACTAAAGACCAAAGGAGAAACACATACGGATCGTCACCCTAACAACCTAGCATACCGTTAAGATAAAGGTCAAAAATTTCTTTAGAGGTGTGACAAGAGGTGTCACCGACATGATCAAACACAAGGGTGGTTGTCACATTCTCTCAAGGGAAACGAGGTGTGGGAGAAGTCGTAAATAACGAACATCTGAAAAACTACCGTCGGTAAGACTGACCGCACTCTACCATGGAGTAACACCAAAATAAACGTAAAGAGACTAGTACTCACTACAACTCGTAGAAAAGTACACAAACAATCAGTAGACATACAGAAACCTCTTTACAGACAAATCAAGAAACCGGGTAAAAAACTAACCCAGTAAATAAAAAGACCTTAACTCGACGTCCTAAACGAACATATAAAAACTCTAATTAAGAAACAGTCAACGAAGTAAACGATAATGAAAGAGAGTAAGACTTCCGAGAAAAGTGGAACGAATATCAAAGGAAACAACACATTTTCAAGAATTCAAATTAATCCAGGGTAAACAAAAATAAAAAAACGAAAATAAAGGTAATGAGACCCTCCACCTAGTATCTCCTAGGACGATACTAAATACAGTCTTTCACAAAACGGATACAAAAGGAGATCCCGAAAATATCAAAGGTCAGATTGTAAATCTAGAAATTTGATAATACTCAAATAAAAACACATACCACAATCTTTCACAAGATCAAAGTAAGAAAATAAGACTTCCTCTAGTCGGGACCCTAAAGAAACCTTCCTTACTACGATTTCGACTTCGAGGTCATGAAACCGGTGGAGTACGCTTCTCAACTGAGTAACCTTTTCTGAGACTACGACTCTCCCTAACCCCCGTCCTCCTCTTCCCCTGTTGTCTCCTACTCTACCGACCTACCGTAGTGCCTGAGCTACCTGCACTCAGAATCACTTGAGACCCTCAACCACTACCTGTCCCTCCGGACCGCAGGACGTTAAGTACCCCAACGTTTCTCAGCCTGTGCTGACCCATTGACTTGACTTGACTGGTGAAAAGAGTCGTAGTGAACAATTTCTCTAACAAAAAAGAGGTAACATATAAGAAAGGAGGAAACAGTTTCTATTCCACAGGTATTCACACACCTAAATGGAGACCCGAGAGATAAAACAAGGTAACTAGATATAAAGACAGAAACACGGTCATGTTATGACAGAACTGCTGACACCGAAACATCATCTCCGACTTCAGTCCGTCCAACTAAGGAGGTCAAGGTAAGAAGAAAGTTTTTTAACGAAACCGATATGTTCCGAAAAACATAAAGGTATGTTTAACACTTTAATAAACAAGATCAAGAGACTTTTTATTACAACTATCGAACTATCCCTAACTTAACTTAGATATCTAGCGAAACCCATCATATGAGTAAAAGTCATATAAATAAGAAGGCTAGGTACTTGTACCATATAAAGAGGTACATGAACACAGGAGAAACTAAAAAAAGTAGTCACAAAATATCAAAAGATATGTATATCCAGAAAACAAAGAAATCCATCTAAATAACGATTCGTAAAATAAGAGAATTAACGTTACCACTTGCCTTAACAAAGGAATTAAAGAGAAAGACTTAAGAGTAACAATCACATATCCTTACGTTCCCTAAAGACGTACAACTAAAATATATGACGTCGAAATGATATAAGTAACTAATCGAGATCATTAAAAGACCACCTCAGAAACCCCAAAAGACGAATTTCCTAGTACACTAGACGTTTGTGACTCTCAAAAAAAAGGATAGACCTAAGGAAATTAAATAAAAAGAAGAGACCAACGACACCGATTTTGAAGGTTTTGATATAACTTATCGTCACCACTCTCACTCGTAGGAACAGAACAAGAACTGAAATCATCTTTACGAAAGTTAAAAGTGGTAACTCCTATTACAAACGACACCCAAATAGTATATACCGAAAATAATACAACTCCATACAAGGAAGATACGGACGAAAGACCTCTCAAAAATAGTATTTACCTACAACTCAAAACAGTTTCCGAAAGAGACGTAGATAACTCTATTAGTATACCTAAATTAGAGAGTTAAATAATTAGACCACATAGTGTAACTGACTAAAAGTTTATAACTTCTTAGGAACGTAGGGACCCTATTTCGGGTGAACCAGTACTACATACTAGAAAAATTATACAACAACCTAAGACAAACGAACTTAAAACAATTCCTAAAAAAGTAGATACAAGTAGTCACTATAACCGAACATCAAAAGAAAAAAACACCGTAGAAACAGACCAAAACCATAATCCCACTACCATCAGAGTATCTTACTCAAACCTCAAATGAAAGGGGACTTTAAAAGACCTTCTCAAACTCATCTACAATCGAGAAGAGATTTACAAACCATCTTCAGTCGACACTTCGGTAGTCCAGGACCCGAAAACAAACAACCTTCTAAAGACTAATGTCAAAATTAAAGACACGAATACTACCCAGACAATTCTAAAAGATAAAAAAGGACCAAGTCAAAACCTTTCAATATAAAGAGATTCTTACACAGGTAAAGAAGGTCAACCGGTAAAATAACCGTATATCAACGACTATCATGAGAGAATACTAGGAAACATAAAGACACAACAAACAACACTAAAGCGGTATAAGTAAAGATTAAAACAACTAAACTAAGAAGAGAGTAACAAAGAACAACTCAGACCTATTACCAAACAGATAAAATAAATAGAAGAGTTTCTTGGTCTAAAATCGAAACAAATAAAACCGATTCCATAGGAAACAAAGAAAACGTAAATAAAGACGGGATAAAAAATACTAAAGAAAGGAAGATGATTGGGACTGCAAGAAATAAAAAAGAAAAAGATCAAAGAAATCCACATCTCAATCCAATAAATAAACTAAAACGAGGACAAAGAACTCCATCCGAACATAACGGTACTTGGAAAGGGAATTGTGACGTAAATGACTTACGGTATCCAAAACTCAACAACACATAAGTAAAAGTAAACAAAGATACGTATAAAACTAAAAAATTTTTAAAGAAGACACTAAACAACCAATAAGTCTTAACACCATAAATCGGAAGTATACAAATATAAAATTAAAAAACAAAGTAACTAATCGTCACGAACAAAGGTCAATGTTCATTGGTAATTTGAATTTCTCCTGTCTTGGTCTTTCTTAAAACGAATCTCGTGTAATCCAAAGTACATGTGGGTACCGACTAAGTACAGTTACATACCGTTTTGGTTATGTCATGACATTTCGTTTTATTTTATTTTTATTTTTAATCTTTTTTATTTTATTGGTAATAAAGTGAGGATTACTGTTCTAAAAAGTGAAATCGATAATCGATTGTTATCGATAAGTTAAGTTAAGTCATGGATTTTCGATTCCGGAAATATCTAATAACTTACATAAAGTATTGATCAAATCTTATTTTACGAATACATTTCTGAAACTTTGTAACCAATATAATAATCAAAGTCCAGTTAGTCACATCGACTCACAATGTTAATAATGAAAATAGGATTTACATACACAATATATACATACCTTTTTACATATATCAACGAAATAGAAGTTATAAATAAACTAAAAATTTTTACAAGTTTATACCTTTAGTTGTGTACTTATAATGTTTATTAAAATATTTAAAAATTCACGATTATGTTTATTGACAAATATAAAGTCATGTAAAAGAGAAAGTTTAACCGAATGTGTCATATAGGAGGTATTTGGGGAAGTATATAATCTTGAAAATAAATTACTCTATCTGTTTAGGTACTTGAGAACCAAAGAGAGAGAGAGATAGAGATACATATCGACATAGTAAGTTACGAATCCAAAAAAATCACAAAGAGTCAAAAATCCAATAGAAGGTAACATCTAGTCAGTCATTCCTTAGACGGACGTTACGTCCTCTGGACCCAAACTAAGTACCCAGTCCTTCTAGGGAACCTCTTCTTTTACTGTTGGGTGAGGTCATAAGAACGTACTTCTTAGGGTACTTGTCTCGGACCATCCGATGTCAAGTACCCCAAAATTCACAGCCTACACTGAATCATTGATTTGGTGGTGATGGTAGTCAAAAATTTAATTAAAGGAAACGGAAGGAAGGAAGAAATTTCAGTCTTGAATAAAGATCTAGAATTTTGTATTCAAGTAGGATTAGAACTTTCATTTATTTAAATAAGACTAACGTACCTTTCAAGTCATTCCCGTGGGAAGGAATTCTGAAATGCAAGTGCTTAAGATGAACAATGAACGAGTGTCAAGTCAAGGCAAATCAACGAGTCTGTATAGTTTGGGAAACACTGGGGTACCTGACGTCGTACCGTCCGGAGGGACAGGTAGTGGTTGAGGACCTCGAATAAGTTTGAGTACGGGTAACTTAAACACTACGGTATGTGGTAGAGCAGGAGACAACAGGGGAAGAGGAGGGTGGAAGTTAGAAAGGGTCGTAGTTCCATAAAAGTTTACTCAGTCAAGAAGTGTAGTCCACGAATTTCATAACCTTATTGTCGAAGTTGTAGTCAGGAAGGTTACTTGTTGGTCCTGACTAGAAGAAATACTACCTGACCAACCTAGAGGAACGTCTGGTTCCCTGAGAGTTCTCAGAAGAGGTTGTGGTGTTAAGTTTTCGTAGTCAAGAAGTCACGAGTTGAAAGAAATATCAGGTTGAGAGTGTAGGTATGTTCTGATGACCTTTTTGTATCGAAACTGATCTACCTGGAAACAACCGTTTCATTAAAGAGACGAAAGACTTTACGACAGACTTTACAAAAGACTTTCAACTTGAAATTCGGTTAAAAAAGTGAGAGGAGAAAGTGAAAGTAGTTCTCCGAGAAATCAAGAAGTGAAAGACGGTATTCCCACCACAGTAGACGTATAGACTATAATAACTATAAAGAGGACCGTTAGAACTAAGGTCGAACACGAAGAAGGTCGGGTCTCAAAGAGTACTACGTGAGACGTATATTCAATGTATTCGTCCACTGTCATGAGGAAAAGGAGAAACCTTAGTCAGACAACAAGATACAGGTCAAGATTGACAACTAAGGATTGGACGAATGTCTTTAGAGTTCTCCGTCCAATCCACCAGACCATAAGGGTAGAGAAAGTCTTAAAAGGTGTCAAAGAACACTAGGTGTGTCAGTTTCCGAAACCGTATCAGTCATTTCGTCTTTATCTATAAAAAGACCTTGAGAGAACGAAAAAGGTACTAGGTCTCCTACAACCGTTAAACTAGAGATCAAGGAGATGGAAAAGATTTTGGTCGAACTTGTAGATCTTCAAGTACCAAGTGTATAATAACTTCGGACCGAACCTCTTAAAACTCGTAATGAAATGATCACACTCTAACGTAGGTTTATGACGTAAAGCCCGAGAACAACTGGTACTACCGATGAGGTAAAGAAGACTCCCTAAGGACGGGTGTCATCATCTATATTACCAGTAGACTCCATTTAAGTAGGTAAGATCAGGTAAAATCAAACGACTAAGGATCTTACAATTGCAAGTGGGAACGGTAGAGAACAAACTGGTGAAGGTTAAACGGAAATAAGTACCTAGACTGTAAGGTCCAAGGATACGTTATAACGAGAAATCTCGTAGCCTTGAACGAAGATAGGGGTCAGTGTAGGTGTCGACCCATAACAAAAACGAAACCGAGGTAGGGAAGTAAGAAAGACCTGAATAAAGAGGTGACTGGAGATCATCATATAACCCGTGGTTTACTGGACCCCTCAAGGAGAAAACCATAGGATAGTAAAACGGAAAAGTATGACAAGTACCCCAAGAGTTCCGTTCTTATGACTTCACCGAACGGTAAGGGAAGAGGTCACCTGGTGTAAGACAGTCTGGAGAGGTGGTACTGGGCGGGTAGAACCAACGGGGTGCCCGTACCGAACCAAAGTAACTCAATCTGTTCCGACACCAGGATCACACTAATCTAACTGATCAAAAGACACTCATACCAAAGTCACACAGACGGGAGACTACGGGAGAACGTTGTGGATGGTAGAATGAACCCAAAGAGAATGAAACCCGTACCCCATAGAGAAGTGTCGACGAGGTCGTTTCGTGTCGGCGACTTCTTTATCTCATCGATAGTACCAGTTGTTTTCTCAGGTTTTACGTCATGAACCTACGTTAGAGTTTTACTGTCTTACTAGAGACAAGCAGAGGTTCCGTTTGGTAAGTTATAGTGTCAATAAGTTCAGCTACGGGTTTGGTCATTACGACTTATTTGACTTCAACTTACCAAAATACTTCTGGATGTTCTGGAAAATCTTGATTGTGGGCTTTTTCCACAGGAAAAGTAATATTCCTTGACCTTACGTTTCATCCTTCAGTTCTTTGTGGACCTCATTGTCCGTTTAAACCGGAACCTTACACCTTACTTCGTCCCGTTTATGATTAGCTCAATACGGTTCTTTTACGTGACCAGTATCGTTTGTGGGAGAAGGTTGTTGTGTTCTCTTCTGCGATGTGTACCTGTAGTGGTCTACCAGTTGTGGCTTTAGTCTAACTAATATAAGATACGTCGGTTTCTACCTCTTTGAGATATGTCAGTTGTTTTTGTTCTGTTCATCGACTGACACGGAGTCTAGTACTTGACGAATAACGGTTTTAGTCTTAATTTAACTTCTTTCATTCCTTTTGACGATCTGGTAACTCCATATTGGATTTAGTTTAGGGAATACTAATATGTCACCTTCATTTTGGTCTAAATTCCCAGATCTAGACTATCTATCTCACGGACTACTTGATACCTTACTCGAAGCACTGTAGCATGTCCTCTGTCCCTAGTTCTGGTAGGGGTACCCTTTCTTTACGTTCTTTTCGTTTTACTGACAGACCCCTCCGGAATGTTTATCGACACTTTTCTTCTCTCCACTTTTCGTTTCCTCTTTTACTTTCCATATTCATAGACTTACGTCTCAAGGTTTCTTATCGTTCTTCTCTATTCTTACGGAAGAAATCGTTAGTTACGTTTCTTTCTCTCCTTTTGTCGTCTTACCCTTTCTGATCTCTAGAGAAGTTCTTTTAATCTCTATGGTTCCCTAGTAAAGTACGTTTCTACCCGAGCTATTTCCTGTCTTTACCATACCTGGATTGTCTTCGTCTTCTATAATTCTTCACCACCGTTCTTATGTGTCTTCTAGCCATGTTTTTTATAGAAGTGCTGGGTCTATTAGTACTACTACACTAGTGAGTAGATCTCGGTCTGTAGAACCTTACACTTCAGTTCACCCGGAATCTTTCGTAGTGATGCTTGTTTCGATCACCTCCACTACCTTAAGGTCAACTCGACAAAGTTTAGGACTTTCTACTACGACACTTTCACGACGTGAGGTATACGGTCGTTTAAACCTTTTGAGTCGTCACCGGTGTCCTGACCTTTTCCAGTCAAAAGTAAGGTTAGGGTTTCTTTCCGTTACGGTTTCTACGAGTTTGATGGCGTGTTAACGTGAGTAGAGTGTACGATCATTTCATTACGAGTTTTAAGAGGTTCGGTCCGAAGTCGTTATGTACTTGGCACTTGAGGGACTACAAGTTCGTCCAAAATCTTTTCCGTCTCCTTGATCTCTAGTTTAACAGTCGTAGACGACCTAGTACCTTTTTCGTTCTCTCATGGTCTTTTTGTAGATAAAGACGAAACAACTGATACGGTTTCGGAAACTGACACACCTAGTGTTATTTGACACCTTTTAAGACTTTCTCTACCCTTATGGTCTGGTGGACTGGACGGAGAACTCTTTAGACATACGTCCAGTCCTTCGTTGTCAATCTTGACCTGTACCTTGTTGTCTGACCAAGGTTTATCCTTTTTCTCATCAAGTTCCGATGTATAACAGTGGGACGAATAAATTGAATATACGTCTCACGTAGTACTCTTTGCGACCCGACCTTCTTTGTGTTCGACCTTAGTTCTAACGACCCTCTTTATAGTTATTGGAGTCTATACGTCTACTGTGGCGTGAATACTGTCTTTCACTTCTCCTCGATTTACTTTCACTTTCTCCTCTCAGTTTTTCAACCGAATTTCGAGTTGTAAGTCTTTTGTTTCTAGTACCGTAGACCAGGGTAGTGAAGTACCCCTTATCTACCCCCTTGTACCTTTGTCACAGTCTGAAATAAAAACCCCCCGAGGTTTTAGTGGCGTCTACCACTGACGTCGGTACTTTAATTTTCTGCGAATGAGGAACCTTCTTTTCAATACTGGTTGGATCTATCGTATAAGTTTTCGTCTCTGTAATGAAACGGATGATTCCAGGTAGATCAGTTCCGATACCAAAAAGGACACCAGTACATACCTACACTCTCAACCTGACACTTCTTCCGACTCGCGGCTTCTTAACTACGCAAACTTGACACCACAACCTCTTCTGAGAACTCCCAAGGAACCTGACGTTCCTCTAGGTTGGTCAGGTAAGACTTCCTCTAGTTGGGACCCTAAAGAAACTTCCCTTACTACGATTTCGACTTCGAGGTCATGAAACCTGTGGAGTACCCTTCTCAACTGAGTAACCTTTTCTGAGACTACGACCCTCCCTAACCCCCGTCCTCCTCTTCCCCTGCTGTCTCCTACTCTACCGACCTACCGTAGTGCCTGAGCTACCTCCACTCAGACTCACTTGAGGCTCTCTACCACTACCTGTCCCTCCGGACCACACGACCCTAAGTACCTCAGTGTTTCTCAACCTGTGCTAACTCGCTGACTTCACTTGACTTGTCTTGACTTGACGATTACCCGTTTACTCTTTGTTAACTAGAAAGAAGAACTCAAAAGAGATTAGAAAGGGACCTCGTCCGATTTAAACACGTTCCACCTTAGTTTTGTAAAAATTACTGTAAAGGAAACTATAAAACAAGAGTGATGACTCTTATATCCTTCTATAGAGCTTCTTTGGAATTGTAACATCCGGTTAATTACTATTCGAATCTTCTTACTAGAAAGAGATATATATACTGTACGTAGGGTATTATAACCTGTTCATTTGTTCAATAGAAAGTTCAGACATTGTGAAGCGAGTACCGAGTCTATGATTTCCTAGACGGACGTTACGTCCTCTCTGTTCAAGGTAGGGTTCCAATCCTTCTTGGAGACCTCTAACTTTCTCGTTGGGTGTGGTCTCAAGAACAGACCTCTTAGGTACCTGACTCCTCGACCCACCCGATGCCAGGTACCCTAGAGTTTCTCAATCTGCACTGACTTCCTGATTTTGTAATTGAAAGTGATATTACGAAAGAATTAGGTGTAGCCAGAAATTATCTTCCTTCCATTCTTTGGTAAGGACCTTACTCAATTGTAGTAATTTGATCAGACGAAGACGACGACGACGACGATTCAGCAAAGTAAGAGACACGCTGGGGTACCTGACGTCGGATGGTCCGAGGAGACGGGTTCCCTAAAAGGTCCGTTCTCATGACCACACCCAACGGTAACGGAAGAGGTATTCGATCAGATAAAATGTGGTTTTTTTATCTATAATCGTCTCATCTGACACTTCCATTACTGATTATAATAACTTACGACATAAAACAACCATAGTTCTGTATCGAGTTTAAAATAAAAGACAGACCTTTACGTATGGTGTGGATAATCCGGAATCTCTTTGTGTGGGACTGTTTCAACTTACTAGTCGTCTCAAATACATTTTAAAAGTTGTATTATCCGGTCGTTAGTGGGACCCATTCGTTCATCGTGTGTGACGTGATGTAGTGTTAGGTGATTGAACGTGACTGTGTTTTTTGACTTTTTGTTGTATTTGTTTTTTGGGTGCATGGAAACAAAAGGTACAGTTTTTACCCTCTCCCCCTAAAACAATACACGGGAAAAAGAAAATAAACTTTTCTGTTAGAAGTATCTCTGTCAAAAATTAGAAGATATATATGTTTGACAGAGAAACAACAAATAGTAATTCTTTTTCATTTTTTTCGAGTCTGTAATTCATTAAACAAGTAGAAATGAATGGACCAATAAACACCAACACTTCATAATCGAAAAAGAGAAACGAGTGTAAGTAAAAAAAGTTGTAGTAGAGAACTAAAAGGAAAGAGAGTTGTAATAAATACAAGAAAAAACCTCTTTTTCATTTATGTTTACAGGTGTACTAGTATACCACATTTTAGATAATTTTCACGAAACATACTGTTCATTATTTTATCTAAGACTTCGATTTGGTTACCCACACCTTAGGATAGAAGTGGTGAATATTTGAGACACCAGAAGTCAGTGATGGGTTGGAAAAACAAAGAGGTCAAGAGACCGACGTCTCACCTCTATGATTATTAGGATGGGACGCTCGTAAAGGTTCTCCTTTTTAATTTTTATATACACCGTGAACCCTTGGTACGGAATGTACATCCCTCACGATACATTGATAATAATAAAGACATCAACGATATTTATAAACACAACTCAACGAGTCAGTACAGGTAGAGAAACGTTGGGGCACCTGATGTCGGGTGGTCTCAGGAGACATATATCTTAAAAGGTCCGTTCTTATGACCTCGTCAAACGGTAAAGGATGAGGTCTTCTAGAAGGGTTGAGTCCCTGACTCGACACAGGGAACGAGGCAAACGTAACCGTCCACCTAAGAAATGGTCACATAGTGGGCCCTTCGGGACAACAACGATATTATGAATAACAATTATACTATAGTTAGTTATCACTATACACAACCATACACACTGATTCTTACGTAGACATAAAGGAATCTCGCACTTTTTCTCTCAGGGAGTCCTGTATGAAACAAGACTCTAAAAGAAGTTGAGGTGATAAAAAAAAGGTCGTTTACAGTTTCTTATTGCCGAAGTTGTTGTATTCTTTTCACTTCATAAAAAAATTTCGTCTCAACAAATCGGAGGATTAAATAATAGTCGATTGATTTTTTCTGTAACCTTTTACGAGGAACTCCATCTAAAAAAAAACATTATTTACACATTTCGTGTAGACCTTGAACTTTCGTTTTATAAATTCTATTTTCGGAGTTTTATTATAGAATTTTACGGAAACTTATTTGTCTTACGTACATCCGAAGGAAAAGTACTTTCGTGAGATACCGAAGAAAAACGGGTATACGGTTGTTTTGTTCAAAGATTTTAAATAAGGTATAAGGTTTGAGTTGCATGATGTATGGTGAGGTAAGACACAAGAGAGAGGGTTAGATACGACCACAAAAATTTTTGATAAATTTGTTTTCGACGTATTAAACGGTGGTTAACATTTGGTTGTACATGTCAAATACAAACAAAGTAATTTCTAGATATGACAGTACCCACACTGACTCCTTCCTTTCTAAACCAAAAAGGGAAGACATATTTCTTGTCCATATCATATCGAATGTCAACCGTCGGTCACAGGGTAGGTTGCGTTTCTTTCCAACGTAAATATCTTTGGATTTTTTAAAAACCAACTCATGTATTCTATAGTACTAATCTCGTATACTTTGTCGTAACTTTCAGTTGGTTATTTGAAACCGTCTCGTGGTTTCTTAACTACCAAAGTTTGACACCACGATCTTTTCTAAAACTCTCAGAGAAGTTGTCGTACCGCTACTCTGGTCAAGTAAGATTTTCTTTAGTTGTGACTTATGAGTAACCTTTCTAATACGACTTCGACTTCGAGGTCATGAAACCGAAGGACTAAGATTGTAGACGACCTAGTAGTTTTTTCGTTCTCTCAAGGTCTTTTTGTAGATAAAGACGAAATAACTGATTCGGTTTCTGAAACTGATACACCTAGTGTTGTTTGACACCTTTTAAGACTTTCTCTACCCTCATGGTCTGGTGGACTGGACGGAGAACTCTTTAGACATACGTCCAGTCCTTCGTTGTCAATCTTGACCTTTGTCTTGTTGTCTGACCAAGGTTTATCCTTTCCTTATGTAGTTCCGACATATAACAGTGGGACGAATAAATTAAATATACGTACTCTTTGTGACCCGACCTCCTTCGTGTTCGACCTTAGTTCTAACGGTCCTCTTTATAGTTATTATAGTTTATACGTCTACTGTGGTGGGAATACCGTCTTTCACTTCTTCTTGATTTCTCGGAGAACTACTTTCACTTTTTCCTCTCAGTTCTAAACCCGAATTTCGAGTTTAAATTCTTTTGTTTCTAGTACTGTAGACCAGGGTAGTGAAGTACCGTGTATCTACCCCTTTGTCACCTTTGTCACCGACTAAAATAAAACCCCCCGAGGTTTTAGTGACGTCTACCTCTAACGTCGGTACTTTCATTTTCTGTGAACGAGGAACCTTCCTTTCAATACTGGTTGGATCTGTCGTATAATTTTTCGTCTCTGTAATGAAACGGTTGTTTCCAGAAAGATCAGTTCCGACACCAAAAAGGTCCTCAGTACACACCTACACTCACAACCTGATATTTCTTTCGACTCGTGTCTTCTTAAATACTAAAACTTGAAACCACAACCTCTTCTGAGACCTCTCAGGGAACCTGACGTTCCTCTAGGTTGGTCAGGTAGGATTACCTCTAGTCAGGACCCACAAGAAACCTTCTTGACTACAACTTCGACTTTGAGGACATGAAACCGGTGGACTACACCTCTCGACTGAGTAACCTTTTCTGGGACTACGACCCTTTCTAACTCCCGTCATCTACTTCCTCTACTGTCTCCTACTCTACCAACTTACGGTAGTGGCTGAGTTACCTGTACCCAAACCCACCTGAGACCCTCGACCACTACCTGTCCCTCCGGACCGTACGACGTTAAGTTCCCCAACGTTTCCCATCATGTATCGACTCACTGACTTGACTTGACTTTGAGACCCTCAACCTCTATGTGTCCCTCGGAACCGTACGACGTCAGGTACTCTAACGTCTCAACCTGACTCGCTGACTTCACTTGACTTGACTTGACTACGTTTCTTTACTTAGTAACCTTTTTGGGACCACGACCCTTTCCAACTTCCGTCTTCTTCACCCGTTGTCTTCTACTCTACCGACCTACCGTAGTAATTACGTTACCTGTACTTGAACCCGTTTGGGACACTCTACCACTCTCTGTCCTTTCGGACCACATCACGTCAGGGTAACCCAGACCTTCTCAACTTGTACTGAACCGCTGACTCGTTGTTGTTTCATCTGACGATACCATTTCCATATAAACTGAATTATAAAATTAAAAAAGGTTTATTTATTATCACAACACGACATGTATGTTTTGAAGACTTTTAACATCAAGAAAAAAAAATCAGATTCTTTTAAATTAAGGAGTTTATACCGAACGGGAGAGAGTACATTTCGACAGAATTCGACGACGGAAATTGTCTTTATATACAGTATATATATATATATATATATATACATATATATATATGGGACAAGAAGGAAGGGGTCACTAGGTACCCTAGAGTTAAATTGAATAAAGAAAACGTATAGAAAGGACAGATGAAGGAAAAAGTGTCATGTTTAGTCATATGTGAGAAATAATTAAGAACATTAAAGAACATATACATTGTCTTTAATGTGTATGACGTAATATACATTATTCTTTCAGAACAAGTGAAGACAAAGGACGACTAGTAATATATTGACGGGGAGTCTTTAACGATTTTTCTTAGTACAGTGTATAGTTTTGTATTTTACTATACGATTTTTAAGAAGACGTACCTTATTTTACAGATGTTTAAATTATAAAGATACATCATATGTACGGAAGGTTAAATGTGCACAAAGTGTAATACGAAGAAGTAGAATTATAGTAAAACGGAGTATAAACGATTACGTAATTTATATTAATTTCATACATCTATTTAACAAGACACTGTCAAAATAAGTTTGGTAACATAAGTATATACACACACACACATATATATATATATATATATATTTACTTTGAACTAAAGATATTAGTTTAAAGAATCCACTAATCTATAGGATATTAAGTATACAAAAGAGAAAAGTGTGAAGTAAGCAAATATCTGAGTATATATAATTGTACTGAGATGGTTCTTCCCCATCAGTCAAGTCAAGTCAAGTCAACGAGTCACCACAGGCTGAGACACTGGGGTACTTAACGTCGTGCGGTCCGGAGGGACAGGTAGTGGTTGTGGGCCTCGAGTGAGTCTGAGTACAGGTAACTCAGTCACTATAGTAGGTCGGTAGAGTAGGAGACAGCAGGGGAAGAGGACAGCGGTTAGGGAGGGTCGTAGCCTCAGAAAAGGTTACTCAGTTGAGAAGAGTACTCCACCGGTTTCATGACCTCAAAGTCGAAATCGTAGTAAGGAAGGTTTCTTTAGGGTCCCGACTAGAGGAAGTCTTACCTGACCAACCTAGAGGAACCTCAGGTTCCCTGAGAGTTCTCAGAAGAGGTTGTGGTGTCAAGTCTTCGTAGTTAAGAAACCACGAGTCGAAAGAAGTGTCAGGTCGAGAGTGTAAGTATGTACTGGTGACGTCTTTGGTATTAGAACTGGTCTGCCTGAAAACAACCGTTTCATTACAGAGACGAAAAGTTATACGAATTCCCCATCAGTTCAGGAGTCGATAATCATACACGTCAGTAGTCAACACCGTAAATATAAAGGAATACAGAAGTCAATATCCTTTGATAAGTACACTCACGAATACACACACGAGTCAATGAAGTCAGTACAGTGAGAAACACTGGGATATCTGAAAACGGTCGGTCCACGGAGAAAGGTTAACTTAACGGGTCCGTTCTTATGACCTCACCCAAGGGTACGGGAAGAGGTCCCCGAGAAGGGTAGACTTGTCAGTTTGGACACAGAGGACGAACCGTTCACCTAAGAAATGGTGGCTCGGTGGACCCTTCAGGATACACTCACGAATCATTATTTGTATAAATGTAGTTAGGTAGTCCGAAGGGGCCAACCACGATCACCATGTCTTTGGGACCTCCCGATGTCAGGTACCCCAACGTTTCTCATCCTGTACTGATTTCATTGAATCTTGTGTGTGCACCTAGGTACTCTACAAAAGACTATGTGTTTTCGACTTTCTTGACTAGTGGACTCTAGATGTAATTTTCTTCCCAAATGGTTTTAGAAAGTTTATCTCCTTTCCAAATAATTTATTATATACATAGGTGTATTTCTTTACCTTACACGACCTTCACCTTTGATGTATTTATTTATACATCTAAAAAAGGACATTAAATTTTGGGTAATTTACTTTAAAAGATAAATTTTAATTTTGTTTATTATCGTAATCATGTTTATAATTCTCCTTTTTTAGTGTCACTTTATAAAATTCAAGAATAGGATATACACTTCAGTATATTAATCAATCTTACGGAAGATTTTAGTGATGTACGAATAAGAAAGAGAGTGTAAAATACAGAAACTGTATATATAATGTAGAAAAATAAAACACATAATGAATAGATTAATAAAATCTATATCTACTAAAATGATGTAAACAGAAAACTGAAACTATGATCAAAATCCTCACCACTGGATGATGGAAAGGATATACAAAAGGAAATGGTCTTTCTAAAATAAGAAAACACAAAAAAAAACCAGGTAAACAAAAAGGAATACTGTATAAGAGAAGGTAATTTCTTTTCAGGGAAATTGTAAAGGACATTCTAATCATATCAACAGTACTTGAGGAAATCTGAACGAGAAAACCCTTTGATAAATAATGGGAAAGTAAGACTTAATATCGGAACAACACATCTTATAAGAACTGACATTCCAAATAAAACAAACAAACAAAATCGTGAAACTTATATAGTACGATCAGGAAAGACCGGACATTCAAAAGACGACTTTTAATCGATTATTATAATACTGTCATGGGAACAAGTATTGATCAACAAAAAGGTAACGACGAAAATTCTAAAAGACAAATAGAAACTGAAACTCGTAAAATTAATAGTACACGGACCAATACCCAGAGAAACCCAAGTAGAACAGTCCCACCACCTAAGACTGAAGAACATAGATACGAAGAAAGGTAGAGTTACACCGGAAAAGATATATAGGAATTGAAATCTTTGAGACGACACAATCAAGAGTCCAGTAAGAGGTTCTGTCGACAAGAAGTACGTCGACCTCAAGACCACACAGGTACCCTAGAGACTTAGAAGGTTGAGACGGTAGAAATAGACCTGAGACTGAACATAGTATAACTTTCGATCTTAAATATCCCAATAGTGTCTTCATATTTTTTGTCAGATATAAACATCTCTAACTTCTTTTATTATCAATTCTTTAAAAGGGACGTTATTCTTTTTTTGTGACGTTCTCTAATTTTACACGACACTTATCCTGTTTCTCCCTTACGTTTTCATCTATCGTATTCATTTAGGTTAGAGAAAGTATATATTACAAAAAATAAACTCAGAGTACCAAATTTATAATGAGAAGGTCATTAAGTAAAGACTATTAATTCGAGATTCTTTCTTCAATGATTTTGGTTAAGTTGCCCTTCAGTGACTTATCAAGATTTGTATTATTCGGTCGGTGGTATAGTGTCACCAGTCGCTGATGAAGTGTAGGAGTCGTCTCTAGTTCCCGACTTACTCGTAATTGTGGCTCATTGTGTCAATAAGGATTTTACCAGGGAGTCCAACTCCAACTGACTCGAAATTTAACGGACGTAAGATAACTGAGAAGTTAAGAGAGTCGGTAACTATTTACTTTATGAAATCAGTAGTCTCAATTAGGTGAAAGTACTGTGAACGAAAAGAACTTTGTAATCTAATCGAAGAAAACAAAAGACTTAAATTCTAAGTCCAGTTCAATTTACCTCAAATATAGTAATGTTTAACAGTCCGTATTGGGGAGGACCCTTTAGACTCCTAAAAACACCTTAATTTCAGAAATATTTTAGTCGTCTCTCGTTATATTAAATACAGTTATATAACTTTATTTAATATATATACATATATATATTTTATTAATGTAGTTTTATTTTATAAACCTTCAACGATATTCATAGTTGTTAATCAACCTAAATCGTACTGACCTGATACCTATTTTTTTATAAACGTACATACAGTACAAATGTAAATTATATCCAATAAACAAACACAAACTCTACACATTTACATGAAAACCAAAAAGAAAAGGAACGGTCATTGAATTAAACCTCTTTATCAGTTTAGTAAGATATAACTATTGAAGGAAATCGGTAGTAAAATTTTATCAGTCTATTATTTAAAATAATCAAAAGGAAACAGACACTTACACATCTAAAAAAAAAGAACTAAGGTATTCCCATAAAAGTGAGTCATACTTAAGACCCAAATGTCCCAAAAGAATAACAAATGAAAAACAAAAGGGGTCGTGAACTTTTTTAAAGGAAGACTAGAGGTCTTTATAAAGAATACTCTTGAGAAAACAGTAAAATAAAACAAAGAGACATCCATGTTATTAAAAAAGAGAGTGACAAAAGGTTATAGTGGGAACAGAAATCAAAAATTTTTAAACTGATATTAGAGGGAACCAAACATAAAGACATCCACGTAAACTAACCCCAAAGTACTTTAAGAATCTGACATCTAAATACCTCAAAACCTTTTTAAATTCCTCAACGAGACAACAAAGAGATTCACGGAATTTGGTAGGAAGAGAAGTTGTGGTCACTGTACTATAATTTATAAAAATTTCAGAGTAGTAAGGAATACAAGATGAGTTATAATTTAAGATAAAAGAGAAACAACAAGTCTAATTAATTAAAAATAAACAGATATAAATTAAAGTGATTAATGAGTCAGACACGGATAGGTAATTCCTAAATTTATGAAAAAAAACAATAACATAAAATGTTCCGATTTTAAAGGTAAGTAAAGAAGAGATATAAAAGATAAAAAAAAAAAAAAAAAACGACCTTGATAAATAGAAGAGTAGGTCGTACTAGTAACTTCGTCCAATTACTACTCACGAAATTTTATACAGTATTAAAATTGTAAAGACAGTGGTAAAACAACCGTAAAGAACTGACTGAAAAACAGTCAGTCAAACTGTAGAAGGACCAAAAACCTTCCAACTTACTAAAAATTAATTTTGGACTGTAAAACTCAAAGTACACCATTCTGATACTCTCAACTTTAACACAGAGTCGAACGAAATAACACTGAACCAAGGCACCCAATCGGTGTTCTCGGGGTAACACTCTCACCTACAAATCTTAGAGACGAGTCTGAAGTGACCGTACTTACCTCCGTTCCGATGTCAAAATAAGACACTACGGACTTATGACATAAGACTTTCGAAAGACAGAAGACCCGACGGGGAAAGAATTGAAAAACCCATATCTCCTGTCGGTAAACCCTCCTAAAAACGATGGATGTAGAGAAACGTAAAGGTGTAACGACCGAGGAGGTCGTAGGTAAGACCCTACATCTGCCGTCTTACTTTCGACATCTTACATTATGGTACAAAAGAAAGTCCAATGTACTCGGGATCGACCGGACGGGATCTTCTTCTTTTTTTCAAGTTTGTGAGGTAAATGGACCTTCATTTTTGTGAAGACAAAGACAAAAGATTTAAGAACGTCAAACTACGTTAAAATGAAAAATGTAATCCAAGTTCCTTTACACGGTAATTAACTACTTCTTACATACATCACCAATTAAAATTTAGGAATTGTTTATTATGAGTATAATATAAGAAAAACCATAATCACAGTCAAATAGAAAGAGTAAGTTTGACTTCAAAAGGACCGAGAAGTACACTGTTTACAAAAGTCAACATAGAACCTGTCAAACCAATAATACAATCCCCTAAGAACTAGGATAGACTTAGTAGACAAAATCCGTCGTCACCTGGTCTGTCATTTCGTAGACGGATGTTACGACCTCTGGTCCCAAGTTAGGGACCCAGCCCTTCTAGGAGACCTCTTCCTTTACCGTTGGGTGAGGTAATGAGAAGGGACCTTTTAGAGTACCTGTCTCCTCACACCATTAGATGTCAGACACCCCAGCGTTTCTCAGCCTGTACTGACCCACTGAAGTGCAAGTCAAAAAAGTGCATGGGACAAATCTAAGTCGCACATCTAAGTCCGGTATTAATACCTTATATTAATTATATTCACAAATCAAAGGAGGGAAACATCGATAAAAGACGAAGTAAAGAAACCACGAGGTCCCAGAGAACGAGTTAGGATGACCTACACAATCAACGAGTCAGCACAGGGTGTCAAACGTTGGAGTACCTGTGGTGGTCCGAGGAGACAGGTACCTTAAGAGGTCCGTTCTTATGACCTTACCCAACAGTAAGGGAAGAGGTCCCATAGAAAGGTTGGATCCTTGACTTGGACTCAGAGGACGTAACGTCCGTCTAAGAAATGGTAGACTCGGTGATCCCTTCGGGGCTAAAACGACCACGGTAGACGTTTCTACTTTCCTTGAAGAAACTCGTAAGACACTAGTGAACCGTTGAAAACCTTTCTCCACCCGTTTCGGTGACCCAGATCCACAGGAATACCGTGACACATCTCCCGTTCTTCTATATCTTGAAACGACGACGACGACGACGACGACAGTCGTCTAACCAGACGGACGACCGTAGGTCAACAACTAGGTCCAGACCCTACCGGGTCATCCTTAAACACCGGTCTCGATGTCTACCTAACTGGGTAGGGAACCCAGAACCAAAACTTCGAACCGGACCCTATCGGTCCCGAAGTAACACCAGAGACCACGTCTGTCCAGTCTAACGGGTCCCTCCGGGAATTAAAACTCTTCCTGACCTTACCTAAACCCGAAACGACGATGGTGATTAGGGTCACCTAGTCAAGCAGTCATCGTCGGTCCGTTACTCAGTCTGAAACCTGAGAGATTTCAAGAGACAACTTGAATCCGAAAGATCCAAAGAATTGGTCCCTTCTGGTAGACAAGAACAACCAAACGAATTTTATACCTGGAACCACCAAACCTGTCATTTCTTAGACGGACGTTACACTCTCTGGACCCAAATTAGGGAACCAATCCTTCTAGGACACCTCTTTCTTTACCGTTGGGGGAGGTCATAAGAACGGACCTCTTAAGGTACCTGTCTCGTCGGACCGTCCGATGTTGGTACCCTAACGTTTCACAACCTGGACTGTTCACTGACTGTGATTGGTCCCTACTGTCAAACAAGAACAATTAAACGGATAAAATAACAAAAAGATACGGACAACCACGAAACCATAGTGTCCGAAGAGGTAGTGAGTAAGGTCTCTATATAGTCTTTATTTTTCTTTTAACTCTGTAGAGTGGTACGATATCAAAGAGTACAGGACCCAAGGGTCGGTCAGAGGGTCGAAAGTCTTAGGAAAATAGTAACAGTTAAATTATGAAAGGTTCCATAAATCAACAAAATTCTCCCCATTCTTGTCCCCTTTTATTCGTATACGATAGATCAAATCATGGACTTTAACTGGTTTAGTATAGAACTATATAGGAACACCTATTACATTGTAATAAAGATCATTTTAGAAACGAAACTAACAATACTGTCATAGCACAAGGGAGTCTGTACGATAAATTACAGGGGAGGTTATTCTATCCACATAGAAAAAAGGGGAGAGGAACAAAGTGTGTCTAAATTGGGAACCATAAACTCCAACAAAGTATGTACACTATTTCCTTGAGTCAGGTAAAAGAAGGAAAGAGAAAGAAAGAGGGAGGGAAGGAAGGAAGAAAAGAGTAGGACTAACAAAATTTGAGGACATAAAATACGGTCGAGGGAATCCAATTTTACGACAGGAGAGATCCTATTCCCGGAGAACTCAAACCCTCTATCAGTGAAAGTATTACTCCGTTTATTCGTACTTATTGGTCATATCACATAAATTGTCGAACATTATACGTAAACAGAAGTGTTGAAAAAGAAAAAGTCAGGTAGTACTGATAGAGTCACAAAGTCGAAGTGACAAATCTTTTATCTTAATCTTTCTCTTTTATCTCTTCGTAGACTGACCGTTCCTCAATTACACACTCGGTGATAATGGAGAAGTAGGCGTCATGGTCACAGAGAAGGTTCCATGTATTCAGACGATAGGGAACTGGTAGTTCAGGAAATCAAAAAGGGAAATTTGTACCGTTAACTACAATCCGGGAAACTTTAAGAGATCTCAGTCGGGATCGTTATGATGTAAGGACAATGTTTGATTCCTCCTAAAAATTTCGAGGATCATACTGGAAAATACAAAGACATCTTTCATATTTAATAGGGCAATAAACCCCACAAATGTTATAAATAAGTTTGGAAAAAGGGAAATGACTCCTATGTGTAAAGAAAGCGTCGGTAATAAAAATTCCTGTAAGGAAAAAAATAACATCGTATTAACGAAATGTTACGACAATCAAAGACGACATGTTACTTCACTTAGTCGTTATACATACTTATATGCGGGAGGGGGAACTCGGAGGAAGGGTAGAGGGGTATGCTTAGGGATGGGATCTAAAGTGAAAATATACACGAAGACACAAGGAGTACAATCACAGTTCTTCTTCCAGTAAAACACTTGTCTCATGTTACATAAGTCGTGAATAGTCGTTGTTCATAAATAACTCGATGAAACACGAGTAGTGATCACATACCATAATCTCACTATTTGGAATTTTGTAAAGAAACTCTCTTTGTGTGTTACTGATTCGTGACTTTTTTGTACTGTATTAATGTCCAGTATACTATATTAGTGTCCATGAGAATTTGTACTATATTAATGTCCGTGAGAATTAACGATGAATCAGATCCTACTTTTTACTATTATCTGTTTTTATGGACGAAATTGTAGAGACCCCTCTACTACAGATTCATCTTTTACATATTACTCGGTCACATCCCGAAGGGATCACCAAGTCAACCATTTTTCAGGTGGACGTCACGTCCTTTGGGCCCAAGTTAAGGACACAGCCCTTCTAGGGGATCTCTTCCTTTACCGTTGGGTGAAGTCATAAGAACGGACCCTTTAGGTTACCTGTCTCCACAGACTATCCGATATTAGGTGTCCTAGTGTTCTTAACTTGTACGAACATTGATTTGGTAGTGGTGGTTACTCGGTTGTACTTCTGAACCCTCCTTTCTAGGGTCCATCATCTCTGTCACACTCGTTTCAGAAACACGATCCCTTTTTGTGTCGACCACGGTGTTAGATGTCCTTCTACTCATCCCTCCTTCTGTCGTCTCGTAAGTTCCCTTATGTCAACTTTCTACCTGTCCTGTCTCTTATATTCCAGTGTATCTGGTTACATTTCTAAACTCTAAATGAACTGGTCTTAAAGAAGATACGAATAAAAACACATAAATCATAACATGAAATATTAATATATCCAATGTAAATTTACAAAGGATTTTCTTCAGTCTTAAAAATGTTACCTATTACGTAGTCAATTTAGTGATAGATTCAACTATACTTGGTTATAAAGGAATTAAATATAAACGGACGTGTCTTCCACCCAAAAAGGGGGGTCTAACTATAAAGGTACTCGTGTCAAAACAACTTAAGGACTCTGATCGTACGACTACTATATGTACCAGTAATACGTCATTTTAATTCCAGAAAATTTATGGTTATTTTGTCGTTTTAATGTAAAAACAGTAATCAGTCTACGACACCATCTACTTTCCCTATTTTCTATACTATATTATACGTGTTTTGAGACACACTACATAGTCTCTATCCTTATAGTACCATAAGGATAAAGATCGTGACACCAAATTTAACGGTAACTTTCGTTTATATTTACGTTTTACTTTATAATTCTTTCCTGTAAAATTTTACGTAGACACTTGACTACTTTTTCATTCTTTATGGTTCCGGTTCTAGATTTACTCTCGATATTGAGTCTCTATATTTTATTCGGCACTTCGACTGTAAATGGAACTTCCGTAAACAGTTTAAATCGCTTGAACACTTATCAAAAAGTGGTACAGAGTTTAGAACGTCCGACCCTCTGTTTCGAATTCTGTGTGAGTGTTACCTTTTTGATAGTCTTTTGGGACTTTGAGAATTCTTAGGTTTCTTACGCAGGAATTACTTAAACTTAATTAAGGAATTCGGGAGTAGAGACGGAGAGGTGGGTAGCCCCTAGTGATCTTAAGACAAAGACCGTGACTAACACTTTACTTTTTTCTTTAACTTTTTTAGAGAGTCTTTAAAAGTCGTGTTTGGAGACAAGACCACAATTTAAGGATACTAAATACACCAGTTTTTTTATATGGGTTAAAAAAAAAATTACATTGGTGTGTGACCACTCAAGAGGTTTCTTCTTTTATGTTTAGCGAAAACCTTCTTTAGTAGTTTAGTCAGTAGTTATTTTTACTGTATTTCTATATTTTATTGATTGGACTTGTCAACGATTTCATTAATAATAAGTTAAGTTTTACTTTTTTTTCATTCGTTTTAATGTCATAAAACCAAAAGATTCCACAAGTCACACTACTAAATTATATCCATGTAACCCTTTACTACTTGTGTTAGTTCTATTAATTGGTAGACAGTGGAGTGTATCCATAAAAACACACACTTTTGTAAAAACGAAATGAGAGATTCGTTTAAAGTTCATAAGTTATGTTAAAAGAACTGACATAAGTGGTATTACATCTAATCTAGGGGTCTTTAGTAAGAAATATATTCTTCCTTTAGAACGTAAACGATGTCAACCCTACTTAAACCTCCTGTAATACGAATTATTTAATTCGGTCTTTCTCTTTTTGTTTATACTGCACTATACTAAATATAAACAAAAAATATAATATTTTTATATTTTTTAGTTCGTGTCTCTTTATATCTGATCTCACCACCAAAAGTCCCCAGTATCGACCCCTCTTACCCCCTGTAACCATTTTCCCATGTGTTAAAGTGAATGATCTATTTATACAGGACCTCTAGATTTCATGTCGTACCACTGATGTCCATTGTATATCATGTATTATATGACATATGAACTTTTTTTATTCACATATCAGAATAAAATATACGTTTTGGCGTCTGTTTAGACAGCTGCGTTACCCTTTAAAGTGATATAGAGAATGATTAGTCTAGTCACTTTAATCTTTTGTTACCTTAATATTTCGTTTACACTTCTTACCTTAATGTAAATTTATATACGTTTTGAGATTTTGGTTGTTAATTTTTAAGTACTTTGTAGAAGGGAGTGACATTACGTTAATTTAACGTAGAAGTTTTTATATAGACCTTTACCACGTGTCGTACCCAATAGGTAAAAGTATTGGGTGTTCAGTTTACGTCTTAGTTTTACCCTTATCCTTTACAAATTTTAATTTTTTTATTGCTTCTATAATGTATACCATTGAAAACTTTTTCCCTTTTTATTAGATTATAGATAACAGAATGTACGAATACAATTATTTTCTTTGTCTTTCCGACTTTAATCAGTCATTTTGTAGGTAGAGTCCCTCAGTCACTGACCTTGTTATTATAAAGGAATAGACTTAAACCAAGTCCCATCCAAGAGGAGGTCTTAAAAGAACCAGACACACAGTGATGTGGTCGGGGACCTTTCCTTTTCTTTCGGGTACCTTTCCTCCGTAGAAAGAACCTATGAAACCAAAAATCCTCTGTATCTTCGTAAAGAAGTGGACAAAATCTCGACCAGTGCAGAAGGAAGGACCGGTCAAAGAGTGTTCACAATTGAAACATAAAACTGTGCATAAACGGTTGAGACGGTGTAAGACTCTCACGTTCCAGACAAAGAGTTATCTTTTAGTCAAGACTCTTTGGTTTACACTTACCTAGTATTAAAAAAATAAATAATATTAGAGACCCAATGATGTCGATATTAATCCTTCGAAACCCACTTCTCTTCCACTGTCAGTGTCTGAGTACTGTTTACTGTTCATGAATGTTTCTCTACGGAAAAACGACTCCAACTTATGTTCTCAGACGAAATGGATGTACCGTTTAACACCTACTAAGACCATTAACGAACTGTTTCGTGACTTACACTTTTTTAGGTCGTTATAAAACAACTTTGAATACTCTAATAATTATCATTTCCATAAACTTTTTTTTTTTAAACCTTTAAATACGATCACCTATAACTCTGTATCATTTCAAGACTAACAATTTCAATTCAAATCACAATATAACCGAGTTTTCTCTGTTTCCTATCTTATATCAACTCGTGTTTACCAGGACACGGATACTTCTGTAACCTCTAATCGTTTCACCTGTCATCTCCTTTTTATTTGAAAAAGATTTCAAAGATTTACAACGACTTACAACGATTTAGTCAAATTAGATGTATATCCATTTTTATTTTTTTTTTCTTCTCCTTTTTATCGTTTTTGTACTGAGGATGTGATATGGTATACTTTTTTAATTAAAATCGTTCTTACTCTTGTTTTATTCTTTTTTTTACTTTGTTACTTGGAAAAACCTCTACTGAAAATCTATAATAGAAGTACTGAAGTCATATATTTTTCTAATGAATTCGTTCTGGGTTTTTTTGATTGGTGATTTTTTTTTTTTATTTAGTTTGAGCGAATTTTTATACTTGTGACAAAAAGTACTATTATTAATTCTCTTACTTTTATTCCTGTGTTTTAGTACTCCTCTATTATATATACTGTGTTTTCGAGTATTTCCCGGTAGTAGTCTACTCGTTATCTTCTCTATTTATTTGAATAATGTTAGTGTTTACCTTATAAGACGTCGTGACCTTTTCTTGCTCAATCCCGTTTTGTACCTATTGAGAATTTCGTATTAAAATTCTCTTTCCTCGATTTGTGTTTACTTACGTTTTATATTTTCAAATTCACAAATGTTGACTCTTTATCCGTTTTGGTTCGTGAGTACACTTTTAGGTTATATCACAAACGAACACGTACATCTTTCATTTCCTATCTCTAACTGTCTCCCGTAGTCACTTACAACCCCACGACTAGTGTAACAAAGAGTTGGATCTATCATAAAGGTATCCAATAGTAAATAACACAGTATGTAAATAAAAATGTATGAAAAAATTTTAAATAAAAGTAACCTCAAATTAATGAAATGTTATAACATAACCAAAACGGTATGTAGTTGTACTTAGGAGGTGTCCATATGTGCACAAGGGGTAGGACTTAGGGGAGGGAGGAGGGAGAGGTATGGTAAGGAGACCCAGTAATATATACACGTAAAACAATTATTTTTATATCGACTGTCAACTTTAAATACGTCAACTTTAAATCTCTTCATTTTCAAACACTAAGGTTTAAAGACAATTGTCGAGTAGAAAGTATAAACTGTCTTACTCTCATAGAAAGAGGATCGTATACGTCTTGTTTAGGACTCTAAGTCTCATCGAGAAACAGAGTTCAGTGTACGAGTGGTACTTGGTTTTCTGCACCACTTTCCCTTGTACCTTATTAACCGAAGTGAAGTGAGATCTAGACTCACATACTAGTCGAAATCGTGGTAACAGATATCTTTATCTCCGGCCGACCTTCTCCCACTACTCTTCCTTTTTAATGATCTTAAGTTAATTGTTTCCAGGGTAAGTTTTTAATATTCTTTCTTTTGTTTAATCGAGATCTAATGTGGTTAATGTACGTGTTTCGGTAATTTACCGTAGACAACGTTACCTTTTTAATTTACACTCCAATTACTTCAATTAAGTGTATCCCTTGTAAATTTGATGTGTTTTAATTACATTCTAAGTTATAAACGACCTTTTTCATTGACGTAAAGACCGTAATTACTTGGCGTACATTGATTTGACAGGAAAGTATGATCTTTCACGAAGATTAAATGACTCCAGAAGTCCTTAATTGGTCCCCAGTGTAGAACTGAGTCAGACATTCGTTTTTTTGACGACCAAGATAATCTAAAGTCTTAGACTGGTACAATTCACTCATAATAATCAAAGACACAATACTTTGGATACATTAATAGAATGTATGATGCTAGTTTCTCTTGTATCCGTTTTGTGAGAGTCTGTATTTAGTGTCGTCCTAGGAGATACTAGGTGGAGGGTCTTAAGACCTTTGTTTTCGTTTTTATTTGTTTACCCTAGATTAATTTTAATTTTCGAAGACGTGTTGTTTCCTTTTATATTCGTTCCACTTTTCTGTCGGAAGACTTACCCTCTTTTATTATCGTTTACTTCGTTGACTGTTTGTTGATTAGAGTTTTTATATGTTCGTTGAAGACGTCGAGTTAAGGTCTTTTTATTTGCTGGGTTAGTTTTTTACCCGGTTTCTTGATTTATCTGTAAAGAGGTTTCTTCTGTATGCCTACCGATTGTTTGTGTACTTTTCTACGAGTTGTAGTGAGTAATAATCTCTTTACGTTTAGTTTTGGTGTTACTCCATGGTGAAGTGTGGTCAGTCTTACCGACGCTAGGTTTTTAGACGTTCGTTATTTACGACCTCTCCCACACCTCTTTTCCCTTGGGAGGATGTGACAACCACCCTTACGTTTGATCATGTCGGTGATACCTCTTGTCACACCTCTAAGGAATTTTTTAACGTTTATCTTGATGGAATACTGGGTCGTTAGGGTGACGACCCGTATGTGTGGCTCCTTTGGTCTTAACTTTCTCTGTGTACATGGGGTTACAAGTAGCGTCGTGACAAATATTATCGGTCCTGTACCTTTGTTGGATCTACAGGTAGTCGTCTACTTACCTATTCTTTCGACACCATGTATATGTGTTACCTCATAATGAGTCGGCAATTTTTCTTAAGTAAACTTAGTCAAGACTACTCTACCTACTTTGACCTCGGCTAATATGTCTCACTTCATTCGGTCTTTCTTTTTGTGGTTATGTCATATGATTGTGTATATATACCTTAAATCCTTCTACCGTTACTGCTGGGACATACGTTCTGTCCCTTTCTCTGTGTCTACACATATTACCTGAAAACCTGAGTCTCCCTCTCCCTCTCCCACCCTACTAAACCCTCTTACTGTAAGATTGTACATATGATAGTACATTCTTAACTTAACGGTCAGATACAGACTACGTCCTATGTCGTACGAAACTCGACCACGTACTCCTACTGGGTCTCTCTACAATACCCATCCCTCCACCCTCCCCCCAAGTACAAACCCTTGCGTACATTCTTAATTTCTAAAATTTTAAATTTTTTTTTATTTTTTATTTTATTTTGTAAAATTTAGAATTTTTTTTTTTTTCTTTTTCTTTTACGTTCGTTACGTATAAATTTATGGAAACTCTATAAACTTTTATAAAAATTTATCGTTTGAGTAACCTTTTCTGAGACTATGACCCTCCCTAACCCCCGTCCTCCTCTTCCCCTACTGTCTCCTACTCTACCGACCTACCGTAGTGACTGACCTACCTGTGCTCAGACTCACTTGAGGCCCTCAACCACTACCTGTCCCTCCGGACCGCACGACGCTAAGTACCCCAGCCCTTCTCAGTCTGTGCCGACTCGCTGACTTGACTTGACTTTTGTCAGTCAGATGTTAAAGGTATATTAACTCTCCGGACACAAGAAGAATCTTGTTACTCAGAACTCGGTCCTTCAAAAAAGAAGAAAGGAAAACTAGAATTCCCTTTAATTATCTCGACATCGATAATTCTTCTAATTACTAGTAATATATTAGTTCGTAGTATAACTCTTATTTGAATTTAAAAACTTTGTCCACTTTAAAATACTAATTAAAAGATCATCGAAAAACCTGTCCTCAAAATTAACACTCCTTTTCTTTCAATTAGGTGATATTAATTTAGACGACCCATTCCACTAATGTTCTCCTTGTCATCCTTAAACAAAACAAAACAAAAAATCCATTAAGTCTTTTGATACCTTTTGAGTCGTCACCGGGGTCCCGAGCTTTTCCAGTCAAAAGTAAGGTTAGGGCTTCTTTTCGTTAGGGTTTCTTACGAGTTTGATGGCGTGTTAACGTGAGTAGAGTGTGCGATCATTTCATTACGAGTTTTAAGAGGTTCGGTCCGAAGTCGTTATACACTTGGTACTTGAAGGTCTACAAGATCGATCAAAATCTTTTCCGTTTCCTTGGTCTCTAGTTTAACGGTTATAGCTGACCTAGTACCTTTTTCGTTCTCTCAAGGTTTTTTTTTTGTAGATAAAGACGAAATAACTAATACCGGTTTTGGAAACTGACACACCTAGTGTTATTTGACACCTTATAAGACTTTCTCTACCCTTATGGTCTCGTGGACTAGACGGAGAACTCTTTGGATATACGTCCAGTCCTTCGTTGTCAATCTTGACCTGTACCTTGTTGTCTGACCAAGGTTTATCCTTTTCCTCATACAGTTCCGACATATAACAGTGGGACGAATAAATTGAATATACGTCTCATGGCGTACTCTTTACGACCTGACCTTCTTCGTGTTCGACCTTAGTTCTAACGACCCTCTTTATAGTTATTGGAGTCTATACGTCTACTGTGGTGGGAATACCGTCTTACTTCTCCTTGATTTTTCGGAGAACTACTTTCACTTTCTCCTCTCACTTTTTCAATCGAATTTCGAGTTGTAAGTCTTTTGATTCTAGCACCGTAGACCAGGGTAGTGAAGTACCCTCTATCTACCCCTTTGTCACAGTCTGATGAAAAAACCCGAGGGTTTAGTGACGTCTACCACTAACGTCGGTACTTTGATTTTCTACGAATGAGGAACCTTCCTTTCAATACTGGTTGAATCTATCGTATAACTTTTCGTCTCTGTAATGAAACGGTTGTTTACAGGTAGATCAGTTCCGATACCAAAAAGGTCACCAGTACATACCTACACTCTCAACCTGACACTTCTTTCGACTCGGGACTTCTTAACTACGAAAACTTGACACCACAACCTCTTCTGAGAATTCTCAGGGAACCTGACGATCCTCCAGGTTGGTCAGGTAGCATTTCCTCTAGTCAGGACCCATAAATAACCTTCGGGACTATTATTTCGATTTTGAGGTTATGCCTACCGTAGTGACTGAGCTACCTGTACTCAAACTCATTTGAGACCCTCAACCACTACCTGTCGCTCCGGACCGCACGACGCTAAGTACCCTAGCGTTTCTCAATCTGTGTTGACTCACTGACTTGACTTGACTACCTTTCCATTAGATAACAGAATTGTAAATTATGGAAATAGTCCATAAAACAAAAAAAATAAAGATAAAGACTTAAATGAACAGGGTCACAATACTTGGACTGTATTAATAAGAATAGTCGGTCATGATGTTATATGGTAGGAGAATTCACAATAAACCCAACATCGAAATAAATCTAAATGAACTAACGTGTCAGTAAACATTTACCGAATTAATACGATTCCTTTTTTATAAGAATATTTTAATATAAAAGTAATTACGTTCGTTTTATTAGACTTGATTGGGAGGTTAACTTTTATTAATTTATATGACCTAATTTGTCGACTTTCATATCATCCTTTAGTAGTCGTGTCTTAAACTGTCTAATTCACTTGACTCTGGGTCTCCGAAAACAACAACAACAACAATAACAAGTCAATGATTCAGGACAGACTGAGAGACTGGAGTACTTGGTATCGTACGGACCGAGGAGACAGGAGGTGATTGAGGACTTCAAACGAGTTTAAGTATAGGTAACTCAGCTACCACGATAGATTGGTAGAGAGGGAGATGACAGGGGAAGAGGAAAACAGAAGTTAGAAAGGGTCGTAGTCAGAAAAGGTTACTCAGTCGAGAGACGTAGTCCACCGGTTTCATAACCTCGAAGTCGAAGTAGTCATCAGGAAGGTTACTTATAAGTACCAACTAAAGGTGATCCTAACTGATCAAACTAGAACGTCAGACTCTAGTTCTCAGAAGAGATCGTGGGTTCAAAGTGTAGACATGTCCTGATGACCATTTTGATATCGAAATCGATATACCTGTAAACAACTGTTTCACTATAGAAACGAAACATTATGTGACAGTCACTATAGAGACGAAAAATTATACGAACAGGTTCCTCGTTCGTAAAAGATTAAAGTACCGACGTAAGTGGTAGGTATCACTAAAACATCGGGTTCTTTTACTGTAGAAAGTGACGAAGGTGAAAAAAAGGAAGATAAACAGTACTTCGTTACTCTGTTCAACGGTACTAGAAAGAAAAAATATTACTATTCAAAGTTCGGTACTAAAAGTAAGAGAAGAAAATAGAAGTTCTCCGAGAAATCAAGGAGAAACGAGAGACCGTAATCTCACCATAGGAGATGTATAGACTCCAACAATATAAAGAGGGTCAATAGAACTAAGGTCACACACTAAGTAATTCGGACCGTAAAGTGTACCATATGAGATGTATATTTAATTTATTCGTCCTAATGTCATATGTCGGAATAGCATGAGGAAAGGGTCAATACTTGGTCAGAATATGTGTGTGTATGTGTGTGTGTGTGTGTGTGTGTGAGTGTGCCTTTATCTCTTTTTATTTCAGTTAACCCGTTTCAATTTGTGAATCAAAACTATTTTACATATTCTCGTAAAAAGTATGATAAAAGTTGTTGAAATTATTTTTATTTAAACTTTCCATTGTAAAGGTCACTTAGGTTTTTATTTTTTATTTTTCCGTATTGAGAATTGTGTCAGAGACACAACTTCTTTTAAGATAACTGGAACTATATGAGATTCTTTAAATCAAAGTCTCAATATATAAAATCCATTATGAATTCAATGAACGAACTTATCGGTTTTTTTTCCATAATTATCTTTCACTACCTGATGTAATTTTAAAATTTTGTTATTAGTATTACTGATCTTTTTACATTTTATAATATACATTTAGTATAAATTTTAAATATCTATGTTGTTTTTGTATATGTAGACCACCCTCTATATATCTCAAGTTTATAAGATTCCGGTAAATAATATACCTCTCGTCTTAGTTTGAAGTACTTCGGTCGTACCCTTGGAAGATAGTGTTACACGGAATAATTTAGTGTTAAAGTTTTAGACATGAGGACGGGTGTCAGAGATTTCTAGTGAAATTACAAAAAAATAGAAAAGTACATGTCGTCAAAGTGAAACGGGTCTAAAGAAGGATAACGATTTGGAATATAAATAGAGACAAAGGATAATATGGTAGATCTCATACTCCCGTTCAGATCGTAGGAGAGGGTAGAATGGACGACCTCCTCAAGAAAACACGTCTTCTCGTACTTGGAGGATATTAAGGGTTCCCTTAAAGGACAGAGGGAACTCCTTGAAAAGAAATAATCGTAGGTCGGAAAAGGTGTTTTAAAAATTTATAAAGTCACCAATAAAGAAGGTTATATAAAAAATACGAGAGAAATAGAGAAGAGGATAAACCTCAAGTTAAATGTACAAGATTTAACGAACGATAAAGTGGTATTCAACACGGACAAAACAAGTAAAAAAAAGAGAAGGAGAGTAATAAAAGAGTAAAAGAGAGAAAAAAGAGATGAAGAGTCTTTCAAAGTGACAAGTCAGACTTTCCCGAGTGAAGAAAAAAAGTCATCAAGGATTGTAAGATAAAGGTATGAGTAACGTAAAGAATCTATCACAAATAACAGAACAGATGTCTTCAACGAAAACGTAAAAGAAGACGTAAAGGAAAAAAGGAGAGAACAGGATAATTTCAAGTGAGATAACAGAACTGACGTAACTCAGACGAACATTATCGATAAATTATAGAAACAGACGATCCAAATAGTAGAGACATTAACGAACCCGACAAAGACAACTAACTACAGAAGAGGACCAATGATCAAAATAAAAGGGAACGTACTATTTAAAATTAACACATACCTTCTAAGATTTAAAATGAAAAGACAAACGATCGTGAACTATATAAGGTAATTTATCACCAGGCGAATAAAACCGTAAGTCACTCCCATAAGTAAAAGTGTGAACGAAATTCAAATAATCTCATTCAGGTCTTATCGGTTATTCGAAAGTCAAGTCAAGTCAACGAGTCAGCACAGGCTGAGAAACGCTGGGGTACTTAGCGTCGTACGGTCCGGAGGGACAGGTAGTGGTTGAGGGCCTCAAGTGAGTCTGAGTGCAGGTAGCTCAGTCACTACGGTAGATCGGTAGAGTACGAGACAGTAGGGGAAGAGGAGGACGGGGGTTAGGGAGGGGTCGTAGTCTCAGAAAAGGTTACTCAGTTGAGAAGTGTACTCCACCGGTTTCATGACCTCAAAGTCGAAATCGTAGTAAGGGAGGTTTCTTTAGGGTCCCAACTAGAGGAAGTCTTACCTGACCAACCTAGAGGAACGTCAGGTTCCCTGAGAGTTCTCAGAAGAGGTTGTGGTGTCAAGTTTTTGTAGTTAAGAAGTCACGAATCGGAAGAAGTGTCAGGTTGAGAGTGTAGGTATGTACTGGTGACCCTTTTGGTATCGGAACTGATCTACCTGGAATCAACCGTTTCATTACAGAGACGAAAACTTATACGATAGATCCAACGAGTATTGAAAAGAAGATTCCTCATTCGTAGAAAATTAAAGTACCGACGTCAGTGGTAGACGTCACTAAAACCTCGGGGGGTTTTATTTCAGACTGTGACAAAGGTGACAAAGGGGTAAAAAGGGTACTTCACTACCCTGGCCTACGGTACTAGAAGTAAAAGACTTACAACTCGAATCCCATTCTGATACAACGACCACTAACGAAAATCAACGATTCAGTTCAAGTTGAGAAACAGTAGGATACCTGACATCTGGTGGTACAAGAAGACAGGTACCCTAAAAGGATGTTCTTATAAGGAGGAGGTCCCCTAGAAGGGTCGGGTCTCTAGCTTGGGTACCAAGGACGAACCGTCCTCCTTAGAAATGGTCCCTCGGTGGTCCCTTCGGGGTCTGACAAAATCCGGGTGTAAATCCACTGGGGAAAGACTTTTAAGACAGGTCACACGATACAACATTAATTCTCTAGAAGGAGAGAGACCAACGAACATCTGAAAATATTTAAGGTTGGGAAAAATTCAAAGTCTCCGTAAACAGGAAAGATCACCAAGAAGGATCACCAAGAAAGGGATTATCTTCGACGAAAGATCACAAGGGACGATCTTATGACGAAAGATCACCAAGAAAGGGACTATAACTTATTAAAGAAAACAAAAAGATTGAACTGACTCTATTAGTGGTACACTATAAAACGTATAAATTCTGTATCTCTTGAAACTAAACCGTGTACATTTATGACACTTTACTAATGGTGGTTTCAAATCAATCGTGAAGGCAGTACAGTGTACATACGGTTCAGTGAAGTCAGTACAATCTGGGAAACACCGGACTATCTGACATCAGGCGGTCCGAGGAGACAGGTGCCCTGAGAGGTCCTTTCTTATGACCCCACCTAACAGTAAAAGAAAAGGTCCCTGGAAGGACTAGGTCCCTAACTTTGACGCCGCGGATACGGAGGACCCAACATCCGTCTAAGAAATGGTGACTCGGTCGTCCCTTCGACGTGGAGATAGTATAGTGTATCAATGGAAAAAGAGCGTTCTTATAAATGATAGACCCGAAGGGGTCCACCGAGTTACCATTTCTTAGAGGTACGGTTACTTCCTCGGTACCCAAGCTAGGGACCCAACCCTTCTAGACGAGATTCCTCCTTTACTGTTGAGTGAGGTCATGAGAACGGACCTCTTAGGGTACCTACCTCCTCGGACTGTTCGTTGTCAGGTACTTTAAAGTTTCTCAGTTTGTACTGAATCGTTGACTCTTGTGTACGAAAATTCTAGATGAGAAACTCGTCGGTAGTTTATATTTTACCATAAAAAATTGACAATAGTGGTACGACATACAATTTGAAAGATCTCGAAAAAAGTAGACCTTTAAACATGGGAAACTGATTTTAGAGGGGTATAGGGTGTAGGGGATCTGGGAACATTAGTGGTAAGATGACAAAGATACTCGAGTTGAAAGGTAAATGTGCACACTTCTAGTCATAAGAGGATGTCTAGAGCCCTTGGGTGACGAGAGAAAGATGTAGTAAGAGTGACGAGACCAGAGTACGAGTACGTAAGATTGAAAGATTCGGAGACACTGAGAGTGAACACAAAGGAGTCAAGTCTTTATATGGAACTGGGACAAAGGGGAAAGGAATGATGACTGATTCTGTATCGATATCCATGATTCGATTTTGTTGACAACCCAAGAAAAGTAAACTCGGCGAAGGAAGTCCCAAGTGTTTGTGTACGACGTCACAATAGGCCACAGACTTGTAGTAACAAATTGTATAAAATAGACTAAAAGATTAACAGATTCTGTCCTCCCAATTTGAAAAGGGACAATGAGATACTACCGAACATCGTCCGTGGTTTCTATTTTTAAAGAAAATTTTGAAATAATCACTCAATTAAAAATCCCCGGTTAAAACAATATTTTTAAGTTGATGTTCGTAAGTCAATAAACTAGGGAACAACAACAACAACAACAACAACAACAACAAAGGTAAGACTTCTTTTTGTAGACTTTTCCATTTCAAAAAAGAATTAATAAAACTTGATATTAATATTCAAGTATTATTTCCGTTGTTCCTGATAGATAGTATAACGGTCTCTCAAAAACTGTAATACGTTATAAGACGAAAAGTGACTCTTTCAAAAAGAAAAAATTAAACATTTAGAACAAATTATTACATCATATGAAAACCTTATACGGATCATTAACGTTATAAAAACTGTCATTACCACTTGTGTAAATCATGACACGAGTCATTACCGCGTTTCTTGTTAAAAGATTATAAATGAAGACATCTACAGTCTGTATACACACGACCGGACCTAAGTTAGAAGGACCATTTCTGGTTTGTTTACTATCTGAATAATTCTTTCCAAAGGTTCTCCGGAGAAAGTATGAAATTTTACATTTATGAAGAACTCCATGAAGTGTGTATAGGACTCTCTCATTAACTTACGAAAAGTTCGTTGAAAAGAATTTAAAGATACAGAGAAATTTTAAGTTCCTTTGTAAATTTCAATGTGAAAAGTTTACACAAAAATACTGTATAAAATAGTATATAGTAACCATAAGTTTTACCTTTAGTTATTGTATACGTATACAAGGATTTCAATATAAAACGATCCCTTTTCAATATACTTTCTACTTTTTGTGAAAATTTTTTTAGAATATATTGTCCGTATTTTTGACGACACAAAACTTTTAAACAGGATCAACCGAATTTTTATTTGGACCTCAGTCTTCAAAGTTTTGAAACTTATATTGTTTTAATTTCTTTGTTCTTAATATTATTTATTTATTTAACATAATAACACCGAGTAAATCGTTATAAATGAAAGTATATTTATCTTCTTAAATAAATGGTCTCTTACTTTCTGAACCTTTTCTTTTCTAGTACATTCACAAAATTGAACGGTCAGTGGAAAATTATTAATTATCTGTGATAGATGAAAACTTTTATATCGATGAGTATAAGAACTAAGTAAGGGTTCACATACAGTGTACACGGGACGTATAACGGAGAGTGTTTAAGTCGAAGGGGGAGACTTCCGGTCCCCCATAAGAGGAGGTCCCATAGAGGGGTTGGGTCCCTAGTTTGGGTCCAAAGGACATGTATAACGTCCACTTAAGAAATGGTAGACTCGGTGTTCCCTTCGGGTAAGTTATGCTATGATACACGTTAAGGAGTCCCGAACGTGGAGGAAGGGTTAGTCCTGGACTTCACCGACGAGACACACGGATTCGAACCGTTAGAATGTATACACTTTTACATGGGATCCACAGTTAAGAAGGGAGAAATTCTTTTTATTTAGTTCCACGAGGGATACATACGCACTTATTTAGTTCCCGAAGGGTCCATCGTGATAACCATTTCTTGGATGGACGATTACACCCTCTATATTCTCCGTACTGAAACTCGGGACCCAGGACTTTTAGGTGACCTCTTCCTTTTCCGTTGGGTGAGGTCATAAGAAAGGACCTTTTAGGGTACCTGTCTCCCCTCGGACCACCTGACACCAGGTAACTCAACGTTTCTAAACCTATAATGACTTTGTTGAATCGTGTGTGTATGTGTTTATACCGCACAATTTCTCCTTAATTTGTGTCAAAAACTTCTTTGTTGTTAGTCCATTCGTCAACGTACTCTCTATTGTTAGAACGGACTATTCCGACGTCCTAAGTAGGATCCCGGGGTCCCACTCTCTGAGTCTCCTTCCTTAACTATGGATCACATGTAAGTACGCGTACAGTCACATCATCACCATCATTCGTGTAAAAATATTTCGTTATATAAAACGGAAAAGGATGTCGATGGCGAAAATTTACTTCGAGATCAAATAACTGTTTATGAAGTGGATAATAAGGACACATCAGGGATTTAACTCAAGTTGAGAAAGACGGGTCCGTTCTTATGACCTCACCCAACGGTAAGGGAAAAGGTGTTCTAGAAGGACTGGGACCCTAGTTTGGGTCCAGAGGACGTCACGTCCATCTAAGAAATGGTAACTCGATGACTCCTTCCGGGTGAAGTGTATACGGAAATGGTATCGATACCTATGACAAAGGACAACGTTACTTTGGACCCGTCGTCAAAATGGAGGTTTTAAGTGATACGACGTTTCAAAGTATCGACATAGTTCTGTACAAATTTATGGTTTCGGTGCTCTTGGATCCGTGTTACCAAAACTCTAAATGACTGTCTGGATTTTTATGGTAATATTTCGTTTTGTGTCCCAGTACTTTTTACAACGGTACCTATGATGTGAGACTGGACGATGATGTCGGGTTCGATATAGTGGTATACACGTCGTCAAGACTGTACACTCACTTAACGAATCCAGTATTTAAATATAATTTTTTCTTTTTTTCATGGACCTTTCTTATTTATTTACGATTGTTTAATTTCGATTTAAATATCTTATGACCCTCTTCCACTACCGTGGGGTGAGGTCATGAGGACGGACCTTTTAGGGTACCTGCCTCCTCGGACCTTCCGACGTCAAGTACCTCATCACTTCTCAGCCTGTGCTAACTCACTGAAGGGAAAGTGAAAAGTGAAAGTACGTAACCTCTTCCTTTACCGTTGGGTGAGGTAACAAGAGTGGACCTCTTAGGTTCCCTGGCCTCTCGAACAACCCGACCAGATACCCCAGCGTGTCTCAGCCTGTATTGACTTTACTGAATCGTCGTCGTCGTCGTCGTATCTTATGATTATAAATATTTTATATAGACCTTAAAATCCTACTCGTTACAAGACAGGTGAAAGTGGCGATGATAAGTTGTATCAAGACCTTCAAAACCGGTGTCGTTAGTCTCGTCTTTTTCTTTAGTTTCCTTAGGTTTAACCTTTTCTTCTTCATTTTGAGAGTGACAAACGTCTACTGTACTAGGAGATGTACCTTTTGGGATTTCTGAGGTGGTCTTTTAATGATCTCGATTAGTTACTTATATCATTTCAACGTCCTATATTTTAGTTGTGTGTCTTTAGGGAACGTAAGGATATGTGCTTATTACTAGATTCACTTAAAATTTATATGTGACTATGTCGAGTGTTTCAATTAAGTTACACGGTAATAAATGGTTTGTATTTATTAAATCCCCTGAGACAACGAAACCACATTACATACTGATATTTATCACCAGTAGAATCAGTGTAACAAAATTGACATCTCCAGAAAGAAATCAAATTAATTAATAAAAAAACTTTAATAACTCGGTTTGGTGACGTACTCGTTATGAAGGATCCATCCGTCATTAACAGTATAGTAACCTGAACTTAGTTTACACTTAAAAGAGGAGGTCAGGGATGTCTCCTAGATACTTAAGGGAATAAAAGAAGGAACTTTTTTACAACCAAAGTCAACTTTTTATAAGAAACCTTCTTTGAGTGTTTGTCTTTAAGTCGGTTAGAAAAAGATAGGTAACGACCTGAACCTATTTTTAATCCGTTAAACCTTTCGACGCTATGTACAAACCTCCTGTGTGTCCAGGGTGTGATTCCGGTATTACACGGGGTTATCATGAGACCTCTGTTTTAGTAACCGGACTGACTCGTTTAAGCCTATATAAGGAGTGTACGGACCGTCTTCCACAAAAGACTTAAACTGAAAAAACTTGATCTACTTTTAAAAGACGTATCAAAAGATAAAACCCATCTCTGTCTATACTATTGACAAATAATAATCATGATAATCATCATTCGTGTAAAAATTTTTCGTTATATTAAAAGGAAAACAATATTGATGGGGAAAATTTAAAATAATAACATATATATTAAATCAATTATAAAAAGGACCTTAAATCATTATATAAGTTGTTCCATCTTCCCTCCCCCCAAGTCCTACTCCTTGTGCATATATGGACACCACCTAAGTACAACTACATACCGTTTTGGTTATGTTATAACATTAATTGGAGGTTAATTTTATTTATTTAAATATAAAAATTTTTTTCTTTTAATAATAAGTCTAAGTGTCAACTGAGACTTGTTATATATAAACTTGACACGTCCAGATAAATGTAATATTAAAAATTTTTTGTCTATGTACCCTTTTAAACCGTCTCTTGACTCTGTTTTTTTTTTTTGAACGTCTACTTGGTGTATGGAAATTTCTATAGATTTTTTAAAAATCTTTTCAAACTCTACTTACGTGAATTATATACTTCGATAAATAGATAGGAACGTATCTGTACTCATCACTATTGTATTTTAATCATTGTACAATCAAAAGAATGACAAAGTTTTAAAACGAAAGTTTCTTAATATAATCGTATGTCATACGGTCAGAGAGAGTGTCACCTTTTTAACATAGTCAGATGGTAGTGTCTATTCACGAAATAATCCACATTATTATAAAGATTATGACATAATATTCAATTATGACACACGGTATTTTTACATATTACTAGACACATAATTATATATCTGATCCGATGTCACTTCGTTAGTATACCCAATATGATCCGATGGTATTTGGTTAGTATAAGGACGAGGAAGGAATAGTTACATACTTATGTAAATATGGATATTCGTACTTAAAGAAAACGTGTTATAGTAATAGAAAGTAAAAAGTATATATCACAATCTATATGTATATTGCACTGTCACAAAATAATTCTGTTATAACTACATCCAAGATTGTCTAGAATATTTATCTACTATATTTGTTGTTTGACTATTTTAGTCATGTAATGATATATACGTAAAAGAGAAGAATACTATAAATTATTATAAAATGAAGGATATCGAATGAATAACATGTTTATGTCATACATCATGTCAATTGTATATTTTATCACAATTAACTGTGAAGTACCATAGAGATTTTGAAGGTCAGTTGTCATCCAATAATCAAAATTCAAACCCTTCTCAGTTTTAAATATACATCTAAATGTTGATGTATCCCTAACTGTGGGGTTAGGGGTACATATAACTAAGATGGTTTATATATTAATAGACGAAGTCAGGATTGTAAAAGTTTCTTATATGAAGAATAAGAATAATAATAACCTCTTCCTTTACCGTAGGGTGAGGTTGCAAGAACGGACCTCTTACGGTCCCTGTCGCCTCTGACCACTCGACGACAGATACCCCAGTGTGTCTCAGCCTGTACTGACCTCGCTGAATCGTCATCGTATGTATAATAAACATCTAAACTCTTAGTATGAATTACTTATTATATATACATGACACAAAAATTTAAAATTGAACTACATATAAATAAACATAGATATCAATGTCTCAAATTTATCAAAATTTAAGACTCATCCCGAAGTGTCCCCCGAGTCACGATTTCTTAGGTGGACGGTTTGTCCTCTGTGTCCAAGTCAGGGACCCAATCTTTCTGGAGGACCTCTTCCTTTGCCGTTAGGAGAGGTAAAAGGAACGGACCCTTTAGGGTACCTATCTCTTCGGACCACTCGATGTCAGGTATCCTGGTGTCTCTTAGCTCTGTTGAATCACTGATTTCTTGTTGTTATTGTTTAAACCCCATTGTTTTTAAATTTAAACGACGGAATAACGATAAATTTATTAGATGATAAAGTGATCGACAAAACTTTACTGTTGTGAAATAAGTGATCCAGGTGTAGTAAAAACACGGATCATCCTGTCTAGATGATCCACGTCCAGGTGATCATCATTTAACTTATTTACGATTTACCATCCATTGTATCAAAACTACCAGATATTCAAAGACTTTATGAATAAAGTTATTAGGTTATAGTGGTTCGTCATAATGAGTTATATAATTTACGTAAATCTATTATATTTTGTATTGTCGAAAGATATATTCGACGTAATAACTTTTAATAAAAGTACGAAGATTTTTAGTACGAGTGTAGAAGGTTTAAAGATTTTTGTATAATTATTTACAGTCCCGAAATCGTTGGTGTTTCCACTATAACACGTATAATAACTAATGTCACCACCACCACCAAATCAACGATTCAACACAGACTAAGAAAAATGGGGTACCTGACATCGGGTGGTCCGAGGAGACGGGTACCCTAAAAGGTCCGTTCTTATAACCTTACTCGACGGTAAAAAAGAGGTCCCCTAGAAGGGTTGGGTCCCTAGTTCGGGTATAGAGACCGTAACGTTCATTTAAGAAATGGTGACTCAGTAACCCCTTCGGGTCAGTAATCAATGTTACACACACTGATTTAATTATTATTACGACAATTTGGACTTCGGTATAATGATCATTTACTCTTTCATAACTTTCTTCTATCCCAAACCATTTGTCATAAACGGTTTATATCTCGGGTTCGTTAAGTATCTTCCTTTGTCACCCTCACGACACTTCTTTCGGACTTGTGTCCGTCGAGGACACTTGGGGAAAGTGATTGTACGATGGGTTCACTACCTCTCGGTATTTAGTCGGAGACGTTCTCCGAATGACTCTAGTCGTGTAATCTTATTTGTGTAGTCCGATTAAAATACTTATTAAATTAGAAAATAAGTCTAATTTATTCACTTTTAAGTTTCTATTTTGAAGTTTCATGGTGGAATTTTCCCGTTATTAATTACAAATAAATAAGTAAGGATAAATTTCTTATATCTTATAATGAATCTATTTATAAACGACGTGTTTACTTGTCGTATTTACCCTTTGGTTTCACTTATGAATTGTGACACTTACATCATTATTAGGTCTTTAATTTTCTTTCGTAAATTTAATATAGATCATCTACACTGTTGTAATTCTTTATCGTGTGGATTATTTTTACTCCGAGAAAATTTGATTTTTTATACTACTGATATTAATTTTACCTTCACAACTCGTTCTCTTAATTTTACCAATTTTTACATTAAACGTTAGTCAATACATTCTAACACCTAGTGTCGTTTGACCTTTTAAGAATTTCTCTACCCTTATGGTCTGGTGGAATGGACGGAGGAATCTTTAGATAAAAGTCCAGTTCTTCGTTGTCATCTTGACCTGTACCTTGTTCCCGGACCAAAGTTTGACCCTTTCCCCATGTAGTTCCGACGTATCACAATGGGACGAATAAAATGAACATACGTCTCATGTATTCCGTTTTACGGTATGACCCACTTCGTCTGAGATCTTAGTTCTAACGTCCACCTTTATAGTTATTGGAGTCTATATGTCTACCGTGTTAGGAATACCGTCTTTCGATTCTCCTTGATTTCTCGGAGAATTACTTTCACTTTCTCCTCTCACTTTTTCATCCGAATTTTGAGTGGTAAGTTTTTTGATTCTAGTACCGTAGGTCAGGGTAGTGAAGTACCGTTTGTCTACCCCTTTGTTACCTTAGTCATTCTTTAAAATAAAAGAACCCGAGGTTTTAGTGACGTATGCCACTGACGTCGGTATTTTAATTTATTACGAACGAGGAACCCTATTTTCAATACTGGTTGGATTGGATCTGTCGTACAATTTTTGGTCTTTGTAATGAAATAGTTGTTTCCAGACAGTTCAGTTTCGATGTCAAAAAGGTCATCAGTCCATACCTACACTCAATCTGATGTTTCTTTCGATTCTCAACTTCTTAGCTACGAAAACTTGGCAACGAAACCTCTTCTGAGAAATCTCAGGTTGGTCAGTTAGGAGTTCCTTTAGTCAGGACTTATAAGTGACCTTCCTGACTACGACTTCTACTTCAAAGTTATGAAAGTGGTAGACTACCCTTCTTGACTGAGTAACCTTCTTGACTGACTACGACCCTTTCTAACTTCCGTCCATCTCTTCCCTTACTGTCTTCTACTCTATCAACCTACCGTAGTGGTCGAGTTACCTGTACTCAAACTCGTTCGAAGTCCTCGACTACTACCTGTCCCTTCGGACCACACGACTTCAGGTACTTTAGTGTTTCTCAGTCTCTACTGTCTCACTGACTTGACTCGACTTACATTGCGACTGTTTAAAAGGTTTATATAATCTTTCTTGTGAACATCTTATACACTCTTATTTTGATTTCGACTTTCTCAAGGTCAAGGTCGTACCATTCCCGGTAATTTGAATAATGGTCGTTCCTCCAGAAGTACTGTCCAAAGGGGACACCGAGTCACCATTTCTTAGGTGGACGTTATGTCCTCGACTTCCTCTGAACTTAACCTAGGGACCCAGTCCTTCTAGGAACCTCTTTCCTTACCGTTGGGTGAGGTCATAAGAACGGGTTTCTTAGGGAATATATCTCCTCGGACCGTCTGATGTCAGGTATCCCAGTGTTTCTCAACCTGTGCTGACATCACAGACTCGTGTGTCTGTCCGTCCAGAAGAGATATGTACGTTCGACATCTTGGTAACTCTCGACGGTAAGGTGTAGGAGTAAAATCCAAGACCATGGGTTTTATAACTAAAAGACCTTTTGTGTGTGAATTGTCTCTTGACAAACGTTTTTTATATAGTCCCGTACAGGAGTTTTATATTGGGACAGTCCTACACTCGTTGGTTCGGACGTTTCTCTCTCTTTAACCGGACTTTGAACCACCATCTACTCAGGAACCGATTAGGTAGGACATCTAGCTCCTACCGACAAGTCACGACATAGTCTTACTCTACTATAAAGTGAAGGATACATTCCGAATACAGAGTACCACACGACAATTTAGTCTAGAAGTTTTCTGGTTTTTTGTCGTCTTTTTCGAGATCAAAAACCTGACTAAATTACGATGGGATTCAAATCGACGTTGGGTGAGGTCATAAGAACGGATCTCTTAGGGTCCCTACGCCCTCGGGACACCCGACGACAGATACCACAGCGTGTCTCAGTCTGTGCTGACTTCGCTGAATCGTCGTCGTCGTCGTCGTCGTCGTCGTCGTCGTCGTCGTCGTCGTTTCAAGAAGTCATGAACTGTTTACTGAAGAACTTCAGTCGTCTTCGACGAAAGTCGTGTTTAAAGTCACTCCAACACTTCACTTTCAACGAGTCGAGACAGGGTGAGAAACACTGGGGTACCTGACATTGGACGGTCTGAGGATAGAGGTACCCTAAGAACCCGTTCTTATTACCTCGTCCATCGGTAAGGAAGAGGTGCCCTAGAAGGGTTGGGATCCTATCTTGGACCCAGAGGGTTGTACCGTCCGTCTAGGAAAAGGTAGTCTCGGTGGTCCTTTCGGGAGTTACTCGGGAATCATTCCAACAAGGAATACTAGACCCCGTTTAACGTCACTCTCGACTTCGAGATTCGGTAAACGGACGTTGTCTGTGTTGGGACCCTCTTCTGGGTCTGGGTTGTAGTTCTCTAGTTTAAAACAGTGGTGTCAGGGACGATGGGGAAGGCAACGAGTTAGAAAATTCTTGTAGTGTAGGTACTTCATAATTATAAATGTAACTAGAACATTTCAAATAGTAGTGGAAGCAAAACGTTTCCTTTCGTGTACTTCTGAAGCGTGACCCCTCTTAAGATATCTTTTAACACCCGTCACTCAATTCATATTATTTAGAAGCCGTTGGTTTCAAAATTTTAGGAATTCTTCTGTCATGACTTCATCGTTCGAATCACATCATACTCTAAGAGTAAGGACCTTCAAAGACTCTTTATTGACGGACCGATTGTTGTAAATACCTTATAATCGCGTATAAACACCCACTTGATCCTTTGGAGGTTTTAACGATGGTACTTCGTTTTTTTATCCTTTTATCGTACGTTTTAAAAGAGATATGAAGAAAGAAGGGTCACAGTGAGTCAAGATACTTTTTTTTTTTCTTTTTTTTTTGTGATTTGTGTTCGACCTTAGTTCTAACGGTCCTCTTTATAGTTATTGGAGTCTATACGTCTACTGTGGTGGGAATACCGTCTTTCACTTCTCCTCGATTTTTCGGAGAACTACTTTCACTTTCTCCTCTCGCTTTTTCAACCGAATTTCAAGTTGTTAGTCTTTTGCTTCTAGTACCGTAGGCCAGGGTAGTGAAGTACCCTTTATCTGCCCCTTTGTCACCTTTGTAACAGTCTGAAGCAAAAAACCCCGAGGTTTTAGTGACGTCTACCACTGACGTCGGTACTTTAATTTTCTACGAATGAGGAACCTTCTTTTCAATACTGGTTGGATCTGTCATATAAATTTTCGTCTCTGTAATGAAACGGTTGATTACAGACAGATCAGTTCCGATACCAAAAAGGACACCAGTACATACCTACACTCTCAAGAGAAATCAGATAGTCAGCACAGGTTAAGAAACGCTGGGGTACTTAGCGTCGTGCGGTCCGGAGGGAGAGGTGGTGGTTGAGGGTCTCAAGTGAGTCTGAGTACAGGTAGCTCAGTCACTATGGTAGGTCGGTAGAGTAGGAGACAGCAGGGGAGAGGAGGACGGGGGTTAGGGAGGGTCGTAGTCTCAGAAAAGGTTACTCAGTTGAGAAGTGTACTCCACCGGTCTCATCACCTCGAAGTCGAAATCGTAGTAAGGGAGGTTTCTTTAGGGTCCCAACTAGAGGAAGTCTTACCTGACCAACCTAGAGGAACGTCAGGTTCCCTGAGAGTTCTCAGAAGAGGTTGTGGTGTCGAGTTTTCGTAGTTAAGAAGCCGTGAGTCGGAAGAAGTGTGGGTTGAGAGTGTAGGTATGTACTGGTGTCCTTTTTGGTATCGGAACTGATCTGTCTGGAATCAACCGTTTCATTACAGAGACGAAAACTTATATGACAGATCCAACCAGTATTGAAAAGAAGGTTCCTCATTCGTAAAAAATTAAAGTACCGACGTCAGTGGTAGACGTCACTAAAATCTCGGGTTTTTTTGTTTCAGTCTGTTACAAAGGTGACAAAGGGGCAGATAAAGGGTACTTCACTACCCTGGCCTACGGTACTAGAAGCAAAAGACTTATAACTTGAAGTCCGGTTGAAAAAGCGAGAGGAGAAAGTGAAAGTAGTTCTCCGAAAAATCGAGGAGAAGTGAAAGACGGTATTCCCACCACAGTAAACGTATAGACTCCAATAACTATAAAGAGGACCGTTAGAACTAAGGTCAAACACAAAAAAGGTCAGGTCGTAAAGAGTACTACATGAGACGTATGTTCAATTTTTTCGTCCCACTGTTATATGTCGAAACTGTATGAGGAAAAGGATAAACCTTTGTCAGACAACAAGGTGCAGGTCAAGATTGACAACGAAGGACTGGACGTATGTCTAAAGAGTTCTCCGTCCAATCCACCAGACCATAAGGGTAGAGAAAGTCTTAAAAGGTGTCAAAGAACACTAGGTGTGTCAGTTTCCGAAACCGTATCAGTTATTTCGTCTTTATCTACAAAAAGACCTTGAGAGAACGAAAAAGGTACTAGGTCGCCTACAACCGTTAAACTAGAGACCAAGGAGACGGAAAAGAGTTTGGTCGAACTTGTAGACCTTCAAGTGCCAAGTACATAACGACTTCGGACCGAACCTCTTAAAACTCGTAATGAAATGATCGCACACACTACTCACGTTAACACGTCATCAAACTCGTAAGAAACCGAAACGAAAAGAAACCCTAACTTTACTTTTGACTGGAAAAGGTCAGGACACCGGTGACGACTCAAAAGGTTTAAACGACCGTATAACTCACGTCGTGAAAGTGTCGTAGTAGAAAGTCCTAAACTTTATCGAGTTGACCTTAAGGTAGTGGAGGTGATCGAAACAAGCATCATTACGAAAGATTCCGGGTGAACTGAAGTGTAAGGTCCTACAGACCGAGATCTAATCACTAGTGTGGTAGTACTATTTTCGAGACATAGAAACAATAACTCACTAAAACGTTACAAAGTGGATGAATAGAATTTACTTTACAATTGTAAATAAGGTGGGGATAGTTGAACGGATACATTTATATTTAATATTAAACTAAAAGACAAACATGTAAGACGAAAAAAAATCTCTTACTAATTATAAAACCTTAAATCCCAAAAAATACCCAGTTAAACGTATACCTTTATAAATGATCCGAAAACTAAATGAAACTCCCTTAAGTTTAATTAGTTTGTACAATGACTTTCAGAAGTCTTAGTCTAGAACATTTATTTAGTACTTACACTTCATCAGAAATTTATAATTCAATACATGTGAATTTCACAATCACTCTATACAGTACTTGTATAAAAATTCTATTTATAGAGTTTTCGTTAAAATGAGACAATTTTCAGTTATTCAATATAATTAAATGTACAGTAGACAGTTCATATTAAATAATACTCGTATTAACATGACTATCTCTTTATTTATACTTGACTTGATTTCGTTATTAATATATATATTTATAATCGGATCAAAAATCTTTTATTAAAATTTTTAGTCTTATTAGACACCTTACATATCTCGATGGATATACGGCAATTTAACGGGAAATAACCGTGTCATATATGTTTTATAATTTTACCTTATAGTATTCACTTTCATTCTCTTTTCGTTGACCTTTTTAGTCATCGGGGTTATAAAAGTTTATTACACAAGATTTTTGATTCATAGAACTAATTTTTCGTTTATTCGACCAACTATTCATTTGTTTACTAAGTCTGTTCTTTAATATTTTTACGGGGGGTTTGATTGGTACGAATTCGAATAGTTAATAGTCACTTTTTTGTTGTTTTTATTTGTTTAATCAATTTATAAAGACACAACAGATATATATAATAAATATTCTTTTTATTCTTCTATGTACTTGGTGTCTATTTTTACTAAAATCCTTGGACAATTTAGTTAGTTGAAGTCCGTAAATAAAGTCACAGTTCATAAATTATTCTCACGTCAGTATCAAAGGTTATTATTTTATATTTAGAATGAGTTTGTTTTATCTTTTATTATGTATTTTACTATCTTAAGGTATTTTAGTGAATAAATTTACATCATTTATCATTCATTGGTTTATTTACATTACTCAATTGAGGATAAACAATGTAAAATTTAAACCCCTTCACAGATGTCAACATTGATTTTAAGTGAATAATATTTATAAGAAAGACACACATATCTACATCTTAAAGAGTCTGATATGTTAATAAGTGACACTCCATAAATAAAGACACTGAAGACATAAGTGGAAAACAAACATATGAAGAACATCATATTTTTACTGTTAATATACTCCCACTTATAGAAATATAAAAAGACTGAAAATCTCCTTGAAAGAAAATCAACAAAAGAACGTCGTAATCTTGGTTGAAAAAAAAATTGTTTCCAAAAGAAATTTACTTCTCAACAAAACCTTTATTTCAAAGGGATGTCAAAAAGATTACTCAATTCGTGTTTAAAACAGACCTAAGTTAAAAATTTTTAACTAACTTTTGTATTCGATTATTTATATATACTAAAGAAAGAAAAACAAAATAAAAAATTTTATATTTACATAAATAAAATTAACCTCCAATTAAGGAAATGTTGTAACATAACCAAAACGGTATGTAGTTGTACTTAGGTGGTGTCCATATGTGCAAGGGGTAGGACTTGAGGAGAGGGAGGAGGGAGAGGCATGGTAGGGAGACCCAGTAGAGTCACGTGGTCGGGGTTCGCAGGTCATAGTACGTAACTTGGACCTGACCGCTAAGTAAAGTATATACTATAATGTGTCCAAAGTTACGGTAAGAGGGTTTAGTAGGGTGGGAGAGGGAGAGGGTGTCTCAGGTTTTCTGACAAGATATGTAGACACAGAGAAAACGATAGAGTGTATGTCCCAATAGCAATGGTAGAAAGATTTTAGGTATATATACTCAATCATATGACATAACCACAAAAAGCAAGACCGAATGAAGTGACACATATTATCCGAGGTCAAAGTAGGTGGAGTAATCTTAACTAAGTTTACATAAGAAAAATTACCGATTCATTATGAGGTAACACATATACATGGTGACGAAAGAATAGGTAAGTAGACGACTACCTGTAGATCCAACGAAGGTACAGGACCGATAATATTTGTCACGACGTTACTTGTAACCCCATGTGCACAGAGAAAGTTAAGACCAAAGGAGCCACACATACGGGTCGTCACCCTAACGACAACTAATTACTCAGAGATCTGTCATTTCGTAGATAGATGTTACGGCCTCTGGACCCAAGTTAGGGACCCAGCCCTTCTAGGTGACCTCTTCCTTTACCGTTAGGTAAGGTCACGATAACGGACCTTTTAGGGTACCTGTCTCCTCGGACTATCCAATGTCAGGTACCCCAGCGTTTCTTAGTCTGTACTGACTCGTTGAAGTGAAGATAGTTTTTCCGTCCTTTATGTAGTAAAACGAACAGAACTTATAATGTTTGTTTAGACAAGTATCTTGCAGTCACAGAGTGGAATCTTTATCATTAAACGTTGATTATTTATATACAAAATTTATTAGGTATAATTCTTTTTATCGATTTATTATACTATTTACTGTATTATCTGTGTACTCATATGAAATTCCTAATAATAAATAAAAAATTACCTTAGTACACCAAAATTTTGTAAAGACCTATAATTTTTTATTGTCCAGTATATAAAACCAATTAATTCCTTTCACTATACTAAGGAGAGGTCACTTCTATAAAATGTGTCCGTTCAACTTAATCTTTCGACTTGTTAGAATATGGTATAGACTAGTTACTTTATTATTTGGATACATTAATATTGTGTGGTACATTGTAAATGGTTCACTACTCACTTAAGAGTAAAAAAGAAACTAAACAGAATTTTTTAACGAAGATGAGAAGTTAAATTAGACGGAGGAATCTTTGACATGTACATGTGACGTTGGTTGGTGGACAACTGAAAATTAATTTTTATAAGTAATCAAATTTTATAAAATGGGTAGATTTAATTAAACACCCCATGTGTATAATGTCACTTATAATTTTTACCTAAAGGGACTACCGAGACGGACGTTACATGTTCTGAGCTCAAACTAGAGACCCAACCCTTCTAAGGGACACATTCCCTCAGGCCACCCGACGTCAGGTACCCCAGTATTCCCAGTCTGTACTGACTCGTTGTATTTAGTATATAGTGTAGTGTTTGATTAACTACCCCACATATATAATACTACTTATAATTTGTATCACCTCAGTAAAGTTTCTCTTATACCTTCATAGTTCTTGAAATATTTATGACTATTGAAATTAGGTCGTTAATTAAAAACGTTAATATCTCTTGATACAATTTTATTAACTTTATAATCATGAAAATTTTACAACGTTATAATAAATATTATCAATTTTTATATTAGTGCGATAACGAGATTGTTCGAAATCACATTAAACCCCATATTATATCATCAACGTCATTCATATTTATAATTCGTAAACTGTGTCCAGTAGCTTCTCTCCTTTAACTCTACTTTCATTAAGAGACAAAGTCAGTAAAACAAAGTACAACTAATATTTGATGCATCTGTAAGTATGGTAGGGTGATACATTTGATAAGTCGGTATGACTTATACGTCAATAAACGGTGTTTCACTTGTATAATCATTATTAATTTTAAGTGAAATCACCGTCAAATACAAATTAAAGTGTTCGTCATAGTGTTACATTTTGCGACTAGAAAATCCTGTTCTCAAAAATAAAAAAGTGAAAAATTTTCTCAAATTACGTTCTAAATAAATTCAATGTCAATGTACCCAAACCCTTAAAGACGTCTTAAAATTACTGATCTCTCCTCAGTCGAAAAAAAAAATAAGAGGTAGAAATAGTTTATAAATATAAGTGTCCACTTTTGGATTTATAGACGTCTAAAAGGAACTGTATACTCGATCAAGAGATCCCTATTGTTTTATTCTAAATAAAAGGACTAATATCATGACTAACGAAATAAAGGAACGTTCTTTGGAAAACCTCATTCCATTCTTGTCTACACACGAAATACAAGTCAAGTCAAGTCAAGTCAAGTGAAGTGAAGTCAGCGAGTCAGCACAGATTGAGAAACGCTGGGGTACTTAGCGTCGTGTAGTCCGGGGGACAGGTAGTGGTCGAGGGTCTCAAGTGAGTCTGAGTGCAGGTAACTCAGTCACTACGGTAGGTCGGTAGAGTAGGACCCAGCAGGGGAAGAGGAGGACGGGGGTTAGGGAGGGTCGTAGTCTCAGAAAAGGTTACTCAGTTGAGAAACGTACTCCACCGGTTTCATGACCTCAAAGTCGAAATCGTAGTAAGGGAAGTTTATTTAGGGTCTCGACTAGAGGAAGTCTTACCTGACCAACCTAGAGGAACGTCAGGTTCCCTGAGAGTTCTCAGAAGAGGTTGTGGTACCAAGTTTTCGTAGTTAAGAAGTCGTGAGTCGAAAGAAGTGTCAGGTTGAGAGTATAGGTATGTACTGATGACCTTTTTGGTATCAGAACTGATCTACCTGGAATCAACCGTTTCATTATAGAGACGAAAACTTATATGATAGATTCAACCAGTATTGAAAAGAAGGTTCCTCATTCGTAGAAAATTAAATTACCGACGTCGTGGTAGACATCACTAAAACCTCGGGGTTTTTTATTTCAGACTGTGACAAACAAAGGGGTAGATAAAGGGTACTTCACTACCCTGGTCTACGGTACTAGAAGTAAAAGACTTACAACTCGAAATTCGGTTGAAAAAGTGAGAGGAGAAAGTGAAAGTAGTTCTCCGAAAAATCAAGGAGAAGTGAAAGACGGTATTCCCACCACAGTAGACGAAATACAATCCAACCACGTTTGTATTAATGCCAAAGTCAGTACTTAAAACTTAGTATTGATCCGAGTTTGTGTAGAAATAATTAGTTTTATCCTTGGTAACGTTAGTTGTATAAAAACGGTTTCTCTTTACTTCAACAAATAACAATATCGTATTTTTAGGTACAAAACGCTAAACTGTTTGTGAACTTTTCGTAAAAGACGGAGGATGATCAACACCTTCGTAAAAGGGACGTTTTATAACACCTCTACGAACTTCTTCAACAACAGTCAACTTCTCTCCAGTGTACTTGTACCGTCTAATTTGAAGTATCGGGTTAAGTAAGTTGAAGACTTCGAAACCAACACGTGTACACCAACCCGTAACACCTCTTTACCCGGTAAAGGTAACTGGTTACGGTCACCATCCGTAACGTCAAAAGTTACGTAGGGTAGTTAAAATACTCGTATGAAGAGTCTACATTACCAAAGTGGTCCTAAGTCTTTTGACATTACCTAGTCATATTATGGTGTGTCACCACACCACATTACCGTCATATTGTGGTGTGTCACTGGTACTGGAAAAAACCCACGTTTAAACTGAAACCCTTTTAAACTTCGAAAAAAACAAGGTTGTTGACTCGACTAGTAGCGACCAACAGTATATTTTAGGTGAAAAGTAGTGTACACTATCAGTTTGTTCTTTGTCGAGTAACAACGACGAATCTTTTTCTTTTCTACTGTGAAGTTTTACTGTTGAAGAAAACTAAAAACCAGTCGAGTGCTCCGTGGGTGAATAACTCTAAAAAGTGGAAAGGTTAAACAAAGTCTACGGTCACTGGTATCTTACAAGGTACAACTCAAGAACTCGTTGAAGAGTACATCAACGTTCTCCTAGTCGAAGCTACTATCGAGAGTCTACAACGACAGTCGAAGGTTACCGACCCGTGATATGAGGAGTAGAAGTTCCGAGAGTATAAGAAACTTTTGAAGTACTTAGTGGTAACGTAACATAAAAACGATTACAACACTCAACAGAGGTGACGAAATGTTGAGTAACATTTGAGTTTATTATTTTAGTGAGGGTAAAAGTAAGACAAATTGTAGTAAATGTAGTCAAGTCAGGTCAGTAAGTCAACACAGACTGAGAAACGGTGGGGTATCTGACGTCACGTGTTCCGAAGGGACAGGTAGTGGTTGAGGGTCTTGAACGAGTTTGAGTACAGGTAACTCAGTCACTACGGTAGTCCGGGTAGAGTAGGAGACAGTAGGGGAAGAGGAGGGAGGAAGTTAGAAAGGGTCGTAGTTTCAGAAAGGGTTCCTCAGTCAAGAAACGTAGTCCACCGGTTTCATAACCTCAAGGTCGAAGTCGTAGTCAGGAAGGTTACTTATAAGTACTGACTAAAAGAAATCTTACCTGACCAAACTAGAACATCAGGTTCCCTGAGAATTCTCAGAAGAGATCGTAGTGTCAAATTTTCGTAGTCAAGAAGCCGGGAGAGGGAAGAAATTACAAGTTGAGAGTCTTGGTATGTACTGATGACCTTTTTTGGTATCGAAACTGATATACCTGGAAACAGTCGTTTCACTACAGAGACGAAAAGTTATGTGATTCAAACAGTATCGAGAAGAAGGTTTCTCGTTCACAGAAAATTAAAGAACCGATGTCAGTGGTAGACGTAACTAAAACCTTAGGTTCTTTTACTTTAGACTGTGACAAAGGTGTAAAAGGGGTAAAAGAACGGTACTTCACTATCCTGACCTACGGTAGTAGAAGTAAAAAACTTACAACTCAAAATTCGGTCGAAAAGGTGAGAGAAAATTTAAGTAGTTCTTTTTAATCGATAACTAATCAAAATTTTCAAGTTTACGGGAAACAAAAGAATTATGATATACAACATGGAGTGGACTCATACATTACAGAAGATTAATAAAAAACATGACTGACTTTTGTACAAATAAGATTTGTTACAGAGTTTTCCTACCTTTACACGTATTTACCTACAAAATAGGTACGAAAGACTTAAGGATTAAGACTTTTGCATCTCTCATAAAAAGACATAAAGTCGACCAAGTTTTCAATTCTAATGTTTCCGAATATCGAAGAACTATTCACTATTTAACCATATAATTTAAGACACAAAAATTTTATTGACTTTTAGTTTTTCTATTTAATACACAAAAATGGGAAAGATGGGAGATTATTATATAAGTAGTTTTCATTCAGAAAATAGTTACTAATCCTTTTAGTAAATAGAATATGGTATATGAATATAATGTGAATTATCATCATATTAAAGTTATAGAAAATGATGATCTTTGAAGTGAAACTTGAAAGAAAATAATGAATTTATCATCATATTAAAGTTATAGAAAATGATGAAAGTGAAGTGAAACTTTTAATATTTAACGGGGTTTTATGTCTACGATTATTTCATGTGTAAATTTAACGGAAGAATCTTTGAGATATCCAAGATGACAATGAAACTAAATAGGAAGTCTTTAAATCCTCTTTACCTATCATCCTATAATACGTGTTATTACCTTGAGCATGAAGTCGTAAAATGAGAAGTTGTCACATATTTTCTGTATATAACTTTCCTAATGTTTTTTTCAATTTATTATTAATTTTATAAAATGTATTTTAGAACATGTAATAATTTCTATCCGTAGTTGTATATATATACACACACACACATATATATATATATATATATATAAATATATTTATTTAACTTTACTTCAAAGAGTCAGTACAGGTACAGGTATAGGTTGAGAAACGCTGGGGTACCTGACATCAGATGGTCCGAAGGGGTAGGTACCTTAAAAGGGTCCGTTCTCATGAACTCACTAAACGGGTTTGTATTCTGTATACACCCAAAACGAACACAGATAGAAATCATTATACGTACACATATATATATATATACACACACACACACACATACACACACAAATTATAACATATTACTAATATATATATATATATATATGTGTGTGTGTGTATACACACACAAAATATCTTTTTTTAGTAAATGTTTAATTTACGACTACGATTCGTAACTTCTTGTCCCTTCGGTCCTCGAGACTCTGTCTTAATCATGTAACCATTCACTCGTGTTCTGAAAAACCTATCGTCAAGTCTTTACTGGTCATTTTAATGGTGAACCCTGTATTCTATCTCTTAGGAGAATTATATTTCAAAATTTTCTTTTTATATCAAATTACATCGATAAATAGTGAATAGTCCTTCAATATTGGGAAATATTAGAGTTGATAACTTTAGGTCGTCTCTTTTTATGAGGCATAATACAAAGAGAAATTATTATAAATTCTAAGATACATTTTATTAAATTAATAATAGATTGAAAAAACTACACTTACTTACTTTTGATTACTAAAAGGGTCTGTTTTGGTTTTGCCACTCTTAATTAATGGTTGTGTGGATAAGACAATTTTTATGATCTCCTTAAAAGAAGTCCGTCCTTATGGTATAGTATTAAACGTGTATATTTTACTTTACTTATCGTGACCTTCACATTTCTACTACCATGTTACTTTAAGTAATAAAAAAAGAGTAAATTTTACCGTAATGACATAACACACAAATACGTTATAAATTCTCTTGTAATGTTCTTGTCGTGTTTCTTATCCTCCTTCCTTAATCTTTATATATCAACGTTATAAGAATGTGATGTACACTCACCATAATTATAAAAAACTTCCGTTTGAGACTTATTAATTTGTACATATAATAATCGGAATCCCGTAGTAGTTTTATTAATTGTTGTTTTCTATATATGTATATTGAATTGTCTCCTTTATTTCATCTTAGGTCTTTTTACCAGTCAATCGGATTCCCTTCCGTTTTTTCTTCCTTTTTCTATTTAACTCTGTTCATCTTTTTAACGACCTACCATCTAGAATTAACCTCCTCCGTTACCGTGGGGTGAGGTCATGAGAACGGACCTTTTAGGGTACCTGCCTCCTCGGACCATCCGACGTCAGGTACCCCAGCGATCCTCAGCCTGTACTGACTCGCTAAAGTGAAAGTAAGAAATGAAAGTACGTAACCTCTTCCTTTACCGTTGGGTGAGGTCATAAGAACAGACCTCTTAGGGTCCCTACCCCCTCGGACCACCCGCCGGCAGATACCCCAGCGTGTCTCAGTCTGTGCTGACTTCGCTGAATCGTCGTCGTCGTCGTCGTCGTCGTCTTCGTCTAGAATTAATTTATACGGTTATAAGTGTAACTTACACCGTATTTCTGTAACTAATATTCTGTCTATAACGGTAATAACTATTTTATTCTGTTAATATCCGATTCATCCTTAAATCTAAGACTTAATACTTTATTTTTAAGAATGTCAAAGTTACATATTCTACTAAATTTATTTTAATTCATTATTCTGTTAAAGAAGGTTCGGAGTCAAACTTAACATCTTTGAACTTAAAAAGACCATGATCGTATATAAAAGGACGTTTATGATGAAAAAGACCGAAGACTTTATAATTGTATATTTTATTATATATTATAATAAATATTCTGTGAATTAGAATAGATACAACAATTTGATATTGGAAGTTTATTTATATATATATACAACGTACACACATATATACACAATTATACACATGCATACTTACATTATTCGTAGTTTTATAAGTCTTTTATACACATTAATTCTACTAGTATACACGATAAACCTTCTTCAGTCCACCTAAGTTACTTCCTTAAACACCGAATTTACATAGAGTATGTAAAAAAGTATACTGAAACATAAAATGTATTAAGTCTATAAGGAGGTGGTTTGATTATGTCGTTGGTAACATATACTTCTAGGTTTAAATGTACATATCCCGTTTTCACGAATTAAGGTTCCTTAACATGTTATATTTTACATCTCCTCAACGAGATTGTTTCCCGGACCTCATGGATACCCAAAGAGAGGAAGTTAAAGTTTTATTTTCGGAGACGTCGTAGCGGAGTTTTACGGGTTCTAAGTCATCCTCATGAACCGTATAACCATGTGTCTCCACTAGTGCCCCGAAGGGTCCACGGCGATCACCATTTCTTGGACGGATGGTTATGCCCTCTATTCTCTCTACACCCAAGTCAGGGACCCACCCCTTTTAAGGAACCTCCTCCCGTACCGTTGGGCAAGGTCATAGGAACGGACCTCTTAGGGTACCTGTCTCCTCGGACCACCCGATTCCAGGTATGTCAGGTATGTCAGGTTTCTGAACCTGTACTGATTTTGTTGAATCGTGTATCGTACGCACAAAATAAGTAGTACTCAAGTTTAATACGATACTATGGGAGATTTAACGTAAAACTGTAAAGGAAGTCTTTGTAAGATATATCCTTATAAGAGAACAATTATATAACAACCCAAAATGTCCAAGTAACTGTTCTCGTGACCGGCCCTCGAAGGAACCTTGATCGAGTATGACGAAAGACAAGGTAACTTAGGATTTTAATATATACTTGATAAAAGTGTGATTTATGAATAATATAAGATTTCAATCGTAAAATTGTTATAAATAAATTTCAGATAACTTTTGATCTATTTGACAGGAATACGGTTTTAGGGTGGCAAACGAAGTACAGTAAATATAACAAAGTGACATCATATTTTCGACCTAAATGATCGACCGACCGTTCGTTTTTGTTATAATTTTGATTTTTATCAAGAGACGTCTTTTTGAATAGTTTATAAATATTTGAACGATTTCTTCTATTCTCGAATTTTAGACTAGACTTTATTTTTATTAATATTGTTTCATATGTGACGTTTCCTGCAAAAGATAATCACTTATAATATGTCATCTCAAAATATTTATTTTTTATACAAGGTAAGAGTAGAAGGAAGTATTTACTATACTACCACTTTTGAACAGTAGAACTTAGGACTAATTATATAAGAGAGAATAGATTTAAATACGATGAAGATTAACACAATATGCAGTAGGTCCTTACCTAATATCTAGCTAGGTACTGTCTATTTCCTTTTACTTAACACAGAAATACCTCTAGTTAATATTATGTTTCGATTACTATAAAAATGTAAGATCTTACATTTCTATATCTTTCTGTCTCCTTGTATTAGGTCTCCTTTACAAAACTCACAAAATTCTTGAGGTCTGACAATTTTGGTAAGAAAACACTTACTAAAAGTTCTTTAATATTGACAGAAATAAGTGACAGAAACACTGTTGTTTATGGGATTAGAGAACGAAGTTTATAACGTTAACTATGTTTTTATAAAATATCAAAGAAAGAACGAGGAATTTTAGATAAGAATGTACTGTTGTTCTAAGGTTAAGTTTCTGGTCTTTATTTTACAGAGAGGGAAAATGAGGGACTAAGTTGTGAGAGATATGTGTGTGTGTGTGTGTGTGTGTGTGTGTGTACGTAAAGATACTACCCATTTTATTTATTGTTCAGAGGAAACCAAAAAGTAATAGTATAGGGAATTCTTTAAGAACCGTAGTAGAGGATGTAAAAAGAAGAGTAAAACCGGTAAAGGGACCGGAGGGATGATAAGGGTTGTTGTGAAGACGGAAACGTCCGAAAGAACGACAGAGGAGATGGTCCTTACACAAACCGATATACGGGTGTGTGAGAATAAAGAAACTTCAGTCACGACTTTATGACGAGAGGTATCGTCGTAAAGGTCAGACAGAATAGACTTTATTGTAGTGGGGACATTGAGAGATTAGTGTATGTGACAAAATCAAAAGAAGTGTCGAAAGAAATAATAGACTAAAGTACAGTTCGTAGATACGTAAATAGTATGAAATAGTTTATCTTACATTTGAGACTCACGTCCTTCAACTAGGCAACATAAGTGACGTCACAGAGGTTGTTAATCTTAGTACGGATCACTAACCAGACATCAAATCAACTGATATACCTACTCACTTAATTTTTAATGACTGTTGTTGTTGTTGTTTTTTTGTATGTTTGGTTTAAATAACGACAGAAGTAGTAACACCATCAGTCACTACTAGGAGTTACCGGAACGGTAACATACTATGGGAGGGGACCTAACACTCACTCTGAACATTTAAGGACGATTACCTTATACCGATATCGTATACTGTTTTCCTTACCCGATACGTCCATCCAAACACGTCTATTTCAATTATAGAGGTTAGACAACTTAAACCGACTTAGTTATCTCTCAAATAAGACCTACCCGGACTGTATAAACTATTACAGAAACTTTCTTCTGAATTCCTCCGAGTTGTTGACTCAGTTAGAGACCACGACTCTTTAGTGTAGTGGTACTCAAGATACCAATGTTTTTTTAAGATTCGTTGTCTCTACACTTCGACTTCTCCCAGGACCTAAGATATACTTCGGTGTGAGGATCTTTGTCGAAACTCTTTAAGACTTGTTTCCTGAGTTAAATCAGTACGGTCTACACCCAGAGTGTCTACCATTCTAGTATTTATATACAATAAAATTCGATGATTTACACACCACTAAATAATACGTCTTTAATTTTTGACTATATTAGAAGCTATAGTGATAATGTAGTTTTTTATCTTAAACCATAAGTACGGGATTATTTATCGATTCGTGACACGAGATTTGTTTGTTTTGGGAGGTAAGGAAACCGTATCAAACCATGTTTCATTTAAATTCTCTACACGGTATTTCTGTATGACGACGACGACGACGATTCAGCGCAGTCAGCACAGGCTGAGACACGCTGGGGTATCTGCCGTCGGGTGATCCGAGGGGGCAGGGACCCTAAGAGGTCCGTTCTTGTGACCTCATCCAACGGTAAAGGAAGAGGTTTCGTACTTTCACTTTTCACTTTCACTTCAGCGAGTCAGCACAAGCTGGGAGTCGCTGGGGTACCTGACGTCGGATGGTCAGAGGAGGTAGGTACCCTAAAAGGTCCGTTCTCATGACCTCACCCCACGGTAACGAAAGAGGTTTTCTGTATAATTCAAATACGTTTTAAAAAAAGGACCTAATTAAAGGAAACATCCGTAAAAATCCAATTTACATATATTTTACGAAAGATTAATGATATTTTCTCTTGAGAAAGAGTAAATGAGAATAATTTATAATTTTAATAATTACGTAAAATTATTACTTGTTTTATTATTTATTCTATAATACAAACCCAATGTAATCATCTAATAAAGATGTAAATACATTTTATGACGTATAATATATAAATAACTTCCATCCTTTTCTAACTTCGGTCCTTCTCTTTCTCTGCTGTCTCCTACTCTATCAACCTACCGTAGTGGACTGAGCTACCTGTTCTCAAGCTCATTCGATACCGTCAGCCACTACCTGTTCCTTCGGACTACACGACTTCCAGTACGCCAGCGTTTCTCAACCTGTACTGACTCGTTGACTTGACTTGTCTATGTGAATAATTATTATACGTGATAGTAATAGACCGATGATAAATATCTGAAGTTTAAGATTTTCTACTATGACAGTTTCACGACGTGAGTTATAAGGTCGTTTAAACCTTAAACCTTTTGAGTCGTCACCGGTGTCCTGTCCTTTTCCAGTTAAAAGTAAGGTTAGGGTTTCTTTCCGTTACGGTTGTTTTCAAGTTTGATGACGTGTCAACGTGAGTAGAGTGTTCGATCGTTTATCACGGGGTTTAGGAGTTTCGTCCGAAGTTATCATGTACTTTGTGCTTGTAGGTCTACAAGTTCGACATAAATCTTTTCCGTTACCTTGTTCTCTAGCTTAGCGGTTATAGACAATTTAGTAGTTTTTTGGTTCTCTCAAGGTCCTTTTGTAGATGAAGACGACGTAACTGATACGGTTTCGGAAACTGACACACCTAGTGTTGTTTGACACCTTGTAAGAATTTTTCTACTCTTACGGTCTGATGGAATGGACGGATGACATACGTCCATTTCTCCGTTGTCAATCGTGACCTGTACCTTGTTGTCTGACCAAGGTCTGACCCTTTACTCATACAGTTCCAACATATAACAGGGGAGGCATAAATTGAAGATACGTCTCATGTACTACACTTACAGTCCGACCTTCTTAGTGTTCGGTTTTAGTTCTAACAGTCCTCTTTATGTTTATTGGAGTCTATGTGTCTACTGTAGTCGAAATACCATCTTTCTCTTCTTCTTGATTTCTCGGAGAACTACTTTCACTTTCGTCTCTCACTTTTTCAACAGAATTTTGAGTTGTAAGTTTTTGATTCTAGTACCGTAGACCAGGGTAGTCAAGTCAAGTCAACAAGTCAGTACAGGTTATGAAACTCTGAGGTACCTAACGTTGTCCAGTCTCGAGGAACAGGTAACAGTTGAAAGCTCAAATGAGTTTGAGTAGAGGTGACTCAGTCACTACGGTAGGTGGTAGAGCGGGAGACAGTAGGGGAAGAGGAGGACGGAAGTTAGAAAGGGTCGTAGTCCCGGAAAAGGTTACTCAGTCGAGAAGCGTAGTCCACCGGTTTCATAACCTGAAAGTCTAAGTTGTAGTCAGAAAGGTTACTTGTGAGTCCTGAAATCCTACCTGACCAACCTAGAGGAACGTCAGGTTCCCTGAGAGTCCTCAGAAGAGGTTTTGATGTCAAGTTTTCGTAGTTTAGAAGTCGTGAGTCTAAAGAAATATCAGGTTTAGAGTGTAGGCATGTACTGGTGACCTTTTTGGTATCGAAACTGATCTCTCTGTAAACAACCGTTTCATTACAGAGACGAAGAATCATATGACAGATCCAACCCGTATTGAAAAGAAGGATCCTCGTTCGTAGAAAATTAAAGTACCGACGTTAGTAGTAGACATCACTAAAACCTCGGGGTTTATTATCAGACAGTGACAAAGGTAACAAAGGGGTAGATAAACGATACTTCACTACCCTGGTCTTCGGTACTAGAATCAAAAGACTATAACTCAAAATTCGGTTGAAAAAGTGAGAGGAGAAAGTGAAAGTAGTTCTCCTAGAAATCAAGAAGAAGTGAAAGACGGTATTCCCACCACAGCTGACGTATAGACTCCAATAACTATAAAGAGGACTGTTAGAACTAAGGTCTAAAACGAAGAAGGTCGGGTCGCAAAGAATACTACATGAGACGTATATGTAATTTATTCGTCCCACTGTCATATGTCGGAACTACACAAGGAAAGGGATAAACTTTGGTCAGACAACAAGGCATAGGTCAAGATTGACGTATGTCTAAAGAGTTCTCCGTCCAGTCCACCAGAGCATAAGGGTAGAGAAAGTCTTAAAAGGTCTCAAATAACACCAGATGCTTTAGCTTCTGACCGTATCAGTTATTTCGTCTTTATCTGTAAAAAGACCTTGTGAATTAAAACAAACACGGTTCCTAGTCCAGTTACTTTAGACACTCGTGTCCAGTCCATAAATCGTCTAAAAGACCGTTCAATACTTCCCCTAAGAAACCGTGCAAAAAGGGTGACGAAAAAGGAGGATAGGAAGTCTAGGAGAGAGGACCCTGAATTCGGGTCGGTTTTGAGTACTACGGACGAAGATCTGGATTATTTCGAGTCCGAGACTACAGAGTAACGTTTTTAAGTGAATCTTAGTGTCGTTATCCATTCTCCACCTAAACAATCCTAAGTCTCTCTGCGTGTGAGACGTCCCACACCCGGTAACGTCTCCCGCTCACGAATCCGGTACCTTACATGACACCGATCCAAAACGTTCGACCCACTTAAGTATACGATTACTCACCCTCCTAGTAGGGTTGGGAACCCCTTGGTGGGTGAGGAGAAAACTGTCACGGAACCTTGACAGGACGGTAGAGACCCACACAGTAAATTAAATATCTAACCCCTAATTCTAAATGAACTTAAACTGAACAATAGAACCTGGGTTAACTAAAATTAGACAAATACAATACGGGAACACGATACAGTAAGAAAGTTTTCAACACGAGAAGGGGGAAGGGAGGACAAAGTACGAGAAAAGACTCGGGACAGGTCCGGGTGTTACAACGTAGATGTTAGAAGACCTTCCTGTTGGTCTTTTATCGACCGGGAACCCTCCCTTTATGACATAGTATAGATTAGGGAGATCTATAAGTTCGGAAGTACAAGGTCCAAAAGATGTTGTACTCGTTGTAGTCGTAGAGAGTCACTTGGGTGATCCCACCCTCTGTCCGTGTGGTACGGACGATCTTTAGGTAGACAACCGTAGGGAAGTTTCCGTTGACCCGAAGGTCCCTATTACAAATGGTGAAATCCTCAATCGGGACGTACACCAAACCAGGGTTTGTGAATACTGTGAAGATTTCAATGTTTGTTTGGGGGCCTAATTTAGAGGTAAGGTGAAAATACCTTGTAGACCAGACAACGGAGAATAGATAAACAAGAATTCGGTTAATGATTAAGGATGTTGGTCCTGGGACAGGGCTTCATCCGTTGTAAGGAGGTGGGTCAGATAATAATTTTATTAGAATTACGGGGATTCTCTCGGTCTATTGGGTGAGAAACAGTAATTAAAGACAATAATGGATTTCACCCAGATACTGTTACTTTACAAATGGTAACCTTTGTGGGATTCGATGAGAATCCTTCCTTATCCCCTCCTTTAGTTACTGAAAGTTAGGGAATCTCGTCATCTTCCTATTCCGAATACTGACAAAGTGGTCCAAGGGACAGAGTCCCGTGTCTCAACCTAACGAAATGTATTACTATAGATAAAGGTAGACGTCACTTGTTTGACCGTTACTCAATTTTAATGTCGGGGAATTGGCATGGCCCTCTTTATAGTTATTGGAGTCTATACGTCTACTGTGGTTGGTATACCGTCTTTCACTTCTTCTTGATTTCTCGGAGAACTACTTTCACTTTCTCCTCTCACTTTTTCAACCGAATTTCGAGTCGTAAGTCTTTAGATTCTAGTACCGTAGACCAGAGTAGTGAAGTACCGTTTATCTACCCCTTTGTCACCGACTGAAATAAATATAAAACCCCGAGGTTTTAGTGACGTCTACCACTAACGTCGGTACTTTAATTTTCTGTGAATGAGGAACCTTTCTTTCAATACTGGTTGGATCTGTCGTATAATTTTTGGTCTCTATAATGAAACAGTTGTTTCCAGAGAGATCAGTTCCGATACCAAAAAGGTCACTAGTACATACCTACACTCTCAACCTGATATTTTTTTCGACTCACGACTTCTTAACTACGAAAACTTGATACCACAACCCCTTCTCAGAACTCTCAGGGAACCTGATGTTCCTCTAGGTTGGTCAAGTAGGATTTCCTCTAGTCGACTACAACTTCGACTTTAAGGTTATGAAACCGATGGACTACACTTCTCGATCGAGTAACCTTTTTTGGGACTACGACCCTTTCTAACTTCCGTCCTCCTCTTCCCCTACTGTCTCTTACTCTACCAATCTACCGTAGTGGTCGAGTTACCTGTACCCAAACCCACTAGAGACCCTCAACCGCTACCTGTCGCTCCGGACCATACGACGTTAAGTACCCCAACGTTTCTCAACCTACGCTGACTCGTTGATTTGACCTGACTTAGGATGGGTCGTGACCAGTGTGACCTCCGGAACCCCTACGGGTTGAGGTCAGGCCCCTAAGGGTCTTCCAACTGGCTAGAACTAGACGGATCGTTAGACCAGGTGTTTTCCAACAGTACGGAGTTGGACGAACCATAGGCGGTTAAGTCCCCAGGGTCCTCCAGTAGTACGGAGCTTGACGGGTCCCTGGGTTAAGAGTCCTCCGGCATGACGGAGCTGGACGAACCCCAAAGTAAGAGGTCCTCCTACAGTGTGGAGTCGAACGGACCCCTAGAAGTGGGACTGGACCCCTACGGATCGAGAGTCCAACGTTGTCATGACCCACCCTATTCAAAGTCTTTCTGAGTGGGGATTCCAGGTTGGTACCTTTATCTTCCTTCGGATAAAGAACACCCTGATACGGGCCCGGATCCGTTATTGAATCCTCGGGTTACTCTTGACGTAACGGAAAGACCTTTCCAATTTTCTTCGGGAGGGTTTCAAATGGTTAGACCTGAATCTGAAAATGTTCCCTGTCCACTAAAATTTCCTGTTTAAGGACAGTGTCACTCGTAGTCTGCAATCCTATTTCAATGTCGTCGATGTCGTTGTCCTGGGACGACGGAGAAATCTACTCTACCAGGTCTGTCGGTGGTTATAGAAAATAATATCTCTTGTTCTCTCCCTCCGGTTCCGTGTCCTCTCCCTCTTTTCCTTTCTATGTTCCGTACGGGTCTACGACCGATGTGTTTTCCCTTCGAGATATCGTTTGGCACTCAGGAACTTCCTCCGTTTACGGATTAGACATCTGTCTACCTCGTAACCCGGTTTCTCACAGGCTTGGTACTGTTCAGAGGATTTGACCGAACGATGTTTATGGTAGTTGACCCTGTAACCCGTCGTGAGACGGGAACCCTGGGTTCTCGGAGTTCCAGTTCGTGGTTCGGAAGGGAGTACTACCAAGTTGTCCTGACTTCACCGGGTAAGGTCGGTCGGTCAGATAGTGTCTATTGGTAGTGTCCCGACCTCGGTTCCCATGTTGACCTACACCGTCCATCTAGACTCTTAAAGAACCAACCTCTTAAAGTGTCCTCGATGGCTGAGGCAGGACTGGAGGATAAGGTATCGAAAAAGGAGGGTTTGGATATGGTAAACCCCACGATGTCCCTTTTGTTAACGTTTTTCTAAGTGGACTCGTGAAACAACGATCCTACCTGTTTATAAAGGGGTGGTCAAGGATGACCAGGGACTGACAGGAGGAAGGAACAACCCTTTTTTTAGAAAGGGACGGAAGCTTTGGAACTTCGATAACGTTAGGACTATCTTCTATGAAATTTTGAAAGAAAACCCCCTTTTGATTGATAAATGGGGTTGGTTCACTTTGTTGAGGATTCACCCTCTCTGGTGAATGACTACAGACCAGTTTCTTAGGAGTATAGTTCGTCACGACTACCTTTTAGGTCCGGAGTGATATAGGGGAACACTCAAAGAATTGGGTCGGTGGGAGGACGGATGGAGGCTCCCGAGAGAAGAGAAAGTGAGAATTGATCTTTGGAACCTGGGGACCTGTTTTGGACCTCTCCCTAACAGTCTTCTAGGAGACTGGTTAGGACTCCTTTAGACCATGTGACTATCTTTGTCGAAACAGAACCTACCTTTTTCTTCTCCGCCCATACACTATCAGAGGTTAAAACTCTGGTATCTTCGATTTGGAAACGGTAGTCCATGAAGGGTTAAGAGACTCGAGTATCGGGACTGAGTTCGAAATCTCGATCCTTTTCCTTTTTCTCATCAATAAATGTGACTGAGGTTCATACGGAAAGACCACGATGCACGTGTACGACGATAAACCTTCCTTTCTCCGGTGAACTGGTGGACTCCCAGGGGCTAGTTTATACCACTAGTTTAGGAATCTGAGAACCTCCATCAAGTATACGGGTGACTCCAAAGTCAGAGGGTGACATTTCCTGTGGTATTTCCCTCGTGTCTTCACAGTGCTCCCTTGGTTTGTCGGCTAGTCCGTCAATTCTCCCGTCGTAATGTCTTGTTACTGGATTATCCCCAACGGTGGAATCAAGGTGTCTGATTAAACGGTCTTTGAGGAAGTATATGACTTCCGTTCTGAGAATTTCGATTCTTACTCCGAAAGTTCTTCTAGTAAACCCCACCAAGGTTTTCTCCCTGAAAAAAAAGACGGACCTTTGGAGGTTACCTTCAACCAATTGAGGAATGTACGGTGGTGAGTAAATTCCCTCTTCCGGGAGGTTTCTAATGATCTTTCCAGGAAGTCTCCTTGTCCGGAGGTTTGTTGATGTACCGTTCACCAGAGGAGAACAGGGTGAACGGTTAATTTGTTGGGTGTTCCTCGAGTTTCTGGGGTCGACCGGGTCGGACAGGTTACTGGACCCTGGATGGGTCCTCTCCTGACCGTCTACCTGAAGTGGGTCTACGGTCAAAGAGTTCCCATATTCATGGATAATCAGTACTATTCGCTTAAGTGTCCTACCTAACTTTCGAAAGGGTAGACCTGACTCTTACGACTCCTCCATCAATTTTTTGACGAGGAACTTTAGTAAGGTTCTAAATCAGACGGGTCAAGTAATGTATCACTGTTACCCTGTAGTAAATGAAGATTCCAGTGGTTTCCCCAGAGATTTCGTAACCCGTAATGAATAGTAGAGGTAACGCGGACCTCCGGAGTCAGAAGTCCTTTTCATCTTTCTCGGTTGGTTAAGAAATTTAGTCACTATTTTTTCTATTGGGTCCTCTGGAGGGACCCTACCTTCCTCCGAAATGGTTATCGAGAGGAGGTGTGGACATAACGGGGATTCCTTGTCCAACCAGAATCAGGAATACTCTACGATATACCCTCTGGTAAACAAACACAGTTACTGGAAAAGGATCTAGGTCTCCGAGTCTGGGAGACCAGAATATGGTATCGGTAATCCGTTAAGGTTGTCCGATAGCCGAAAACCCCAACAGTTGTTCCTGAGTTTTCTAAGATTCGGAAGTGGTGATATACGAGGTCCCTAAGTTCAGGATTAATTTCAGACCTTTCTACCCAGGAGTTTCCGGGTTGAGGTCGGGTGTACCTTCTCGGAGATGGGACATTATGAACGATGGGGGTGTCGTCAGTTCCATCGCCCTATACTGAGGACCTAAGTGATGAGTACTCAATTCTGTACCTTCTTTTGTCTTCTCCTGTGACGTATGTGGACACTCGGGGACTCTCAAGAGTCTATGGATAAGTCTTGATGTTTACTCACGGTAAGATTACTTTTAGGGGTTTTAGATCAAAGACCCTTATTCTAAAGAGTCCTGTCGAGATTTCTCGGTTGTGTCGAACCGTCCCCAACATGAGGTTTTGTCTGTCCTCTATCTAGAAGACTAGGGACTTTTTCCTCCCTGAACTCGGTAGGACCGTTACCCTTAAACATCAACCGATTACGGGGATGATCAGGAACAATACGGTATAACTACGACGAATACTAACGAGGTACATAATAGTTAACAGATTGGGTAAAATAGAGATGGGTCCAGTTGTTCGATGTTGTACGTCACGGTCAAGTTGTTCCTATATATTTTGATGTCGGCTGGTGCCCTTTATAGTGAGTGGGAATCTACCTGTGGCAATATTCATGAGACTCCGGACTCTGATCGTTTTCCCCCTCCGGGAGGGAACGGTAGGGTCAAGTCGCCCTTCATCGGTCTTTCCGGAACTGTGGGGACAAGGGTTTCTTAACCCGGTGGGTAGAGAACTGTCCCCTTACAATCTATCAATCTTATCCTTTTTACTCAGGTCTTACTGTACCAATTTTCTGTTCCTTCCCTTTTCGGGCCCTTTTATCTTGTTTCCTTCCAGGTTCCTGACCTCACTCCTGGAGTCCATCTTGTTTGCCGTGAGGACCGATCGTACTAAACGCATCCCGTCCGGGTCCCCTCCTCTTTTTTGTATAATTTTCTCCTCGGTTTCCCGACCCCCAGAGAGAGGGAGAGAGGGCGAGAGAACGAGAGAGTGACAGAGCGAGAGAGTGAGCGAGAGCGAGAGAGAACGAGAGAGAGAGAAACGCAGAAAATCCAGTCGTACGAGAGTACGGAGCTCCTACATAAAAGGAAATAAAAGATTTATTTTGACTCGACATTGTACCTCGACATTGTAACTAGGTAGTCTCTCGACATTGTGACGAGGCAACGAAGTTTAAAAATAACACTGCTCTGTCTTGACTCCTTTAATGTACGAGGGGACTGTCAACCTAAAGTAGTGACTGAGGTACCTGTACTCAGACTCGTTCGGGACTCTCAACCACTACTTGTCCCTTCAGACCACACGACGTCAGGTAACCCAACGTTTCTCAACCTGCGCTTACTTGACTTGACTTGACTTAACTATCTATACCATCTATTATGTGTTAGGTCTATTGTCCTATACCATTTCATGTAAATTCGGATTAATATACACAGTAAATTCTGACGGTTTGAACCGTCAGAGAGTTTACACTAATTTTTTACGTATACGACGCTACCCTACGAGTCTTAAAAGTAGATCAAAAGACTTATGTATTATAGTGTTATGTTATTCACTTAGGTCAATCTCTTTTTCTTTTTACTTTTACACGGTTACTGCTACTAACTACAGGGTGTCTATTATACAAATAATTACATATCGTACTTTCTTTTCTTCCTTCCTCTTTCAGTGGAAACACGTCTTTTTTTCTACCCTTTTGATCCCCCTTTTCTCTGTCATGATAAGTTGTTCTAATGTGCGAATAAATAAAGATCGTGACTTTTTTTATAAATCTACGGTATTTTTCTATCAAATAGACAATAGTGAACTTGTCATCGGTCATATACTTAAGGATGATAGTGTGTTCTATGAATATTTTTGGTTTACTCATTTCTTTTATCCATTAATTAAAAATTTTTAAAAAACAACAACAAGTCAGAGATTCAACACAGGTTGATAAACGTTGGGGTACCTGAAGTTGTGTGGTCGAAGGAGACAGGAGGTGATAGAGGGTCTCAAACGAGTTTAAACACAGGTAACCCAGTCACTACGATAAATTGGTAGAGTAGGAGACGGTGAAGAAAGAGGAAAACGGAAGTCGGAAAGGGTCGTAGTCCCAGAAAAGGTTCCTTGATATGGTGTCCGGAATTTCTAGCTGTACAATAGACGAAATGAGTACTAAGATAAATTTTACGTAGTACATTATATCTAGGAAAGATAAAGAAAAAAGTTTAACTACGTACCTGTTTTATAATTCATTTAGAGTAATCTTTAGTTTCTACGGAAAGAAAAAGGAAAGCTACAATGTCATGAATACGAATATCAATAACTACATTGAATGGAAACCGTCCCTAACGGTCAAAAAAGGCTTTACTGAAAGTCCTTAAGTGAGTCAAAAATGTATCTTTCGTACATAAGTATGAACGGATTCCTTTTCCCATACTTGTTGAGGACACTAGGACACAGGGGTTCCACTCTCCTACACTATGGACACCAACACCTCCCCACGAAAACTCTCACCGTCTGTCTGTCAGTTTCTTTCTTTCTCTTTCCCTCCCTCCTTTCCCCCTTTCTTCCTCTTTTTTTTCCTTTCTTTCTGACATACACGATCGAATCTGTTTAGACAAGTATGTCCACATTCCATACGGACCACTTCATTATACGGGTTCATGTGGGACTCAGAAGACGATCCCCTACCTGATTTTAAGAATGAGTGAAAAGTGTAAAAAACTGTAATTCTTTTAACCAAGTTCGTCCGAGACTAGAATCAAATTGTCATTACTTTCTACGGTTGTGAGGTTTCCCCTTGAGTAGTGGTCCCTATAGACCGGTAAATCACGTACGGACTATTTTATAGGAAACACAAACCCCCTTTATGAATTCCGGAGGTTTTATACGACAACTTTAAGCATTCGGGTATACCTGAGTCTGTCGATCATTTGGCACAACACACGGTCACATACTCACACACATTATGACTTATTCTTTTAATTATATTTAATGGTTTTTATTTTTGTCTAGTGTTGTCTCTCTTAGTCACACTCTTAAATGAAAGTACCCAATCCGGTCTGACACAGGAAAACACTATCCTTATCACGATTGGTGAACTAGACTAAAGGATCTAACAAAACCAGATAACGTGTCTTCTTTTTCTTGATGGAGGAAATCTCTTTGCTCAAGAAATGGTCCCCTTAAAGTTTTAAAGAACTTATACCCCTATGATTCTTTGTTAAGAACTGGAGAGTGAGTATTATCGTCCACTGATAAATCAATAACGAAGGGTCCACCACGATCATCATTTCTTAGATGGACGGTTACGACCTCTGTAGAAATCTAAGAACTCAGTACTTCTAGTCTTTGTAAACGTTCTAATTTAGTATTTTTAGTCAGTCAAGTCAAGTCAGCGAGTCAGCACAGGTTGAGAAGCACTGGGGTACTTAGTGTCGTGTGGTCCGGAGGGACAGGTAGTGGTAGAGGACCTCAAGTGAGTCTGAGTGTAAGTAACTCAGGCACTACGGTTGGTCGTTAGAGTAGGAGACAGCAGGGGAAGAGGAGGACGGGGGTTAGGGAGGGTCGTAGTCTGAGAAAGGGTTACTCAGTTGAGAAGCGTACTCCACCGGTTTCATGACCTCGAAGTCGAAATCGTAGTAAGGAAGGTCTCTTTAGGGTCCCGACTAGAGGAAGTCTTACCTGACCAACCTAGAGGAGCGTCAGGTTCCCTGAGCGTTCTTAGAAGAGGTTGTGGTGTCGAGTTTACGTAATTAAGAAACCGAGAGTCGGAAGAAGTGTCAGGTTGGGAGTGTAGGTATGTACTGGTGTCCTTTTTGGTATCGGAACTGATCTGACTGGAATCAGCCGTTTCATCACAGAGACGAAAACTTATATGACAGATCCAACCAGTATTGAAAAGAAGGTTCCTCATTCGCAGAAAATTAAAGTACCGACGTCAGTGGTAGACGTCACTAAAACCTCGGGGATTTTTATTTCAGACTATTACGAAGGTGACAAAGGGGTAGATAAAGGGTAGTTCACTACCCTGGCCTACGGTACTAGAAGCAAAAGACTTACAACTCGAAATTCGGTTGAAAAAGCGAGAGGAGAAAGTGAAAGTAGTTCTCCGAAAAATCGAGGAGAAGTGAAAGACGGTATTCTCACCACAGTAGACGTATAGACTCCAATAACTATAAAGAGGGCCGTTAGAACTAAGGTCGAACACAAAGAAGGTTGGGTCGCAAAGAGTACTACATGAGACGTATCTTCAATTTATCGTCCCACTGTTATATGTCGGAACTGCATGAGAAAAAGGATAAACCTTGGTCAGACAACAAGGTACAGGTCAAGATTGACAACGAAGAACTGGACGTATGTCTAAAGAGTTCTCCGTCCAATCCACCAGACCATAAGGGTAGAGAGAGTCTTAAAAGGTGTCAAATAACACTAGGTGTGTCAGTTTCCGAAACCGTATCAGTTATTTCGTCTTTATCTACAAAAAGACCTTGAGAGAACGAAAAAGGTACTAGATCGCCTACAACCGTTAAACTAGAGACCAAGGAGACGGAAAAGATTTTGGTCGAACTTGTAGTCCTTCAAGTGCCAAGTGCATGACGACTTCGGACCGAACCTCTTAAAACTCGTAATGAAATGATCGTACACTCTACTCACGTTAACACGCCCTCAAACTCGTAAGAAACCGTAACGGGAAGAAACCTTAAACTTACTTTTGACTGGAATAGGTAAGGACACCGGTAACGACTCCAAAGGTTTACACGACCGTATAACTCACGTCGTGAAAGGGTCGTAGTAGAGAGTCCTAAACTTTTTCGAGGTGATCTTAAGATAGTGGAGGTGATCGAAACAAGCATCACTACGAAAGATTCCGGGTGAACTGAAGTGTAAGGTTCTACAGACCGAGATCTACTCACTAGTGTAGTAGTACTAATAGACACAACACTCCTATAAAAAACATGTCAAGAAGACACATAAGAACGGTGGAGAAGAATTATAGAAGACGAAGACAATCCAGGTCTGGTAAAGACAGGAAATAACTCGGATAGAAACGTACTTTATAAGAGAACCATAGAGATTAAAAGAACTTCTCTAGAGATCAGAAAGGGTAAGACAAGAAAAGGAGATAAAGAAACGTAACTAGCGACTTCTTCCGAAAGAATAGAGAAAAACGTCAAGAAACCTTGAGACGTAAGTCTACGAATATAGAAAGGAAAAGAGGAAACGAAAAACGGAGAGAAGAAAAGTGTCTCCCGGGTCGCCGTGATAGAGTACAACTTCCAGTCCTTGTCGCCGCCACTCTCTATGGGGAGGAGGTTCCATTCCTCGTCACCGACACAAAACGACCTCGTCGGTACTTCTCTATGGGGTACGGGTTCCATTCTCTTTGGGTTCTATTCTACCATACACAACGTTCTCCCGTAATCTCCCGTCTGTGTGACTTTGGTATGAGTGTCTTTTGATCAGTTAGATTAGTGTGATCCTGGTGTCGGAACAGATTGAGTTACTTTGGTTCGGTACGAACACCCCGTTAGGTTCTACCCGCCCAGTACCACCTCTCCAGACTGTCTTACACCAGGTGACCTCTTCCCTTACCGTTCGGTGAAGTCATAAGAACGGAACTCTTGGGGTACTTGTCATACTTTTCCGTTTTACTATCCTATGGTTTTCTCCTTGAGGGGTNAACTGGAGAGTGAGTATTATCGTCCACTGATAAATCAATAACGAAGGGTCCACCACGATCATCATTTCTTAGATGGACGGTTACGACCTCTGTATTCTCTTCGAGAAATCTAAGAACTCAGTACTTCTAGTCTTTGTAAACGTTCTAATTTAGTATTTTTAGTCAGTCAAGTCAAGTCAGCGAGTCAGCACAGGCTGAGAAACACTGGGGTACTTAGCGTCGTGCGGTCCGGAGGGACAGGTAGTGGTAGAGGACCTCAAGTGAGTCTGAGTGCAAGTAACTCAGGCACTACGGTTGGTCGTTAGAGTAGGAGACAGCAGGGGAAGAGGAGGACGGGGGTTAGGGAGGGTCGTAGTCTGAGAAAAGGTTACTCAGTTGAGAAGCGTACTCCACCGGTTTCATGACCTCGAAGTCGAAATCGTAGTAAGGAAGGTCTCTTTAGGGTCCCGACTAGAGGAAGTCTTACCTGACCAACCTAGAGGAGCGTCAGGTTCCCTGAGAGTTCTCAGAAGAGGTTGTGGTGTCGAGTTTGCGTAATTAAGAAACCGAGAGTCGGAAGAAGTGTCAGGTTGGGAGTGTAGGTATGTACTGGTGTCCTTTTTGGTATCGGAACTTATGTGCCTGGAATCAGCCGTTTCATCACAGAGACGAAAACTTATATGACAGATCCAACCAGTATTGAAAAGAAGGTTCCTCATTCGCAGAAAATTAAAGTACCGACGTCAGTGGTAGACGTCACTAAAACCTCGGGGATTTTTATTTCAGACTATTACGAAGGTGACAAAGGGGTAGATAAAGGGTACTTCACTACCCTGGCCTACGGTACTAGAAGCAAAAGACTTACAACTCGAAATTCGGTTGAAAAAGCGAGAGGAGAAAGTGAAAGTAGTTCTCCGAAAAATCGAGGAGAAGTGAAAGACGGTATTCTCACCACAGTAGACGTACAGACTCCAATAACTATAAAGAGGGCCGTTAGAACTAAGGTCGAACACAAAGAAGGTTGGGTCGCAAAGAGTACTACATGAGACGTATCTTCAATTTATCGTCCCACTGTTATATGTCGGAACTGCATGAGGAAAAGGATAAACTTTGGTCAGACAACAAGGTGCAGGTCAAGATTGATAACAAAGAACTGGACGTATGTCTAAAGAGTTCTCCGTCCAATCCACCAGACCATAAGGGTAGAGAAAGTCTTAAAAGGTGTCAAATAACACTAGGTGTGTCAGTTTCCGAAACCGTATCAGTTATTTCGTCTTTATCTACAAAAAAGACCTTGAGAGAACGAAAAAGGTACTAGATCGCCTACAACCGTTAAACTAGAGACCAAGGAGACGGAAAAGATTTTGGTCGAACTTGTAGTCCTTCAAGTGCTAAGTGCATGACGACTTCGGACCGAACCTCTTAAAACTCGTAATGAAATGATCGTACACTCTACTCACGTTAACACGCCCTCAAACTCGTAAGAAACCGTAACGGGAAGAAACCTTAAACTTACTTTTGACTGGAATAGGTAAGGACACCGGTAACGACTCCAAAGGTTTACACGACCGTATAACTCACGTCGTGAAAGTGTCGTAGTAGAGAGTCCTAAACTTTTTCGAGGTGATCTTAAGGTAGTGGAGGTGATCGAAACAAGTATCACTACGAAAGATTCCGGGTGAACTGAAGTGTAAGGTTCTACAGACCGAGATCTACTCACTAGTGTAGTAGTACTAATAGACACAACACTCCTATAAAAAACATGTCAAGAAGACACATAAGAAGGGTGGAGAAGATTATAGAAGACGAAGACAATCCAGGTCTGGTAAAGACAGGAAATAACTCGGATAGAAACGTACTTTACAAGAGAACCATAGAGATTAAAAGAACTTCTCTAGAGATCAGAAAGGGTAAGACAAAAAAAGGAGATAAAGAAACGTAACTAGTGACTTCTTCCGAAAGAATAGAGAAAAACGTCAAGAAACCTTGAGACGTAAGTCTACGAATATAGAAAGGAAAAGAGGAAACGAAAAGCGGAGAGAAGAAAAGTGTCTCCCGGGTCGCCGTGATAGAGTACAACTTCCAGTCCTTGTCGCCACCATTCTCTATGGGGAGGAGGTTCCATTCCTCGTCACCGACACAAAACGACCTCGTCGGTACTTCTCTATGGGGTACGGGTTCCATTCTCTTTGGGTTCTATTCTACCATACACAACGTTCTCCCGTAATCTCCCGTCTGTGTGACTTTGGTATGAGTGTCTTTTGATCAGTTAGATTAGTGTGATCCTGGTGTCGGAACAGATTGAGTTACTTTGGTTCGGTACGAACACCCCGTTAGGTTCTACCCGCCCAGTACCACCTCTCCAGACTGTCTTACACCAGGTGACCTCTTCCCTTACCGTTCGGTGAAGTCATAAGAACGGAACTCTTGGGGTACTTGTCATACTTTTCCGTTTTAATATCCTATGGTTTTCTCCTTGAGGGGTCCAGTAAACCACGGGTTATACGATGACCTCTAGTCACCTCTTTATTGAAATCTTTCTTACTTCCCTACCTCGGTTTCGTTTTTGTTATGGGTCAACACCTACACTGACCACTATCTTCGTTCTAGGCTACGAGATTTCTCGTTATAACGGATCCTTGGACCTTACAGTCCAGGTACTTATTTCCGTTTAACCTCCACCAGTTTGTTCTCTACCGTTCCCTCTTGCAACTGTAAGATCTTTAGTCGCTTGATTTTACCTGATCTTACCCACTTAAATGGAGTCTACTGGTAATATAGATGATAACGCCCGTCCTTAGGGAGTCTTCTTTACCTCATCGGTAGTACCAGTTGTTTTCTTAGGCTTTACGTCAGGAACCTACGTTAGAGTTTTTGCTGTCTTACTAGAGACAAGTAGAGGTTCCGTTTGGTAAGTTATAGTGTCAATAGGTTTAGATACGGGGTTGGTCATTGCAACTTCTTTGACTTAAACTTGCCAAAATACTTCTGGATGTTCTGGAAAATCTTGACTGTGGGTTTTTTCTACAGGAAAAGCATTATCCCCTGACCTTACAATTTCATCCTTCAGTTCTTTGTGGACCTCATTATCCGTTTAAACTGGAACCTTACGACTTACTTCGTCCCGTTTCTGATTATCTCAAAACGGTTCTTTTACGTGACCAGTATCGTTTGTGGGAGAAGGTTGTTGTGTTCTCTTCTGAGATGTGAACCTGTAGTGGTTTACCAGTTGTGGCTTTAGTCTGACTAATATAAAATACGTCGGTTTCTACCTCTTCGAGATATGTCAGTTGTTTTTGTTCTGGTCCTCGACTGACACCGAGTCTAGTACTTGAGGAATAATGGTTTTAGTCTGAATTTAACTTCTTTCATCCCTTATGGTGATCTGGTAAGTCCATACTGGATTTAGTTTAGGGAATACTAATATGTCACCTTCACTCTTTATCTAAATTCCCGGATCTAGACTATCTATCTCACGGACTACTTGATACCTTACTCCAAGCACTGTAACATGTCCTCTGTCCCTAGTTTTGGTAGGGGTACCTTTTCTTTACGTTTTTTTCGTTTTACCGACAGACTCCTCCGGAATGTTTAGTATTTTTATGTACCTTCCATTGTACCATTTAATAGTGTACGAGATAGATATTCAAAAATATTTTTATTTTATCTATCAAAACTTTCAAATAACTAAAATATAACGACATATCGTTTGGTGTTATTAGAATCACTAAATTTTGTTATAAATAAATAATCGAGTATTAGATATCTAGACTTCAGACCTTTCAACATAAACCTAAGAGACGAGTCCAATTTTGTTCCAACGTACAAGTAGACTGTAAGTCCTAGGAAAAGGTTAGTGGAAGGACAATAACCGTTTTAAGTAAAAGAACCTCAAGTCCCGATATAAGAACAAAAGAAGGACGGATAGTCGACTCAGGCCGAGAGTCGTAGATCTCCGATGAGAATCCAGGAACAGGACACCGGAGGAGGTAGAGTTGTTCTACCTTTGAACTAGTAGAATTTAGGAAGAGAAATAGACTTATAGAGTTTGTAAGAGACGATATGGTCAATTTCTTTTGAGACGAGACTTACTTGTATATACTAATTTAACCCAGGTGGGTCTATTAGAGACATTGAATTTGAGTTAACTTATAATAGAACTTAATGTAGACACTTTAAAGACAACGCTATTTTCAAACGTATTATTTTAGTTATCTGGTTTCCCCGTTTCTAGTACCTTTGGTGAAATCTTAATATGGATGGTATCTTTCGTTTGATGGAATTTTTCTTTCGTGTTGTTTCGTATCACAAAAATAGAATAATTAGACAATAGTCACTAGAGTCTTACAACCGGTAATAATGACACGAATTCTTGTCACCACACACACGAACTTATACACCGTTAATACTCAAGTTTATTTCAGTAGTATTTTCCAATTCATTACATTTTTATCAATACAGTTGAACGTCAGATAGATAACTAGAAGTATATAGTACGATCTTAAGTTCACTACTGTTACATGTATGATTAATACGATTAGGTCACTAGATATGTCCTCGTGAATGTAACGTAAACAGTTGAACGTAGGTCTATCTTTACCTTTTTCTGTTTCGTATTTTTAAAGATGTCTGAACACTACTCCAAAGATGAGTCGATGTCATAAGTATAAACGCCTTCTGTTGTAAATATTAAATTCTTTTCCCTTTAACCCTTTATTCAGGTAAACACATAAAGTTTTATATTACATAATAATTAAAATAATGTATTTATCTAATTAAACGAACCTCCTGTTTACGAGAGAGAAACCTTAAGACAAATAAAAATAAATGGCAATGTCCCTTTTGTCATTTTTGTTAATAAGAACATTTATATATAATTTTACCTTAGTCTTGTCTAATTTACATTTTCAATTCATTTAAAGTATAAACGAATCATTTCCTTTTTATAATGTAACTTACCCAAAAGGGTCACCGCGTCACCACTTCCTAGGCGGGTGGTTGCGTCTTCTGTATCCTCTACACTCAAGTTAGGGACCCAACCCCTCTAGGGGACTCCTCCTTTACCGTTGGATGGGGTCATAAGAATGGATCCTTTAGGATGTCAGGTATTCCAGTGTTTCTCAACTTATGTTGACTCATGAATCGTGTGTAATGTAATTCATCCTTTAAAAGAAGACTGTTTTATTTAGTACTTATCCAACTATGACGTAAACTTGATCTAACAAAGATAAAAATTTACCGAAATGACTCTTTATTAAATGAGTGATTTTGTGTGAGTATAATTACAAGGTAAACCAAAAAGTCCTAATTAAACCTCGAAACAATATATAAAATACTAAAAAAAAAGGTAAAGAGAATACAAGAGAAATTTCTTAGTCGTTATGAGTGAGTGGATGTGTAATACCCTCGAAGGGACCATCGAGTCTCCATTTCTTAAGTGAACGTTACGTCCTCAGAGTCCTGTAAGTCCAAGCTAGGGACTCAGTCCTTCTAGGGGACTCTCACGTACCGTTAGGTGAATCGTATGAACGGACCTTTTAGGGTAGCTGTGTCCTCAGACCGTCCGATCTCAGGTATCCCAACGGTTCTGAGTCTGTGCTGACTTCGCTGAATCGTGTGTGCGTGTGTAATATCTCATACCGTCACCTCTTCGAAGTTGATTTCATAAGATTTATGTTAGTTATCGTTCATTTATGTCATTTTTTTACGTTTATATAGTCTAAAAATTAAAATTAGGTCCGTCTACTGTAATTATGCTAATAAAAAAGAGGAAACGGTGTGGTTACTTCTACGTCTAATATTTCATATTATGAGTCAGTTCAGACAGTATAGAAAGATTCAAATATCTATTACAAGTAAATTTTATTAAATTTTGCAAAATGAATTTATCGCGACAATAAATTTCATGTACTACTAAAGAATAATTTAAGTTTCGCAAGTGTAACATTCGTGAACTCCCTTGTCGGTACACGCACGGATGCACGCACGCACGCACGTACACGCGAGTGAGTCAGCATAGCCTGAGCCACTGGGGCACCTGACATTGGGTCGGTCGGAGAGACAGGTACCCCAAGAGATCCGTTTTTATGACCTCACCCAACGGTAAAGAAGGAGGTCCCCTAGAGGTATGCAAACACATGTGAAAGTATTGTCCTGATAGGGTACGGAGTAAACAAATCATTCGCACTATAAATTAAACCGAACTTTCATTATTGAGACATTAAATTTATTTTTATATACCGAAGACTATGGAACACATCTTTTTAGTTCTGAAAACAAAATTAATAAGTCTTCTTGATGTGGGACGGTGGACTTCAGACGTATCAGCGTGAAGGACTTCGAGATGGTGGTAAAAGAAAAATTAGTGAGGAAAATACAGCGACACACGATTCAGCGAAGTCAACATAGCCTGAGACTCTGGGATACCTGACATCGGACGGTCCGAGTTGACAGGTACCCTAAGAGGACCGTTCTTATGACCTCACCCAAGGACAAAGGAGGAGAGTCCCTAGAAGGACTGGATCACTACCTTTGACGTAGAAAATTATAGAGGACGTAACGGTCACCAAAGATATAGTGATCACGGTGGACCCTTAAGTCAAGTCAGTGAGTCAGTACAGTCCGAGAATCGCTGGGGTACCTGACGTCGTACGGTCTGAAGAGACAGGTGGTAGTTGAGTTTGAGTACAGGTACCTCAACCACTACGGTAGGTTTGTAAAGTAGGAGACAGCAACTGAAAAGGAGGGCGGAAGTTAGAAAGGGTCGTAGACCCAGAAAAGGTCACTTAGTCAAGAAGTGTGACCCACCGGTTTCATAACGTCAAGGTCGAAGTCGCAGTCAGGAAGGTTACTTATAAGTCCTGACTAAAGGAAATCCTACCTGACCAACCTAGAGGAGCGTCAGGTCCCTGAGAGTTCTCAGAAGTGTCAAGTTTTCGTAGTTAATAAACCACGAGTCGAAAGAAATATCAGGTTGAGAGTATAGGTATGTACTGATGACCTTTTTGGTATGTATGGAAACTGATCTACCTGGTAAGAATCGTTTCATTACAGAGACGAAAAATTATACGACAGATCCAACCAGTACTGAAAAGAAGGTTCCTCGTTCGCAGAAATTTAAAGTACTGACGTCAGTGGTAGACGTCACTAAAATCTCGAGGGGTTTTATTTCAGAGAGTGACGAAGGTGACAAAGGGGGTAGATAAACGGTACTTCACTACCCTGGTCCACGGTACTAGAATCAAAAGACTTACAACTCAAAATTCGGTTGAAAAAGTGAGAGGAGAAAGTGAAAGTAGTTCTCCGAGAAATCAAGAAGAAGCGAAAGATGGTATTCGCACCACAGTAGACGTATAGACTCCAATACGGGAAAGTATAATTTATAGATGAAGTATTTTGAGAAGACTATGACACATAAACAAACATACCGCAGAAGAAGGTCCCAATTTTCGACGTGAATTTTTATTTTACCTAATGAAATCTAGATCTCAAAGATGTCAAACATCTAAAATTGATAGATATGAGTNCTCCGAGAAATCAAGAAGAAGCGAAAGATGGTATTCACACCACAGTAGACGTATAGACTCCAATACGGGAAAGGATAATTTATAGATGAAGTATTTTGAGAAGACTATGACACATAAACAAACATACCGCAGAAGAAGGTCCCAATTTTCGACGTGAATTTTTATTTTACCTAATGAAATCTAGATCTCAAAGATGTCAAACATCTAAAATTGATAGATATGAGTGAAAAAACAAATGGAAAATGTCAAGAAAGAAACTAAGAAAAGTCCCATAGAGAACAGTAATGAACCTTTTAAAACAGTCGGGGACATTGAGTTTCAGACGTACTGTTGTATTCACTTTTCCTTTTTTCTGGTTTGTTTATTCGAATGACAAAACTAAAGTTAGTAACGGATTTAGTAGAATTAAAGTCAGAGATTTAAACATTTAAAAATACAAAGTACTACAATTAGAAATCAAATATAGAAGTCACTATGAAGTATAAATAACAAATACCTAAAAATGAAACTTATAAATCGTATAAACACCATAAAATTTTAGATATAAGTTAGTGTTATTATAAATAAATCCTTTTCATTTTAACTTCAGCGAGTCAGCACAGACTGAGAAACGTTGGGGTACCTAACCTCGGATGGTCCGAGGAGGTAGGTACCTTAAAAGGTCCGTTCTCATGACCTCACCCAACGGTAAAGGAAGAGGTCCCCTAGAAGGGTTGGGTCCCTGACTTGACTCCAGAGGACATAACGTCTGTCTGTGAAAGAGACTCGGTGGTCCCTTCGGGAATAAATCCTTTCCCTAATAAATAATACATCTCAAGGGACACAATATGTCATCTGGGAACCGTTACCAAAATACAAATCATCACACGTATACAATTAGGGTTTGAGGATTACATAGGGAAGAGGGTTGGAAAGGGGAAACCATCGATCTTAAAACAAAAGTTTTAGACACTCAGACAAAGACAAAACATTTTTTCAAGTAAATATAGAAAAGAAAAAAGATCTAAGGTGTATATTTACTATAGTATACTATAAATAAAAAGAGATTAATTACGCACTGAGTTGAAAATTGAAAGTGACAGAAGATAGACTTCTGATCTGTACAAGAATAAAAGACGTCTAGATCATTCGGGGTCCTAAGATCCCACTCACATATGTTTGGATTTTACAATCTTTTACTCAAATCCGATCTTGTATATAAAATTTCTTATCGTATTTTTCTAACAAAGTAAACCAATATACAACTTCATCTTTATACACATCCTATATTTTCAACTGTTCTTAAAAGTAATTTTTTTCTTTGACAAGAATACGGAGTCAAATTTGAAAATACTGACTAAGTTATTAACTATACCCTGTAAAGAGTCTCGTTTATAACGAGATAAAAGACATAAAAAGTGTCGTGTGAGAAATAAAGGTTTGTCAAAAAGGGGTGAATTCGTGTAGATGTACATCTGAGTAAAGTGGAAGTTAACACCTACTGTCCTCTTACATTTGATTAAATTTATGGTAGGGATTCGTTTGACATAATCTTACAATTAAGACGACATGTAAAGTTAAAGTTATTATTTAAGATTTTAGTGTATGTCTACTAAATACCTAATGATTATGAAGACTAATAAATAATATGAAAAGATAATTGTGTTTATTTCGTTCAGAACAAATCCTAAAAATATTCATTAGAACTTATTCTTTACGTGTAACTTAAACACTACGTACGTCATATATTGTTCCAAGGAACCTGTCATTTTACGGAACAGGTACCCCCTGTCTGACGATTTTTCACGAGTGTTTAAAAACACCGGTTTTCTTATCTGAAAATCTTCTATTCAATAAAATCCAATTTACCGTAAGGTATCCAAAAGAGCAGATCCGCGTAAATTCTGTATTCACTTAATTGTAGGTCTTTTCTATTTTTATTGTAGGAATAAATCTTTAAACATAAGAAAACCTCAACTAATCAACTGAAAGTCTCTTCCGTTACCGTTGGGTGAGGTCATGAGAACGGACCTTTTAGGGTACCTACCTCCTCGGACCATCCGAAGTCAGGTACCCCAGTGCTTCTCAGCCTGTGCTGACTTGCTGAAGTGAAAGTGAAAAGTGAAAGTACGTAATCTCTTCCTTTACCGTTGGGTAAGGTCGCAAGAACGGACCTCTTAGGGTCCCTACCCCCTTGGATCACCCGACGGTAGATATCCCAGCGTGTCTCAACCTGTGTTGACTTCGTTGAATCGTCGTCGTCGTCAACTGAAATCTCGGTGAACAATATGAGTCGAGAGATATAGTGGTAGGAAGGGATTAAGATTCGTTAATAAACAGTAGATATTTTTAAAAAATATTGAGTATGATTATCTTTTTGACTCTACAATATCAAGATTAAAAATATGGGTTAATCAAACAATAAAGGACAGACATCAAAATTTTATAACCAAACATAATAAATTACAAACACTTATAACCCGAAAGATACACGTTAGAATATTTTATGATATACCTTATTTATAAAGACCGTTCTCTTGTAATAATATTAGTTTTTGTTATTTCAATGAATCTGTGTATGGTCCTAGAATCTTACATACATATGTTTACGTACACATGAAATTTCCAGATTACCGTCGTCTTTCTCAAAGATTTCGAAAGACACTTTTATAATTTCCTCGTGTTTACACTCTTTAAAGTTCAAGACACAATTTTTTGACGATTGTATTGTATTGTATTGACGATTATAGAGGAGTCATTCTTTCGTGATAAATAACTTTCTCTGTCTATATTAAGATGGTACGAGAGGTGAGAGACCATAGAGTTTAGTGTTTTACTTTGATGTTGTTTATAGGAAAAGATGAAATTTTATAAAAGATATATTTGAAAATTATCTATGTGTTTTATGGTGTAGTCCCATTATATTAGGATATGTACTATTAAGAAATTACATGTAACATTGGTTTACAGTGGTATTATATTAAATACATGACATTTTCGAGATGTAGTAAACATTTCCGTTGAACTTCCTATGAACTAGTGATAAGGAATCTTAAATAATACCTTTCGTAAATCGTAAAAACGATTAATTTAAAAATGATTCGGAGGTATAAAGGACACGTTGTAAAACAAGGAAGTCATTAAATAAAATAAGTAAATTCCTAAGGTCATTGTACTTTCATAAAAGATTTTCTATATTTACTACTCAAGATAAATATTTTTTTAAAACCAAATATTTCATTAGAACTATTGAGAATCCTTACAAAAAATACAATACAAGATGTCCTACCATCGATCTATTTATTCTGATTTCTTATGTATCTGCTTACACCTTGATGTTAATTAGTGTAAAAGGTTAAGAAGTTAAATAAATGAATTATTACATAAACAGAAGATACTTTTTACCTTCGTCCTTGATGTTACTGAATCGATTAAAAAGGGGAAGAGTCTCTGGAGTTATCATTTTATCACATTAAAGATGTCCGGTCCTTCGTTTTAATTTCCAATGATTCATACGAAACAAAATTATTGATGAATTAACATTACAAGTACCTACAAACTTTGTCTGATTTGTATCAACTTTAGAAACATGAAAGTAATACTTGATATATTAGATCCGTTAAACGGATTTGAGTGTTTCGAGACAAATGAGAAGGTTAACATTTTTCTTTCTACGAGAGAAATCTACTAATAGTTATTGTTGGTTAAGTTAATGTTCAGAGTTCATAAATCGAGATACATATGGTGTACAATTTATTTTTTTTTTTTTAGTTGCAAATAAAAATAATCATCTTATATACAATTTATATCGTCACACATGTACAGGTGAGATATGAGGGATTGTACCTGTACATGTGTGATGATATTCTTTCTATCTTTCTTTCTTTCTTTCACTTCACCGAGTCAGTACAGGCTGAGAAACACTGGGGTACCTAACATCGGATGGTCCAAGGAGGTAGGTACCCTAAAAGGTCCGTTCTTATGACCTCACCCAACGGTAAAGGAAGAGTATAAATTTTACCTATTGGTTATTCCTAGATGACTTATATTGTACCTTGCGATGAGTCACATTACACCGTTGAACCTACTCTTCCGTCAAACCCCTTCTTACCTAAGTACATGTATATACCGATTCGGGGAAACGATAGGTGGACTTTGATAGTGTTTTAGCGAATAGCCGATGTGTGGGTACGTTTTATTTTGCAAAAAATTTTTTCAAAATTATTGTTATATAGTTACATAAGAACTCATCTAGTTAGAAAAAAAGAAATCACTAACAAGACAAAAATATTTATAGTTAAATAATTTTTTATACATATATACAATTACTTTTGAATTTTATATCCGGCATTCTTCTTCAGTCCGAGTTATCAATGATACTATTTCGCTTTTGTCAATACATTACGTTATGTTATGGGAAACTGGTTGTAGAGGTGAAAAACGAGTTCCCGGGGACTGTTTTTAAGATAAGAAACGAATGTTTATACTCACGTCAAAAAATTTCTACAAAAACTACATTCACTAGTATGTCACAAACAACACGTGATTGAATAGAGTGAATTGTATTATGGGAATTCTAGGTAGGTGCTACACCGTTTACCCTCCTAAAAGAAAAAGAAAGTAATACCGACTTATCATCAGGTAGACACATATGGATACACTTATATAGATACATAGTGTAAAAGAAATAGGCAAGTAGAGGACTACTATGGATCCAACAAAGAACCGATAACACTTATAACGACGTCACTTGTACCCGGACAAATATTGAGAAGTTATATCAATAAAGTAAAGGAAACCTATTATGAGATGTGGAGAGACGACAAAAGAACCATTCAGATCGATTTCGGATAGGTTAAAACAAATAGAAAAGTTTTTTAATTGAGGGTCAAAATAAGAGGAGAAGATATCGACCTCCCCGAGGGGGTTTTACATATATGTTATCCTCTCAGTCAAAGTCTTCAGAGACGACCGTAAACGGAAGTACGTCAGTGTTTCCGATCCCGACCAAAAGTTACACCTAAAGTCGAGACCTTCCCCTGTCCCTGTAATCTTTCCCTTGTCCCTCCCTGAGTCCACCGAGGACAGACTTCCTTCCTCGGAAGTCTGTTTGTCCTTCTAAAGACCCCTATTTTGATGTCGTCACCTTAGACAAACCCCAAGTGTCGTCGACGTGACAAAGGAACAAAGAAACCACCCTTTTCGACGACCTCAAGAGACGTCCCGTACGGTGTCCCTTACGGGTAGTATGGGTGGTACATCGACGATTACCATAAGGAACGAAAGACGGAGTAAATATCAGTACAGATACAGAATCGTAACGTCTAAAGACCTACCTCACTCTGACTTCACCCAGGAAGTATGTGATAGGGTTTTCAAATACCTTCCATAAATAAACGAGTAGGAAGGGGGGGAGGGGGACTCTCTCCTTGAGAGGACTCGACCCTTTAAGGAAGAACCACGTCAAGTCACAGCTGACGACCCTACTCTGATACGTCCATCCTCCGTCACCAAGAAGGAAGGAAAAAGTACACCAACAAGAGTCCACAAAACAAGGTGACACAACGACTTCAAAGAATTTCCTCGAGGGTCTCGATAAAACCAGACACCTGTCGACAGATTAATAACCAGAAACGACCTCCTACTCCGACCTCCAGAGTTGGACCCTACTACCACTATGGAAGAATATCTTCCATTGTAAAAAGTAAAAACGGTTACCATGTGCGTTTTATCATTGAATAACCTTCTAACACAGAAATTGTAAAAAAGTCTTCGTAACACAAGAATACCTTTTCATGTTTTCAGTCGTCGTTTGTAGGTTCAAATAAGATTGTTTGACTTGTGTGGGTCCCTTGGTTGTTGCAGTTATGTGCCTTGCTATTCTTTGAAGGCTTTGTTTGTTCTTATTTTTAAGAGTATATGACAAAATGGAATCATTACGGTACGTATTTTTGTTAGGTATCATTGGAGATTGTGTTATCACAATGAACATATAGAATTGAAATATATGTACCTTACTATATAAAACATGAAAAATCACTGATGGAAGAAAGTAAGTTGTAATGTGAACATTACTTATATTTAGTTAATTTTTGAGACTAAAAACGGAAGAGTAAGTAAAAGGAGAAAGAGAGGTCTCTGAGACTCGTAGGAACTAAAAAAATTTTAGAGGTATATATTTAATCCGATGTAAGAATTATGGCTTATCAGTTATTTAGGGGTTGAGAGTGTAAAAATTTGAAAAATAGTTGAATAAGTTGTTCCCAGACTATGAATTAAAAGAGGGTAGACAAGAAAAATAAAAGGGAACTTAATAAATCTATCCTGTTATATATTATGGGTGATATATTTCATAGATAACGGTACTAAGGAAAAAAGGTTTGACTAAAGAATAACGGAGGTTTACGAAATAGTTCTTTGGAGAGAACTAGTGGAATCTCCCGAAATTGGTGGAGTGAGGTAATAATAAGATTTGTCAAATTAGTAAGACAAAAAGTGACTCAAATTTACTGAGAAGGTGGAAAGATTTTAATTTCAGAATACCCAGAAAAACAAACACCAAGTAAACGGTCAGAGACTCTCCTTACAGTTGATAGAACTAAGGAAAACATAAAGTTGAATAAGACATTATAGACATGATTTACAAAACTGTTACTATTTAATTCCCTAGAACGTAGTGACTCATCCGTGGACTTGTTGGAACTCTACGTAGAAACGACTGACTAATTTACCGGAAATTCACTGTCAACATATGCCACGAACTTTGTTCGTGGTCGGATAAGAAGTATACAACGTAGTGACAATAATAAGAAGGATATTAATAAGACACTCCCTGTAAGAAAGACTGGTGTGTGTAACCAGGAATATCAGATGCGTCGTAAACTAGACTCTGTCCCGTCCCGAACTGTGTGTACCCTTAGATTTAACGACGAGTAACACTAGAGTATAGATCTAAGGTCATTAAGATGTTCCCAGAACAATGTCTGGTTTTGAGGGTACTATCAGGTCTTTATTCCTTTGTGAACTTAGACTTCACGGTTAAGGTCACTTATTGAAATTCCTGGCTTCGGTTTATTTAAGCCTCAACGTCTTAACGTCACCCGTGATTCCTTTATTACATCCGTTTACAATTACTTCACAATATCAGCCAGTCTTCATACTCACCAGGTCTGAACTCCATAACAAACTTCACTCGCAATTCGACAGTCTGACTCGGGAAGTGGATACCCCGTACGTGTTTGAGGTCTATCAACCACAGTCTTGACTTAATTGAACATCCTGTACGTCAACAACAGATCTCTCGACTCACTCACTACACTCCTTTTTTTGAGTATATAAACCATTGTCTTCAAACCTCAACACTTTTGAATTTCTATCATCATGGATATGATACATCATTATCTGATAAAGTATTTTAATATAGAAAGACATTAAATAGTCTAATTTTTGAATGTATTATTTGAAAACTTAAACCTATTTACAAAAGGTCTAGTTGATAACCTTTGACTAAGAAAATTGATTTATCATATTCTGTCATGTTCTTTCTCTACACGAGTTTTTCTTTTTCTTTTTTAACCCCACGTAAAAAGTTCTCCCTGGTCTGGAACTATCGAATCTTTTTATTATGGGACTCGGTCATATTCTACGATTTATTTTATGTCCGGAGTCACATATCTTTAGTGTTGTTGACGAGACACTTTAGGAAACAGTACTGGAAAATTTTTAAAGTCCGTCACGGAGCATCTGTGAAAGTCGAGAGATTTTTCTTGAAGATCCTTCGGAATCAAGTATCGTGTGTCTTCAGAGTGAAGTTGTGTCATCTTCTGTTTAGGTCTCTTCCTCCGTCTGTTCTTTTCCTTAATTCTCATACCAAGAGTGACAGGTTCAGACTGATATTCGTTACCCAGTATTTCAAAAAGTCTTTTATTATCACTTTTTCAAAAGTCAGACTCGATTTTATCTGACTCAGACGAATTTAATAATATTTCGTTTAGAGACTCTAAGGTTTAAAAATGATCCTTTGTTCGTATTTTAAGACTTTATAAAAGATTACGGAAAATATCTACACTGGTTCCTCATATCTTCCTTTGTTTATTATAGGTTCCTCTATTTCAGTTCTATTTACATCCTTTTTCCTGACTCCTCGGTGTCGATACCTTCTCACCCACGTACGTTTTAACGAAGTCAGTACAGGTTGAGAACCCTGGGATACCCGACGTCGGACGGTCCAAGGAGACAGGTACCCCTAAGAGGTCCGTGCTTATGACCCCACCCAATGGTATGGGGTGAGGTCCCCTAGAAGGAGTGGGTCCCTAGTTTGGGTTTACAGATTTCAGAGGACGTAACCGTCGTTCCAAGGAATGGTGATCACGGTGGACCCTTCGGGTGTCCCTTATCTTAGTTGTAGACATCTTCCCTATTAAGGGAGAAGGTCTTATCTGTGAGTCTGTTGAGATCACCTAAGCACAGCTACATACCGTTTTGGTTATGTTATAGTCATAACATTTCATTTTATTTCATTTTTATTTTTAATTTTTTTTTTTCTTTTATGTAATGTTTAAAGATGACTAAATTTTTTTTTTCAATGATACCTGTTCAAAATATAGAAACAATTATAAATAAATCTTAGTTTACAAGTAACACGAATAAGACGGAGAGAAAGTGATAACGTGAGAAACCTAAACAACTCCCTACAAAAACTCCGAGTATAAAGGGGTCTAATTCTATTCTAAGTGAATCTGGAGTACGACTCGACTAATTTACCTTAGAACACCCAGAATCATTCTTTATTCGAACAAAACGTATGTTTACCCTACACTTTTTAACACCGGTCTCCTGTCTGATACTATTTAAGTAAAGAGACCCCCCTACGTCAGAAGTAAAGAGGAACTTGAAGACAGAAAACTATTCAACATAACGTCAAGTGATCCTAGTCAGTCAAGTCATCGAGTAGCACAGGCTGAGAAACGCTGGGGTACTTAGCGTCGTGCGGTCCGGAGGAACAAGTGGTGGTTGAGGGTCTCAAATGAGTCTGAGTACAAGTAGTTCAGCCACTACGGTAGGCCGGTAGAGTAGGTGACAGTAAGGGAAAGGAGGACGGGGGTTAGGGAGGGTCGTAGTCTCAAAAAAGGTTACTCAGTTGAGAAACGTACTCCACCGGTTTCATCACCTCAAGGTCGAAATCGTAGTAAGGAAGGTTTCTTTAGGGTCCCAACTAGAGGAAGTCTTACCTGACCAACCTAGAGGAACTTCAGGTTCCCTGAGAGTTCTCAGAAGAGGTTGTGGTGTCAAGTTTTCGTAGTTAAGAAGTCCCGAGTCGAAAGAAGTGTCAGGTTGAGAACGTAGGTATGTACTGGTGACCTTTTTGGTATCGGAACTGGTTTACCTGGAGACAACCGTTTTATTACAGAGACTAAATCTTACACGATAGATCCAAACAGTATTGAAAGAAAGGTTCCTCATTCGTAGAAAATTAAAGTACCGACGTCAGTGGTAGACGACACTAAACCCTCGGGGGGTTTTATTTCAGACTGTGACAAAGGTGACAAAGGGGTAGATAAAGGGTACTTCACTACCCTGGTCTACGACATTAGAATCAAAAGACCTACAACTCGAAATTTGGTTGAAAAAGTGAGAGGAGAAAGGGACAGTAGTTCTCCGAAAAATCAAGGAGAAGTGAAAGACGGTATTCCCACGACAGTAAACGTATAGACTCCAAGAACTATGAAGAGGGTCGTTAGAACTAAGGTCGACACGAAGAAGGTCGGGTCGTAAAGAGTACTACATGAGACGTATGTTCAATTTATTCGTCCCACTGTTATATGTCGGAACTGCATGAGAAAAAGGATAAACCTTGGTCAGACAACAAGGTATAGGTCAAGATTGACAACGAAGGACTGGACGTATGTCCAAAGAGTTCTCCGTCCAGTCCACCAGACCATAAGGGTAGAGAGAGTCTTAAAAGGTGTCAAATAACACTAGGTGTATCAGTTTCCGAAATCGTATCAGTTATTTCGTCTTAGTCTACAAAAAGACCTTGAGAGAACGAAAAAGGTATTAGGTCGCCTACAACCGTTAAACTAGAGACCAAGGAGACGGAAAAAATTTTGGTCAAACTTGTATACCTTAAAGTACCTAGTACATGACGACTTCAGACCGAACCTCTTAAAACTCGTAATGAAATGATCGTATACTCTACTCACGTTAACACGCCATCGAACTCGTAAGAAACCGTAACGGAAAGAAACCCTAACCTTACTTTTACCTGGAAAAGGTCAGAACACAGGTGACGACTCAAAAGGTTTAAACGACCGTATAACTCACGTCGTGAAAGTGTCGTAGTAGAAAGTCCTAAACTTTATCGAGTTGACCTTAAGGTAGTGGAGGTGATCGAAACAAGTATCATTACGAAAGATTCCGGGCGAACTGAAGTGTAAGGTCCTACAGACCGAGATCTGCTCACTAGTGTGGCAACACTAATAGGCCCAGTACTTCTAGAAAAAACATGTCAAGAAGACACATAAGAACGGTGGAGCAGAACTATAGAAGACGAAGACAATCCAGGTATAGTAAAGACAGGAAATAGCTCGGGTAGAAACGTACTTTACAAGGGAACCATAGAGATTAAAAGAACTTCTCTAGAGATCAGAAAGGGTAAGACGAAAAAAGGAGATAAAGAAACGTGACTAGCGACTCCTTCCGAAAGGATAGAGAAGAACGATAAGAAACCTGGAGACGTAAGTCTACGAATATGAAAAGGAAAAGAGGAAACGAAAAACGAAGGAAAGAAAAGTGTCGATAAACATTCCGGAGGAGTCTATCGGTAAAACGAAAAACGTAAAGAAAAGGTACCCCTACCAGAACTAGGGACAGAGGACATGTTACAGTGCTTGGAGTTAGGTTTCAAGTAGTCCGTGAGATAGATAGCCTAGATCAGGGAATTTAGATAAAGTAATCCTACCACCCCAGATTTATGAAGTGAGAAACTAAGACTCAAACCGGTAACTGAAAAAAAAACCGATTACCCTAGAGTCCTACATACTGTGTACGTTTTCGAAAGTGAAGACATAAAGTCGGAGTCGAGGGTGGAACCTTCATACTAATCTGATTGGACGGACCTCCTACTTTCTGTGTACTGGGTCAGTAGTAATATCTCGATCTACTTTCAATTCAATAGTTATATTTATACACTGACTCGGGTTTGTTCGTTACTTCTCCGTGAGTCGACTCAGAGTTATTAATTCACTAAATATTTAAGAACGTAATTATTTATATAACAACTGGTTTTCAAGTAAGTGTAAAAAGACATTCTACAATACCTTATGAAACCGGTTGAGTTATCAAAAATTCGGAGACTCATGACGTACCAAATAATATATCGTAGAACATCATCCATTGACTATTTATTCCGGGTATAACCCTATACTGTAAAACTCTTCTCTGGACTTACTAAAATTCTCCTCGTAAGCCCGTTTCTTCACGTCAATCACAGTACTCTTATCTCTCACTAGGAAGACTCCTCCTCTTTTTTTCAGCAATATGGAACTCATTTCACTAATTTCTGTTGTTAACCTCTTCCGTTACCGTGGGGTGAGGTCATGAGAACGGACCTTTTAGGGTACCTGCCTCCTCGGACCATCCGACGTCAGGTACTCCAGCGCTTCTCAGCCTGTGCTGACTCGCTGAAGTGAAAGTGAAAAGTAAAAGTACGTAACCTCTTCCGTTACCGTTGGGTGAGACCATAAGAACGGACCTCTTAGGGTCACTGGCCCCTCGGACCACCCGACGACAGATACCCCAGCGTGTCTCAACCTGTGCTGACTTCGCTGAGTCGTCGTCGTCGTCGTCGTCGTCGCCATTTTGTTATCTAACCATTCAATCCGTCCTCGGTGTAGTACACTCCAAAACGTTTGTCCACTTCACAGAAATAAAATTCACTTAACCATGTGAAAACCTTGTAAAATTCGTCTTAAATTATACTAAAACAATGGTTGGTCACAACAACCGGAGAAATTAGTTACCTTTAACTAATGTTTGGTCTGTTCTTTAAGTCGGTTTCAAAGTAACGAACCCTTCGTTTCCTTGGTTCCTCGTTCCCACCTCCCCACTCGACCAAGGAATTTACCCAACTATTCTCACCGAACCATCCAAGCGGGTGGGGAATTTACCATTCCACCGTCACCCCGTTCCCCTGGAATGAAAACGAGGTCCGAGTAGTTTTCACCATCAACTTCAAAAAAAAAAAAAAAAAAAAAACCCAGAGAAACATAGAAAACGGGTCTTAAACGGGGTTGACGTCGTACGTAAGTTAATAACAATCAGAAAATATCAAATTAACATAAAATAACGAGTTCCTCTCCACACAGGTCCACGTTCCTGACTCCGTGTGGACTTAGGGTCCAGGGTTAGAGAGAGTCAAATTTAAAATTTTTATTCAAAAGAAACTAAAGGAGACTCCTTACCTAAAGTTCTCTCGTTCTTATCTTCATCCCTTTGGGTGATACTTCGGTCTTAAAAATACTAACGACGAACCTGAGACGTTCTACATGTCAAATACCGTACGGAAGTCTTTCACCTTTCACTTTTTATAGAGTTTTCTATTTTAGATTATTACGGAGACCTTTTATATTTGACAACACAATGTAAAATAAGTATAGAAAGTAAATTCTTTCTCAGTAATCAACCTTCTTATTTATAAATACTACATTAATAATAATAAAAAACCCCCCCTAGAATTGGTATAAGTCTTAGACTTCATAGTGTCTGTAACAGAGGACTTAAGAATGCAAATAAAAAAATTAAGACAAATATTTATAAACTTTCGTAAAGAACGAATGTATAGAGTATAAATATATAAGATAGAGAAAGACAGACTTTGTACGAACCTATCTCAGGTGTTACAACAATAAAATTACTATATATAATATTAAAAGGATGACCCATTTATATTTACCAAACTGAAGGGAAAGTACGGTAATTATATCAATTATTTAAGAATTAACAACTAATGTATACTGAAATAATTTAATTATTACTTAATCTTATTTTAGTAATACCACGATGAATTCATTGTTCCTGTCAAAGAGTAATATAGAAGACCTCATCAATGACAAGGACTGTCGTCATAAATCAACCTCTAATAAATATTCTTGAATCTTTCAACGATTTTACATACCTGAAACGTGAATTATCTAGTAAGTAAGATACAAAATTTATAATGGTTATTAATTTTAACGTAGTGACCTGACATCAAATTTTCAATTAATTAAGAAAGGAAGTCAAACTACTAAAACAGTTTTATACTCCCAGAATGACGTGAAAGTATCTGAATGACATAGTCCTTTTTTTAGATTTTACGGACATGACTAATGTTCTAGGACAAAGGAGAATGAAGACAAACAGAGATTATAAAAGGAAAAAGATTGAGTGATATTCGGTCCTACAGTAAACGTGTATTACAAACACGATGTTTTGAAGAACTGGAGAATATGAAACCCTTATTCTGTAAGAAAGAAAAATTAAAATCAGTTATACTGTTCGTTCAAACGTATCAAATGTCTACCTTTAAAATTCCAATATAAGAAATTTGTATTAGGATTCCTTATAATTCACAGGATATTTAATAAGGTAAAACAGTTTCCGTTAGACAAAGAAATATACTTTTCTCCTCACTAGTCTAAGTCAGAAGAGAGAAAGGTGGAAGACGTTAAAGTTTCCTCCAAAGGAACCTAACCGAATTTCGTAACGACAACAAATCAACGATTGACACAGGCTGAGAAGCGATGGAGTACCTGACATCGGACGGTTGGAGGAGAGACAGGTACTCTAAAGGGTCCGTTCTTATAACCTCAACCAACTGTAAAGGAGGAAATCCCCTAGAAAGACTGGGTCCCTATTTTGGGTGTAGGGCACGGAACCGTCCGTCTGAGAAATGGTGACTCGGTATTCTCTTCGGGTGAATTCCGTGACCTTCTAGTATAACTTGGGATTCTACTATCCATTTTATTGAAGAAAAAAGTGTTTCACTAAGACTTAAGTTTATCAAAATTTTTGTTAATTTAGGAATAAATTCAATAACTGAGTTACAACTAACATTATATGACTATTCAGAGACGACGACGACGACGATTCAGTGAAGTCAGTACAGGCTGAGACACACTGGGGTATCTGCCTTCGGGTGGTCCGAGGGAGTAGGGACCCTGAGAAGTTTGTTTAGTGATCTTTATCTTTGTATTAAATTAAGAACGGAATTAAAAGAGTAAATAAAAATCAACAAAAAAAGAAAAGAAAAGTAAAAATCTTTACGTAATCCTAAAATAAAAAAAAATAGAATTATCCAAACTAAATAAATAAATAAATAAAAATCAAAAAATAAAAAATTTAAAATTTTAGAAATTAAGAATGTACGCAAGGGTTTGTATCATGTGTCGTATAAAATACAAACAGTCGAGGGCAGGTAGAGAAGAAGGTATCTTTATCGTGTTCACTGGTCATTGTGGACGTTCCAGAGGAGGTACTCAGAGGATTGACGGAAGTAAGAAAGGGTCCCTTGCGTAATCCTAAAATCTTAACGTAATCCTAAAATGTCACCTTTCTTACTTCCGTCAATCCTCTGAGTACCTCCTCTGGAAACGTCCACAATGACCAGTGAACACGATAAAGATACCTTCTTCTCTACCTGCCCTCGACTGTTTGTATTTTATACGACACATGATCTCCAATGACGACGACGACGACGATTCAGCGAAGTCAGCACAGGCTGAGACACGTTGGGATATCTGTCGTCAGGCCGTCCGAGGGGACAGGGACCCTAAGAGGTCCGTTCTTGTTACCTCACCCAACGGTAAAGGAAGAGGTTACACACTTTCACTTTTCACTTTCACTTCATCGAGTCAGCACAGGTCGAGAAACGTTGGGGTACCTGACGTCGGATGGTCCTAGGAGGCAGACACCCTAAAAAGTCCGTTCTCATGACCTCACCCCACGGTAACGGAAGAGGTGATCTCAAACGTCTACGTCAAATAAAAGTCTTAGATTTTAGTCCTTGATTTCTACGTGATTTACCTGATTTTTAAAAATTTAGTTGTAGTTTGATCTATAGTTATGTCTTCTCAATCTGATCAGAAGGTAGAATTGTGAGTTCAAAACGAGTTTTATACAAAATCTTTTTTTCCTTCTGAATACAACAACTAAGGATATATTTTCTCTTTTACTTTGACATGACATATTTTACAAACGTTTAATTACTCATTACGTTCGGTCACACACCAAACCGTTTACAAAACATAGAATCAAAATCGTATAAGATTGGTGTACTTGAGTAGTGTCTTGAAATTTATTGTACATGAGAAAGAAAAAAGATTTCGAGATTGTAATTATTATTTAAATGAAATTGTTTAGAGATTAAACAAGACTTCCAGTACATTTTATTTACCCTATGTTATGAAACCCAGAGTATGACAAAAAAAACAACAATGAACGACACTACCATTAACATCCTCGTGTCCACTCCGATCTACAGTGTCTGAAACATTTTGTTTTCTTATAAGATAACTGTAAAATTTTTTACTTATATTTATAAACACGTCTAATTTAAATGAATTAACGTGAAGAAACAATGACATAAAACTATAATTTTTTTTATGATATCTTCGTAGTGATTCTTGTTTTGATCAATCTCCGCTACCTTAAGACTAACTCGATAAAGTTTAGGACTTTCTACTACGACACTTTCACGACGTAAGCTATACGGTCGTTTAAACCTTTTGAGTCGTCAGCGGCGTCCTGACCTTTTCCAGTCAACAGTAAGGTCAGGGTTTCTTTCCGTGTTTGTTACGGTTTATTACGTGTTTGATGACGTATTAACGTGAGTAGAGTGTGCGACCGTCAGTACGAGTCTTAAGAGGTCCAGTCCGAAGCTGTCATGCACTTGATACTTGAAGGTCTACAAGTTCAACCTAAATCTTTTCCGTCTCCTTGGTCTCTAATTTAACAGTTGTAGACAACCTAGTAGTTTTTTCGTTCTCTCAAGGTCTTTTTGTAGATAAAGACGAAATAACTGATACGATTTCGGAAACTGACACACCTAGTTTTGTTTGACACCTTTTACGAATTTCTCTAACCTTATGGTCTGGTGGACTGGACGCAGAACTCTTTAGACATTAGTGAAGTCCTTCGTTGTCAATCTTGACCTGTACCTTGTTATCTGACCAAGGTTTATCCTTTTCTTCATACGGTTCCGACATATAACAGTAGAACAAATAAATTGAATATACGTCTCATATAGTACTGTTTGTGACCCGACCTCCTTCGTGTTCGGTCTTAGTTCTAACGGCCCTCTTTATAGTCATTGGAGTCTATACGTCTACTGTGGTGGGAATGCCGTCTTTCGCTTCTTCTTGATTTCTTGGAGAACTACTTTTACTTTCTCCTCTCACTTTTTTAACCGAATTTCGATTTGTAAGTCTTTTGATTCTAGTACCGTAGACCAGGGTAGTGAAGTACCCTTTACATACCCCTTTGTCACCTTTGTCACCGACTGAAATGAAAACCCCGAAGTTTTAGTGACGTCTACCACCTGACGTCGGTACTTTAATTTTATGGGAATAAGGAACCTTTTTTTCAATACTGGTTGGATCTGTCATATAATTTTTCGTCTCTGTAATGAAACGGCTGTTTCTAGGTAGATCAGTTTCGATACCAAAAAGGTCATCGGTACAGACCTACACTCTCAACCTGATATTTCTTTCGACTCACGACTTCTTAAGTACGAAAACTTGACACCACAACCTTTTCTGAGAACTCTCAGGGAACCTGACGTTCCTCTAGGTTGGTCAAGTAGGATTTCCTCTAGTCAGGACCCACAAGTAACCTTCCTGACTACGACTTCAACTTTGAGGTTATGAAACCGGTGGATTACGTTTCTCGACTGAGTAACCTTTTCTGGGACTACGACCCTTTCTGACTCCCGTCCTCCTCTTCCCCTGTTGTCTCCTACTCTACCGACCTACCGTAGTGGTTGAGTCACCTGTACCCAAACTCATTTGAGGTCCTTAACCACTACCTGTCCCTCCGGACCGTACGATGTCAGGTACAAAATGTTTCTTAGCCTGTGGAGACTCGTTAACTTGACTTGACTTGACTGACTCTTCATAATGTTAACATGACTTATATTGACATTACCTTTTCTTACTCCTAACATTGAAACTTCCATTTTTCGGTAAAATATGAAGAGATTAATTTAGAACTAAAGTTACATAATAAGGTGTAGGTGTTGTTTATTAATACCAATGAAACTAATACGATAAACTATGACACAAACTTTAGACCAGTCCAAAAGAGAAAAATTTAGAAAAGTCTCATGGGAGACAGGAGTAGACTTTATCTTCTCAAAAATGTACCGCGAGTCTTGTTGTTTCCCGTTTTTATCGAATTTCATGGTGACGTACGAGTCAGTGAGTTAGTACAGACTGAAAAACACTGGGAAACCTGATATCGGATGGTCGGAGAGGTAGGTAGCCTAAGAGGTCCGTTCTTATGACCTCACCCGACGATAATGGCAGAGGTATTTCACCGTGACATATATATGTTTACTTGGTCAATTTGGATTCATAAGTAGATTGTTTTTAAAAACAACAATTTACAGATGAGACATAATCTGTTAAAATTCATCAACCTCGAGCAGTCATTTGTTCTGTCTGTTTTAAAGGGCCGTTTGACTCGTAACTGGTGACTGACTCGTTACACATTACAACAGTCAGTGTAGTCGTCCTCGTGTAACCTTCCCCTAAGAAGAGAATTTGACCCGAATCTTTTCTTATTTTGTTATGTCTTATCCTATTTTATCAAAGTTTAGTACTTTTACCAGAACGTAGGTCTTATACCCTTAAGAATTTTGACTTTCTACTTTGTATATTGGATTAGTTTTTACTCGTTTCCTAAACTTATTTGAAAAACGGTATCTACCGTTTGTCGTGATTGAACGACCTCGAAAGGACCACCGAGTCTTCCATTTCTAAAATGGACGTTACGTCTGGACCCAAGTTAGGGACTCAGTACTTCTAGGGGACTTCATCCTCTACCGTTGGGTGAGGCATAAGTACGGACCTCTTAAGGTACCCGTCGTCTCGAACCACCCGATGTCAGGTACCCCAGTGTTTTTCGACCTCCACTGATTCACTCATTATGAAGGTGAGAGAAAAGTTATTGAACGACTACTAGAAAGTTTACCTAATGAGACCCAGGAACTCTTTCGTTTAAGAGTCAATATTTAGATAGTCCTCCAAAAAATTTTTGTATATGTAGTGTTTCTTAATCTATTTATTAAACGTCATTGTGTAAAAATTTTCATTTATACAATTCTTTTCCCTCTTCTTTGAAGATTCCAATTCGGTAGACTCAAGACGTTCTCTGTCTCGTTCTCCCTTCAGTAACCAATTCTCAGTCCTTCTTCGTACAGGTTTCAAGTCAATTCGACTCCCTCTATAATTCTAGTTTTATGTAATAAATATGGTTACAGGTGTCTTTCGATGTTCTGCTGTAATAACAGAAAGGGTTGAAGATGTACTTAGAAGTACTAAAATTCTCTAGACTGTTTTAGGTATTCCAATAAATATCATTTGAGTTATAAGTTTGAATCAGGATAATTACCGTTTCATAAAAAAGGATTTGTCTCAAAAAACTACTTGTACTTTGTACTGAGAGACTTAAAGATAAAAGACACGGTAGACTTAGATTTAATAATTTTTTTTTAAGTCCCATTTTTTGTACTCTATGATTATCTGAGTTTTCCGACATCTTCAAGGTTCTCTCTAAACTTTCCAATCCCTAGTTTCTGGAACACAAAAGTTTAACGTGTAATAGACACGACTTAGTAATATGATTACTCAAGGGTGACGTCTCGATCGTAAATGTCTGTACCCAAAAGTATAATGTTTACATCTCAGTCTAAAAGGATTACGTAAAGGAAAACGATAATCTTTGTCGGAATTGAGTAATTCCGGTATTCCCGTAATTTAGGATTTCGACCGAGAGAAATTTAACTATTGAAATAATTTTTGTACAGACGGTCCTCTCAAATAATATTATACTCTATGAGTATGGATATGTGTAAAAAAAGTGACAGTGTCAGGGTAATGGAACCCCCTACACGAGATGAAACAGGGAAAAGACACACACAATATGAGTAAATAGTCACCTGAGAGGTCTTGCAGTCAGGAGGAAAGTACGATTAGGTGTATTCCACGATCGGACAAAATGGGTCACTCCAAGTTCTCAAATGTGACAATAATTCCCGGATTGGAAAGAAGTCTACGTGACAATATACAGTTCGATTATATATTTCGTTTGATTTTGAATCATAGAGGTAAACCTCTTCCTAAACCTGAGTTTATAGAGACAGACACTGATCATGGAAAGTGATTTCGGACTCCATGAAAACATTCTTATACTATAAGGTACCTTTAGTAAATCTTTTAGTCAATAGAACATATTAGAGGTGTATAAGTCTATTCCTTTGACTTCCTTTTTTCCAATCATAAGGTATAGAACGAAAAATATTTATCATATTTTATTTAGAAATTAGTTCGATCAGGACCAGAATACACTGAACGTCCAAATGATGAAGAGTTTAATAATCTTTAAGTATATCTCCATTTTATTTTAAAGTTTAACCTTTACAACTTCACGTTTTTACACACGGAAGGAACTGAAGTGTTAGTTATCTTCAGTAAATAAAATAAAGGTGTACTTCTACAAATTATAGTATAAGTAATTTTTATCTTTATACTGTATTTTGACCACTTTGATTACGGTGAAACAAGAATAAAGGTCACGTGGTTTAAGGGTCGAAAACCAAAAGAGTCTGATCAATCGTAACGACTAAATTGGAAACCCTAGATACTGGTTGGATCTATCGTATAAGTTTTCGTCTCTGTAATGAAACGGTTGTTTCCAGGTAGATCAGTTCCGATACCAAAAAGGTCATCAGTACATACCTACACTCTCAACCTGACACTTCTTTCGACTCACGGCTTCTTGACTACGAAAACTTGACACCACAACCTCTTCTGAGAACTCTCAGGGAACCTGACGTTTCTCTAGGTTGGTCAGGTAACACTTCCTCTAGTCGGGACCCTAAAGAAACCTTCCTGACTACGATTTCGACTTTGAGGTCATGAAACCGGTGGAGTACTCTTCTCAACTGAGTGACCTTTTCTGAGACTTCAACCCTCCCTAACCCCCGTCCTCCTCTTCCCCTGTTGTCTCCTACTCTACCGACCTACCGTAGTGCCTGAGCTACCTGCACTCAGACTCACTTGAGGCCCTCAACTACTACCTGTCCCTCCGGACCGCACGACGCTAAGTCAAGTCAAGTCAAGTCATCGAGTCAACACAGGCTGAGAAGCGCTGGGGTACTTAGCGTGACGTGACACTATTCACGTCAATTATTGAAATTCCTTGTTTGAATCAAAAGTGTAGATACGTTATAAAAGACTTTTTCGTAACTATTTTATTCAAAACGTGTTAGTTTGTTACATAAAAGTACCGATTCTAGAATTTTTAATGTTATATTTTACGACTCTACCTGCAGTTCTTAGTCCTTAAACAAGTAATAACCATCGTTACTTATCCATCATGTGTCCCTAAAATCTCACAGATTTGATGAAATCAACTATGTCATTTTCTCCTGTGTACTATACGTAAATTAGTTTTAGGTACTTTGATATGTTGTGTTTCTTACTATCGATTACGTTTAATATCTAAAAGTAACTTTTATTACATAATTATAAATAGTTAACATTGTTTACATGGTGTGATTACGTTTCACAGTTATCATTCCCTTAAACACCTTAACCCTCTCTCCCTGATTTACTTGTAAGAGTTATATCATATCGATAGTAAATAAAGGTAAAACTCGATATATCTATATATCCAAACCACCACCACAAAATCAGCGATTCAACACAGACTGAGAAAACTGGGGTACCTGACATCGGAAGGTCCGAGGAGACAGGTACCCTAAGAGGTCCGTTCTTATGACCTCACCCAACGGTAAAGGAAGAGGTCCCCTAGAAGAGCTGGGTTCCTAGCTTAGACCCAGAGGACATAACGTCCGTTTGAGGAATAGCTGACTCGATGTTCCCTTCTATCCAAATATCTATATATTTATGTATCTATAAACACAGTGTTAAGGAAATTTTTTGGGTCACTTTACGAAAAAATTCTATGTTTGTGCCAATGAAATTTTAGCTAAGCCTTATTGTTTTCTTGTCCTCATCGATTTTGTTAAAACGTTTTTTCCATATTCGATTCTCTTTAGTTACCTGGCCTAAAGTTTCGAGTTATATCTCACTTTTATTAATTCTGAAACAAGTCCGACAAAACTCGTTCCTATGTTTCTATTTGTCTTTGTCTATTTGACCTTTGTTTCTATTTACTTTGTCTTATCTCATGAGTTTTATTTGGGTCTATTAATACGGGTTATCAAAAACTGTTTATACGTTTTATTCAACTTACGTCTTTTGTATTATAAAAATTGTTTACCATGACCTCGTTAACGTGTAGGTACCCACCCCTCTTTTCCTTAGGACTTAATTTAAAGGTGAGAACATTTTGTTGATTGAGTTTACAAAACCCAGAATTTCAATATATTTTTTACATATTAATTTTTTATAAGTATCTTTTTAAAATGTTAGATCAGATCTTTATCCCTTCTAAGAATCTGAAATGTTGTCCTGAAACAAGGTATTTTACCTTTTAACTACTTAGACTGAAGTAATTTTAAATTCAGAAAACAAGACGTTTTCCGAAAAAGTAGTCTAAGTCGTCAACGACTGACCTTCTTTTGTAAACGTCTACCGTATAAGTTGTTTCTGATCATGGATCTATATAGTCAAGTCAAGTCAGCGAGGAGATTTTAATTGTCATTTTCTCTTTCTTTCTTTCTTTTACTCGTTTTCCGTAATAAGTTGTAAAATGGTTTTTCCTATATGTCTATCATTTATGTTCTTTTCACATAATTTGTAATATAATCCTTTTACATTCAATTTTGGTGTTTCTCAATAATCACACGTAAATAGTCGTACGAGTTTTATATTTATTTCTGTATTCGTTTACGTCCAATACTACGTCTTTCTAAAATAGTGTATGTACAAACAGACCTTAGATTTTACTATAAGTCAAGTCAAGTCAAGTCAGCGAGTCAACACAGGCTGAGGAACGTTGGGGTACTTAGCGTCGTGCGGTCCGGAGGGACAGGTAGTGGTTGAGGGCCTCAAGTGGGTTTGAGTGAAGGAAACTCAGCCACTACGGTAGGTCGGTAGAGCAGGAGACAACAGGGGAAGAGGAGGACGGGGGTTAGGGAGGGTCGTAGTCTCAGAAAAGGTTACTCAGTTGTGAAGCGTACTCCACCGGTTTCATGACCTCAAAGTCGAAATCGTAGTAAGGAAGGTTTCTTGTGGGTCCCGACTAGAAGTCTTACCTGACCAACCTAGAGGAACGTCAGGTTCCCTGAGAGTTCTCAGAAGAGGTTGTGGTGTCAAGTTTTCGTAGTTGAGAAGCCGTGAGTCGAAAAAAGTGTCAGGTTGTGAGTGTAGGTATGTACTGGTGACCTTTTTGGTTTCCGAACTGATCTTTCTAGAAACAACCGTTTCATTACAGAGACGAAAACTTATACGAAAGATCCAACCAGTATTGAAAAGAAGGTTCCTCATACACAGAAAATTAAATTACCGACGTCAGTGGTAGACGTCACTAAAACCTCGGGGGTTTTTATTTCAGACTGTAACAAAAGGTGACAAAGGGGTAGATAAAGGGTACTTCACTACCCTGGTCTGCGGTACTAGAATCAAAAGGTTTACAACTCGAAATTCGATTGAAAAAGTGAGAGGAGGAAGTGAAAGTAGTTCTCCGAAAAATCAAGGAGAAGTGAAAGACGGTATTCCCACCACAGTAGACGTATAGACTCCAATAACTATAAAGAGGGCCGTTAGAACTAAGGTCGAACACGAAGAAGGTCGGGTCGCAAAGAGTACTACATCAGACGTATATTCAATGTATTCTTCCCACTGTTATATATCGGAACTGCATGAGGAAAAGGATAAACCTTGGTCAGACAAAAAGGTACAGGATTTTACCACATCCACAGGACTTTTCATCCTATCCACAAAGAATTTTTGATTTGTACATCGATAATGTAGTGGGTCCATATGAATCCCGGTGATAGTTTTCGTTTACTTTCGAATATTAACATACAAATATCATCAAAACAATTGACATCGGGGTTTGATCTTTTTAGTCTCGACATTTTGTTCAATATCATCCAGTATAGAATCTTATGATCAGTCGTTATTTTCCTTTAATTGGTAACATGTATGTGTGTTTTCAGACACACTGAGAGATCTCTTAATACGACTCACTATTTTTCCGAAAAAAGTTTTAACAAGTCAACATATGACATAATAAGGTAAATATATTATAAGAATTTCACAGTTTCTTTACATGTTGTTTAAGAATTATCATCAACAATCCTCAATTCCTTCCCCATCCACACCTTCCCTTTATTCACATCGATCTCGACATGTTGTACTTACTATGACACAACTACCTTTATCAGACAAAGGACTTAAAGAGAATTGAATTTTTTTGTTAATTAAGGATAGAACTGAAAGAGTGATTATTATATAACCAACATAATAAGATGATATAAAGACGTTCTAAAACAGTAATTCCCTTTAAACCTTTTGGAATTTTAACAATTAAACCGTTTCAATTACTCGTAGTAGTTCTTCTTAGGTAATCATATTACTGATGTATAAGATATACGTCAAATTGTAACGTTCGTTTTAATTGAGTACATATATATATACAAATTCTCTAATTTAAATTTTTTAAATATAATTCCGTATATAAAAATATAAGATTTTTACAAAAATTATAAATTATAGTAAAATGAACCTCTCACACATTCTTGACAGTGAAACTAAAATTTATATGTGTTATTTAATTTCATTGAAATACTATTATCGAGCAGATTAAAGATGTTTTATACCTTTATATTTTTTGATATTATACACAAATTAAACAACCTAAATATTTACAATAAACTGATGAATACTGACAAAATAAAGATACAATTAACTTTATGTCTCTTCTTTACTTTTTTCTTTAAATCGTTGAATTGTGATATTTACATGAAATTTTATAAGTTTCAAATTAATTACTTCAAATATTTACCTGAAACACAATGAATTTCATGGGAATATACATTAAGAATTATGAACGAACTGATATTTAAAATCGGACTGAAATTTCGAATCATTTATTTATTAAAAGGAATATTTAATTTAGAATTAGAAATTTCAACGTCATTTAAAGACTTATCAAGAGAGACTTATGTGGGTGTGTGTATACATTGTGTATATTCCGTATATTGTCTCAGTTCTTTTAAGTCTAGACGACATAGTACGGACTACCTTACAGTGTCTTTCGAGGTATCTTCTCCCACCTAAATTTGCACTTAATCGGATACGATTGCATTATGCCCCATTTTTCATACTTTTATGTACTTTCCTTACGGAGAGTCAGCACAGGTTGGAAACTCTGAGGTACCTGATATGTCAGATACCTTAAGAGACCCCCGGTCTTATGACCTCACCCATCGGAAAGGGAAGAGGTCCCGTAGAAGGGTTGGATCCCTAGTTTAGGTCCAGAGGACGTAACGTCCACCTAAGAAATGTCGACTCGGTGTTCCCTTCGGGTTCTTATTACCTCACCCATCGGATAGTGAAGAGGTCGCTAGAAGGGGTGGGTCATTAGGTTGACCCCAGGGGACGTAACGTCCACCTAAGAAATGGTTGACTCGATGGTCCCTTCGGGTTATTATACCCCACCCCCTCATATTTTCGTCTCATACATCGCATACTTCCTAACCACCTCTTAGTTAAAAGCCGCTTTCTTATCTCTCGCTTTATGTGATTTTAAGTAGAGAACAAAAGGTAATATTTTAAGACTCTACTTTAGTAACATTTTTTTCTTCAGATTACTCCGTTTTTACTTAAACACACGTACGATTCAACAAAGTCATCACAGGTCTGAGAAACGTAGCGATACCTACATCGGGTGGTCTGAGGAGACAGGTATCCTAAGAGGTCCGTTCTTACGACCTCACGGGAAAAGATCCCCTAGAAGGACTTGATCCCTAGGTTGGGGCAAAAAGAATACAGGGGACGAAACCGTCCGTCTAAGAAGTGGTGATCGTGGTGGACACTTCGGGTTTTTCCTTGGATATTCTCAAAATTTTTCCATATCTAGTTCCTTCATCACAATTTGACGATTAAGTATTATATACTTAATGTTTGTTTTATCTGTACCTCTATTCAGTAACTCTGACTCTTTTTTCGATTCTTTTAAGATGACTCAGGTTTTCTTTTTCCTCTCCTTTCTAATTTTAATAATTTATCTACTACAGTACGTATACTTCTTGTCTGTCTCTTATATTTTGTAAACCTCTCAACTCCAAAGAGTCTCGAGATTATAATCTCTCGAGATTATTACCTTTCCGTTTCTCAGGTTATATACTTCCCTACAAAAGTACTCTACTTCATTCTTCACTTATGTAACTCTCGTTTTGACGTGTGAATAAATCTTTTTGTCGGATTGGACTGAATTTAGTAACTTAAAGTTCCTATCTCTTATTTTAGATATCTATTCGTACTTCTTCGATTGAATTTTATCCTCTTTAAGTCAGACCTAAGACTTAAGAGAAATATCGTTAAAAGTTTCGGTCTACCCTATTATATACCTCTCTTTTTATCAGATAGACTCTCCCGATAAGAGTCGGCTTATCAGAATTTTACCATTTTCGTTCTCTCTTTTTAGAATTAATATGTTCTTAAGTTCAGCACAGGCTGAGAAACACTGGGGTGTCTGACATCGGATGGTCCGAGGAGACAGGTACCCTAAAAGGTCCGTTCTCATGACCTCACCAAACGGTAAAGGAAGAGATTTATGTGTACTCGAATGTGACCTTTCCTTTTCGTATCGAATCACTGTTTTAGGTCCGTTGATTATTTACGTCTTTATTATCCACTCGATAGATCACCACTCGAAACCTATTTATATAACATTTTGAATTCGATTCTTTCTTTTAATATCCTTTTCGAAATCACACTACAAATAACTGAAAATGTTTATTTTTATATGTGTCAACCATACCTCTGTACTTTCTTATAGAATAATATAATTAGAGCAAATCCACACTCAATTATCTGTTATATAAATAACTATTTACTATTTATTCCCATAAGATAAGATAACTAAATCTCTTAACGATAATCTTTAGTTGTTTTTACATAGGTTTTTTGTTCATTATAGTTATCGTCGAAAAATTGATAGGTAATTTTTCGACATGCGTGAATGTGATTGTCTTCTCCCGTGAGAACTCGATTCTTAGAATTCGTCATTATCACACAATCAGAGAGTCGGGACAACCTGAGAAACCCTGGGGTTCTGGCATCGGACGGTCCCATGAAACGGGTACCTTAATAGATTTGTTCTCATGACCTCACCCATTGGTAAAGGAAGAGGTTGCCTAGAAGGGTTGGGTCCCTGACTTAGACATAGAGGACGTAATGTTCGTTTAAGAACTGGTAGACTCGATGGTCCCACAGGGTTTAATGGGGTTTCATTGTTGAGAACTTACCTCCCTAAATGTAGATATGGCATCAACCCTTTTAAAAAGACAATTACTAATAAGTTAAAATTATTATTTATATAAGTCAAATCACCCTGTAATTTAAATACAGTGTAGATGAGTTATGACAACAATATCATACTTTAGTCGGTATCTTTTTTGTATTCGTTATCTACATTGAAATAAGGTCATTGAAATAATTGGTATGACCACGGTTTGGATTAGACCGGACAACTAACAACAAACGACTCAGAATAAGATCAGGATTTTTCCTGAGAACAAGGTGAGACTTTTCTTTTTCCCGTTCCTTCAGAGGTAGGGTTTATTGTGATTAATCTTCCTTTATAAGTTTTTACTTCATTCATGACGTTTTACTTCATTTGTAGGAACTTGTTCATAAATTTTTAGTGGTACTTAGGATTTAAGTTTTACTAAAATTTTTCAGTGTTTTTCGTCCTTTTACTTTATAACTTTAACCCTTCTTTTCCTTCTTTTTATGGTTTCAATCGTTTCAGACTTTACTTTTAATGTTCCACTAATCACTTCTTATTTAAGGTTCCTTTTAACCTACACATAACTTGTTTCTTATTCTTTCGTTCATATTCTTCTTTGTCACAGTTTACTTTCCGTTTTTTCTTTTTGTTAATATTGACTTTAAGAATATTATTTTTAATTTGCTTTTTATTATAAATGTAGATATTAGACTTTTTTTTTAGACCTTTATTTCCTTATGAAGAACTCCGATGGTACCACTGTGTCACCATTTCTTAGACGGACGCTATGTCCTCTGTTTCCTCTGCACCCAAGTTAGGGACCCAACCCTTCTAAGGAATCTTCTCCTTTACCGTTAGGTCATGTCATAAGAACGGACTTCTTCGGGTTCCTGTCTCCTTGGACCTCCCCGATGTTAGGTACACCAGTGTTCTATCAACCCGTACGTGTGTATTAGACTTTTTTTAAAGACCTTTATTTCCTTTCGAATTATCTCCAATATTCATATATCCTGTTAAATGAACGTTGTCCTCTACTCTGTTAACGGTAATTTTATAAGTTAAAATTATTGTTCTTTATCCCACTGAAATTACTACTTATTGGGAGTTCCGAAGGTCGGGAGGTAGAGGTAGGGAGGGTGAGGTTTTTTTCAAAGTTATTAATCTTTTCTCTTAATACGGTCATATTCGTCGGAAGATTTGTGTTGTATGTTTCACTTTTCTGTTACCTAGTCTTGTAAGTTTCGTAGATTCCTTTCGTTTACATTTGTTTCCTAATCCGTAGGAGAACTTTAACAGGTGACAATAGATCCCTTATGTTTCGTCAAAATTTATATTTTTCTGAGTTTCTTCTGATAGGAATTCATGAAGAGTTCTCCCTTCAGAAGTAGGTTGTCTCCTTATTCATCCTTTTAAATCTGTTTCTCTGACTTTGTCTTTTGTTTATTTATTTATATAACTCTTATTAGTCTCGGTCTAAAAAATGAAAACATATTTTTTCAATGTTTATACTTTTCCTTCTTCTGATCTTCTCGTGTACACTGAAACCTAAACTTAACCTAACCATACTTGAGTAACACGAACATGTCTGCCTATCCGTCCATCCATCCATCGATCGATCTATCTATCCGTCCGTCCGTTTGTCCGTTCACAATTCTCCCATCCACCTACTCACACATGAATACGTTCATTTTCTACACTTTCACAATCGACGAGTCAGTACACGCTGGGAAAAGCTAGGGTACCTGAAATCCGCTGGTCCGAGGAGACCGGTACCTTATGAGGTCCGTTCTTATGACCTCACCCATTGGTAAGAGAAGAGGTCCCCTACAAGAGGTGGGTCCCTAGTTTGGACCCAGAGGACGTAATGTCCGTCTAAGCAATGGTAAACTCGTTGGTTCCTTCAGGTCCATACATTCATTCGTACATAGATAAAGGTTCGAAACAAGAAACTTCCCGAGTCTCCGTTATGATGGGTTATCATTATTTTGTATGTATTCTGTGTCTAGGATTTAAGATACATAGTAAGAGGGTATTTTCTGGTTTCAATGAAAGTTTTTACAACTAGGGTTCAAACCTTTCTTTTCATGTACTCGGGTCTTATAGAATAACATAATCTTTCATTCTGATACAACTTTTTTTTACTACTCTTTGACAGCACTGTGTTATCTAATTTCACCATAATTTAATTTTATTTCTTTTAATTTTCTAGTATTAGGTATCTTATTTTAGTAGATACTCAGGTGTGACTATCTTTATTTACGTCGTTATTTATCTGTCCTATCTTCTTTTTCGAGAAATTATGTTATATTAAATTTTTACGGACATTTTCCTTACATCCTCAACTATTCAGTAATGAGTTTTCGGTAGAAACATTATTAATACAGTAATTTTATGAGAGTTACCCGTTATTTTGTTTACCTACTTTAAAATTCTATATCTTGTAAAAATATGAGAATTTTATATAGGAGTATTTAATTAAGAATTATTGTCACCACGTTTCATCATTTAAGTGTCTCAGTTTGGATCGTTTGTGATGGAATTAGTTCACTAGTTTCATTTTAGTTACCTTTTTCCTGTTTATTTTTGGTACACGGTAGACAATATTACGTTTTGTTATCTGGGTCTGAGTGAAAACAAACAAAGGGGGTTTTTTCTATGGGATTTTAAATAATGATTCTTTACAGTCTTAGTTTATCTACTTATAAAATATTGTATTGTCCATCGGATTTTACCGTACGGTAACACCAAAATTTACATGAAAAAGATAATAAATACTTCATCTGATTTTAAAGACAGGCAAACAACGAAGAGATTGTTTTATGGACGTTAAGGGAATGAATCTAAAAAAAGTAATTTAATGGTCGTCAATAGACGATGTTATAATCAAATCCGAGTTAAGTGACTTGTATGAATGAAGTTCATAAAACTTCATACTATAAATGACATTATAATAAATATATGTAAAAATAGTTCGTATTTAAAGTTTATTACAAATTTTATAGGGAGGGTTAAGGTTTTACTATTTATATAAGACACACTGGAAGACATACAAAATTTATAAAAAAAAAATTAAATTCGAAAATCAGAAATGGATTTAAATGAAAAGACACACTATTCTCTTTTTTATGTTATCTTTAATTAACAGAGTCGTGGTCTAATAAACTTCACAAGATATTTCTATTAATATAGTAGTTACTTTATACTGTAAAAAATAAGAAAGAAAAGTTATGAATCTAAAAAATGAAGTAAAATGACAGAATGATGTAACAGATCTCTTTGGTAAGTGATTTTTTAATTTACCCTCTCTCAACCACGAGAACGAGAACTATAAGATCACGAGAACTAAAATTTTTCTGACGAAGACTGTAAAGTTGTAATTTATACTATTAATGTGATCTAAAACTTCATCCATAGGTAATAAGTCACATCTCTTCAAAAGACGATGAGAACCAAATAATTCTCGAAAATACTAATTAGTCGTAACATGAAATGTCTTACATGAAAGACGAAAATTACTTTTCTAATTTACCATAAAGTCAAATTAGAAAATTATGTCATTTAAGGTATTATCCAAATGACCATCATTTGGTTTGAACATACGTGTCCTATTTTAGTTAAACAATTGTGTATAATATAAAAATTATCAACATAAGTTAAACTTTTATAACAGAATTCCTAAAAAAAGTGGATAAAAGTCCATAACCAAACTCAATATTAAAAGGAAAGAATGTATCAAGAATAGACCATAAGATGTCTCTTCTGTTGTTGAAGTCACTCTAATTTCTTTCGAATCTTACCCCGAGTCCGTAACTATTTTCAGGTCTTAGTAATTTTTATATACCGTCGTGGTCTACTTAAACTTTGGACTTTCGTTGGAAACGTTGTTATTCTCGTTGAATTTAGGTTTAAATCGAGTAAGAACTTATAATTGGGTTAAAGGGTACAACTCTACTATCTACAGGTGAGGGACATTTCGTGATAATGGACCGAAGAGGACAAGATGTACTCTATATACAATAAGTCATGTTTAAATACTCTGTCTTTATCTTCTTTTGAGTTATCAGTACTCTGTTTCACCAGTCGTCTTGTTTTTAGTCTCAAATAAATCTAAAATGTTGACAATCTGTATTTGTACCTTTACTAAGACTACTTAGACAATTTACTTAGACAATTTCATCTAGTGAATTTACTTGTCCATTTCTTAAAATTACTCATTCTCTTGATCTTCTTTCTTTACTTACTTTTATAATCCTTTTTCGATAGTTCGAGTAGTAATCTACACTATGTCAACTCCTTTCTTCATTACTGGTACTAAAATCCGGTTATTTTAATGGGTTTTAATTTTTCTCACTTTCTCAAAAGTTTTTTACAAGATCTTAAGAGCACACACACACACACACACACACACACATACACACACACATTAGTCTTAGGATTTTCACGGAAACTGACACACCTAGTGTTATTCGACACCTTTTAAGACTTTCTCTACTCTTATGGTCTGGTCGACTTGACGGAAAACTCTTTTGACATACGTCCAGTCCTTCGTTGTCAATCTTGACCTGTACCTTCTTGTCTGACTAAGGTTTATCCTTTTCCTCATGTAGTTTCGATATATAACAATGGGACGAATAAATTGAAGACACGTCTCATGTAGTATTCTTTGCGACTAGACCTTCTTCGTGTTCGACCTTTGTTCTAACGACCCTCTTTATAGTCATTGGAGTCTATACTTCTACTGTGGTGGGAATACCGTCTTTCACTTCTCCTTGATTGCTCGGAAAACTACTTTCCCTTTCTCGTCTCACTTTTTAAACCGAATTTCGAGTTATAGTCTTTTGATTGTAGTACCGTAGACCAGGGTAGTGAAGTACCCTTTATCTACCCCTTTGTCACCTTTGTCACAGTCTGAAATAAAAAGACCCGAGGTTTAGTGACGTCTACCACTAACGTCGGCACGTTAATTTTCTGCGTATGAGGAACCTTCCTTTCAATACTGGTTGGATCTATCGTATAGTTTTCGTCTCCGTAATAAAACGGTTGTTTCCCCGTAGATCAGTTCTGATAACAAAAAGGTTATCAGTACATACCTACACTCTCAACCTGACACTTCTTTCGATTCGTGGCTTCTTGACTTCGAAAACTTTACACCACGACCTCTTCTGAGAAAAAAAAAAAATTAAATTAAAAAAAAAAAAAAAATGAAATGTTATAACATAACCAAAACGGTATGTAGTTGTACTTAGGCGGTGTCCACGTGTGCACAAGGGTCAGGACTTGCGGGGAGGGTGGAGGGAAGGGTATGGTAGAGAGACCCAGTAGGGTCACGTGGTCAGGGTTCGTAGGTCATAGTACGTAGCTTGGATCTGACCACTAAGCAAAGAATGTACTATCATATGACCAAAGTCACAGTAAGAGGGTTTAGTAGGGTACGAGAGGGAGACGGTGTCTCAGGTTTTCTGACAAGATATGTAGACACAGAGAAAACGACAGAGTGTATGTCCCAATAGCAATGGTAGAAAGATTTAAGGTATATATACACAATCATATGACATAACCACAAAAAGAAAGACCGAATGAAGTGAGACATATTAAACGAGGTCAAAGTAGGTGGAGTAATCTTGACTAAGTTTACATAAGAAAAACTACCGACTCATTATGAGGTAACACGCATACATGGTGTCGAAAGAATTTGTAAATAGACGACTACCCGTAGATCCAACGAAGGTACAGGACCGATAATATTTGTCACGACGCTACTTGTAACCCCATGTGTACAGAGAAAGTTAAGACCAAAGGAGTCACACATACGGGTCGTCACCCTAACGACCCAGTATTCCGTCAAGATAAAGGTCAAAAAATTCTTTAGAGGTGTGACAAGAGGTATCACCGACATGATCAAACGTAAGGGTGGTTGTCACATTCTCCCAAGGGAAAAGAGGTGTGGGAGAGGTCGTAAATAACGAACATCTGAAAACCTAGTGTCGGTAAGACTGACCGTACTTTACCATGGAGGAACACCAAAACTAAACGTAAAGAGACTATTACTCACTACAACTCGTAGAAAACTACACAAACAATCGGTAGACATACAGAAGAAACCTTTTTACAGATAAATCAAGAAACCGAGTAAAAAACTAACCCAGTAAATAAAAAGACCTTAACTCGACGTTCCCAACGAACATATAAAAACTCAAATCAACAAACAGTCAACGAAGTAAACGATAATAAAAGAGGGTAAAGTTTCCGACAGAAAAGTGGAACGAATATCAAACGAAAGAACACTTCTTCGAAAATTAAAATTAATCTAGGGTAAAGACATAAAAACGAAAGTAAAGGTCCTAAGAACCTCCACCCAGTATCTCCTAGGACGACACTAAATACAGCCTCTCACAAAACGGATACAAGAGGAGATCGAAATATCAAAGACCAGAATGTAAATCTAGAAGTTAGGTAAAACTCAAACAAAAACACATACCACAATCTTTCACAAGATCAAAGTAAGAAAATGTTCAACAACTGGTCAAAAAGGTCGTGGTGAACAATTTCTCTAACAGAAATTAGGTAAAATATAAGAACGGAGGAAACAGCTTTTTTTCCACAGGTATCCACATACCTAAATAGAGACCCGAAAGATAAAGTAAGACAACTAGATATAAAGACAAAAACACGGTCATGGTATGACAGAACTACTGACACCGAAACATCATCTCGGACTTCAGTCCGTCCAACTAAGGAGGTCAAGGTAAGAAGAAAGAGTTCTAACGAAACCGATAAGTTCCAAAAAACATAAAGGTATGTCTAACTGAGAACTCTCAGGGAACCTGACGGTTCTCTAGGTTGGTCAGGTAGGATTTCCTCTGGTCAGGACCTACAAGTAACCTTCCTGACTACGACTCCGACTTTGAGATTATGAAACCGGTGGAGTACACTTCTCGACTGAGTAACCTTTTCTGAGACTACGACCCTCCCTAACTCCCGTCCTCCTCTTCCCCTGCTGTCTCCTACTCTACCGACCTACCGTAGTGACTGAGCTACGTATACTCAAACCTACTTGAGGCCCTCAACCACTACCTGTCCCTCCGGACTCCACGACGCTAAGTACCCCACCGTTTCTCAACCTGTACTGACTCGATGACTTGACTTGATTTGACTTTTCACTTCTTTTCCTCTTACGTCATCTTTTTATCAACTTCTACATTCTCGTTTCTATGAAAACTTTTTCATATACGTTATTTATATATTCTTAATACATGATATATATATAATAATACATATATTATACGTAGTAGACACACGTACACACACACATATATATATATATGTATATATATGTATACACATATATATGTATATATATTTACACTTTTCGTGTGCAAATTTTAAGGTTCGTCCTATATATCGTGTGTGGTCTCCTTTTTCTCTTACGTCATATTATTAACTTCTCCATTCTCGTCTATAATAAAAAGGTTCGTTTAATATACATATGTATACTAATATACATACATTACAATATATATGTATACTAATATATATGTTTATATTCTTTATGTATGAATTTTAAGGTTCATCCTATATGACATGGGTGTGTGTACGTATGTTGTGTGGGGGTTTAATTGTATGAATACCTTTGTTTTTCACGTATGCATACCTTTAATTTAACTTTTCGTTAAAAACTCCCGTTGATACACTCAGACTCACTTGAGGCCCTCTACCACTACCTGTCCCTCCGGACCGCACGACTAAGTACCCCAGCGTTTCTGAGCCTGTGTTGACTCGATGACTTGACTTACCTACCTTTTGACTGTGTAGTATATTTGTCCTATTTCTATTCTTGATAACAGAAATTATCAGTCGTCTTTATTATGACTGGTCTTTTATTTCTCATTTGAAAACATTTAAATAGTTTTCCTTTTAATAGTTCAGTCTTAAAAAATACGTAATTCTATAGAAAACTTGAATCTTCGTTTTATCTTTTTAAAAATGTACGTTTTTTTTTTTTTAGTTTTACATAACGGCCGTTTGGACACGATATGACAATCTTTAAAGAAGTCCGTCTTTTTATAAACCTACAAGGGTTTCTTTACCTCTTGGAATCTTTGTCACTTTTTATATCCATTTCTATTTTTTATAAAAAGATTAAAAATTAGTAACATTTTTGCTAACACAAAGATTTTATTTTCCTTTGTGTTATAACATTTAGTTGATATGACACTATTTTAAAAATTTTTATTTTCCTCATAATTATATATTCCGTCAAATATTATACACATATTACTTTATATAGTGTTTGCAGAGTTCAATATATATTCTTAACCTTTATATGAAAACCTTACAAGAATAGTATATACAGTCACCATATTATAAGATGAAATGTATTCAAATTTTGTCCATAATTTGTCTAAATATAAGACGAAGACCGTCAAACTGATATACGTAAACATTTTAGAGTGTCTTGACGTCTGTACTTTTCTATTTAAAAGGATGTTCATTTAATGCGAAGAGATATTTCACTTTTTTTCTTTTCTTTGGACTCTCTTTGTTTCTCGCTCTCCTTCTGTAATACCAAAAAATTTTATTTTTTACCTCCAAAACCATTGACGAAAAGTGACAGAGTCAAGGATAGTCAGTTATTTGATTTTTGTTACCCCGTATTGTAGTAAAACCTGTCCCTTTCTTAACCTTTTACAAAATTCCATTTAGGGGTAGATAGAGTTTTTATTCAGTCAATTACTATTTGTATAATTCTTTTTGTTACTTATGTAGATAAAGATTTCTCGTCATATTTAATAAAATCTCTACTGCTCCAGTAGATGTCGTATTAATTTTTACAAATCAGTGATTCAGTACAGGTTGAGATGTGTTACGATGCCTGACATTGCACGGTCCGAGGAGACAGGGACCCTAAAGGGTCCGTTGTTATAACTTCGACTAACGGTTAAGGAAGAGGTCCCCTAGAAGGACTGGGTCCCTAGTTTGGACGTAACGGTCCACCTAAAAATGGAAACTCGGTACTCCCTTCGGGATATTGATCTTTTATCTTTTAAAATTTTACTAGATTGTCCACGTGTCGTGAGAACTCTATGCCGTTTGAACGAAAAATTTTTTTTTAAAAAAAGAGATAAACTTCAAAAGTTTATCGTATGCACATTATGAATCCTTTTTAAATCTATTCGACAAAATTGTCTTTTTGTACATGTAATATTTAGTATGGATTTTTTATTTATTAATATCTCTACATTGATTTTTCAGTCATCACGAACCTTAGTATTTATATGTAGACTTTCTTCTGTTCTTTTTTTTTTTCCCCCTCAAGTCAAGTCAGCGAGTCAACACAGACTGAGAAACGCTGGGATACCTGACGTTGTGCGGTCCGAAGAGAGTAGTAGTGACTGAGGGTCTCGAATGAGTTTGAGTACAGGTAGCTCAACTATTACGGTAGATTGGTAGAGGAGGAGACAGTAGGGGAAGAGGAGTACAGAAGTCAGAAAGGGACGTAGTCCCAGAAAAGGTCACTCAGTAAAGAAACGTAGTCCACCGGTTTCATAACCTCAAAGTCGAAGTCGTAGTCAGAAAGGTTACCTATTAGTCCTGACTAAAGGAACTACTACCTGACCAACTTAGAGGAACATCAGGTTCCCTGAGAGTTCCCAGAAGAGGTTGTGGTGTCAAGTTTTCGTAGACAAGAAGTCGTGAGTCGAAAAAAATATCAGGTTGAGTGTGTAGGTAGGTACTGATGACCTTTTGGTATCGAAATTGATCTGTCTGGAAACAACCGTTTCATTACAGAGACGAAAAATTATACGACAGATTCAACCGGTATAGAAAAGAAGGTTCTCTGTTCTTAAAGTACCGACGTCACTGGTAGACGTCACTAAAACCTCGGGGGGTTTTATTTCATAGAGTGACAAAGGTAACAAAAACAAAGGGGTAGTTAAACGGTACTTCACTACCCTGACCTACGGTACTAGAATCAAAAGACTTACATCTCAATTTTTTCCCTTTATATGTTGTTTTTTTTCAATTAAAAGTTATCTTAGTACTTATGTTAACATAATCGTATTCGAAAACTTTATCGAGTTGGTTTTCCACTTATAATAGTTTGACCTATTTTTACCTTCTGGGTTTGTATACGAGACATGTTCTACGACTAAAATTTATGTTTACGTATCCGTCAAATTTTGATTTACAAGAGTAATGATAGAAAGATTTAAACCTGAGACTCCCTCTCCCTCTCCCACCCTACTAAACCCTCTTACCGTAACTTTGTACATATTATAGTACACTCTTTACTTAACGGTCAGATACAAACTACGTCTTATGTCCTACGAACCCCGACCATATGCCCCTACTAGGTCTCTCTACTATACCCCACCCTCCACCCTCCCCCCAAGTACAAACCCTTGAGTACATGTGGGTACCACCTAAGTACAGTTACATACCGTTTTGGTTATAACATAACATTTCATTTTATTTCAATTTATTTATTTATTTATTTATTTTGGATTCACAAGAATTACTATACACATATGACTACGGAGTAGTTAAAAAAAAGAGATAAAAACGTACTGTAAAGTGACCCATAACTAAAGATCTTACTGTTAACAACAAAGAAACAAAACATACTGGAACACTTAAAGTGGACCACGATCTATATAAACATCAAGTATTTATAAGATATTGAAACAAGATCTCACATTTGATGAACTTAGACAAAATAGAGAAGTCCGATCCGTAATTTCCGATAATCCAATCTTCTCGTGTTGTAAATCATATCTAAATTAACGGATTCTAATTCCGTTCTGGGAGGACTCATTAGATGAGTTAAGAGTTACTTAATGTTTAAAAAGGTGGACCACCTCTGATCCATACTAAAGGATGGACCACCATCACTTCGTACTAAAGGTATGGACACACTTGTGATTACTAATAAGGAATAAAGGGGAATCTATAAAAGAAGTCCATGTGCATGGTCAGTTATAAGACTACTTATAAGATCACCTGGAGAGACTTATAAAGACCTGAACGGGGACACAAGTCGAGAAATTTACACGGATTTAGGACCATTGAGTCTACCATTTCATAAACAGACGTTACGTCCTCTGGACCCAAGTTAGGAACCCAACCCTTCTTAGGAACCTCTTCCCTTGTTGTTGGGGGAGGTCATAAGAACGGTCTTTTTACTTTCGGACTGTTCGAAGTCAGGTACAGTGTTTCTCAGTCTGTGTGACTCTCTGATTGTGAAAGTGGAAGTGAACAGGTAAATCTAAGAATTGAGACATAGTTGTTTAGTTCTTTAAACCTCAAGGGGAAGAACTAAGAGGGAAGTCAATCTTATAACAGAACTTCGTTATTTCATCCTGTCAACTTCCGAATAGAGTTAAACGAATGAGAGAGAACCCCTGATAATAGGTAGTAAAGGATTATATAACACAAACTTTTGGTGGCAAAGTATACGATACAGATCAAAATCTCCCAATAAAGTATACCTTCTCATTAAGACTAGACAATAAGATAAAACTTTCTACACCTGTCCTACCAGTATACCTATAAAATTCTTTCTCGAAGGTCCGTCTTTTAAATCAAAAACCTCGTTATCGTTCCTCATGTGAATCTAACCTTTCACTTGTCTTTCGAAATATAAAAAACTTGTCAATGAAGACTCTTTTCCATTACAAATATAAATTGACTTCAAGATTTGGTCGGAGAACCTTCACTTGAAAGTTTTACTAACGGAAGTCATCACTACATATTGTGTACACGTAATCCCGTACTCCTCTGTCTCTGTCCTGACATAGATGTCACTACAAGATCTCTTGGTTTTCAATTCACGATCGATTTTAGATGACTCTGAATGAAAAATAAACTCGTGTTTGTTACTCGATGAAAAGACCACTTATAAGGTAAACGAAAAAACTTTGACAGAATTAACCTTTAGGAACAACTACAAGTTGTATAGAGAGTAGTAAATTTGACTCCACAATTTTCAAACAAGTAAACGTATTCGTCAATGATTTTACGTTCACTATCACTTGTCGTATATGTCTTCGATTGGATATAGGTCATATATTTGTTTCCAAACTAAAATCACATAAAAAAACATTTAAAGTAATTTTACACTATTTTTGTTTACTGTACAGGTCCGAAACTGACTTTAAGGATAATAGTAGATATATTTAAGTTAAAATTAAAATTGAGGGGTTTCCTTACTTCTAAATTTATAATAGAAAAAAACCGGTTATTAAACAAGACTTTTCATAAGTTATCAGTGAGAATTACTCTAGAAATTTTTGATATTCTATTGGGTTTCACTTTTTCGAGTGATGTTTGTTATTATTATTATTATTACAAGAAACGGGGTCACAGAGGTGGAATCCCAGACGGTAACTATCATTAATGACAAATACTTTTTATTATTTTTTTAATATTTTTTTATTATTTTAATTAAAATTACAAAGAAGACGAACACCATACACTCTGAGGAATATCAATCTGTCCAATGGTTCGTAACTTTTATAACATAATAAAACAAGAAGAACCTTTGTCTCCACTAAGAAAAAAAAAAAAATTAAAAATAAAAATGAATAAAATGAAATTTTATGACATAACCAAAACGGTATGTAACTGTACTTAGGTGGGACCCACATGTACGCAAGGGTTTGTACTTGGGGGGAGGGTGGAGGGAGGGGTATTGTAGAGAGACCCAGTAGGGACACGTGGTCGGGGCCTTTTACTAAACCTATTATTTTGTTTCACATATAACTTTAATATTTATATTTTACACTTACATAATTGTTCAACATATTAATAAACCTATTCAGTGATACTATATCGTATTATATCGGTAAGATCATAATTAGGTCTCATTTATATAAAAATTTCATCGACAGGTAGTCGTCTACTTACCTATTCTTTCGACACCATGTATATGTGTTACCTCATAATAAGTCGGTAATTTTTCTTAAGTAAACTTAGTCAAGACTACTCTACCCACTTTGACCTCGGTTAATATGTCTCACTTCATTCGGTCTTTCTTTTTGTGGTTATGTCATATGATTGTGTATATATACCTTAAATCCTTCTACCGTTACTGCTGGGACATACGTTCTGTCCTTTTTTCTGTGTCTACACATATTGCCTGAAAACCTGAGTCTCCCTCTCCCTCTCCCACCCTACTAAACCCTCTTACCCTTAAGATTGTACATATGACAGTACATTCTTAACTTAGCGGTCAGGTACAGACTGCATCCCACGTCGAACGAACCCCGACCACGTACCCCTACTGGGTCTCTCTACAACACCCCTCCCTCCACCCTCCCCCCAAGTACAAACCCTTGCGTACATTCTTAATTACTAAAATTTTAAATTTTTTTTTTTTTTTTTTTATTTTTTTTTTTTTTTTTTTTTTTTTCTTTTCTTTGTTTACCTTATACTATTTTCCTTGATTATTCTATCCATTCAAACCTTTACTCTATTCGGTTGATATCAACCGAGACACACAAGTCTCTTCAAATAAACATAGTTTTGATCTCTAATAAAGTATAAACCCTAAAAGAATTTCCTATGGTCACTNTGTTCAACATATTAATAAACCTATTCAGTGATACTATATCGTATTATATCGGTAAGATCATAATTAGGTCTCATTTATATAAAAATTTCATCGATTTTCGAGATAAATCTACTGTTTTCTGTTTTGTATAGTTAAATTTTCTGGTAATCTAGTAGATTTTGATAAAACTTGTAATTTAGTTACTGTTTCTTCAAACAAAACTTTAAATAATATACAGTCTATGACCAATAAGTACTTTCTTCTTGTCAATTAGTTTTTTATGAACTACAAATCTCTCAAATTCACATGGTTCTTCTCTCTGTTTTTTAAAGAAAAATTTTTACACTATTCATGAAACCGTCCTCCTTTCTCTTAACAATGTCCTTACATGGATTTTTTGTATATAATTTCAGTCTTGTATTTTCTATGACCATTACTGTGTACTCGACTATTGACTTGTTATGTATTTTAATCGTTCCTCTAAGTTGTATATGTTTACGTCTCTTTCTAACGTACCGTGTAAACCTCTATATTTTCTTCAAAACTCAAAATCTCCTCCTCCCACTTCTAATTTCTTATTCTTTATTTAAAGTGGTACAGAACCTGTACTTTCACTAACATTTCGTTTATGACTTAAAGGGGTTCCTTTCAAATATCTTTTCAATCTATTAATTTAGGTGAGTTTACAAAAACATTTTGTACCATACGACTCTCCTTTTTACTTCAGATCTTCCGGTCAGTCTGTCAACCGATTCTAAATAAAACTGTACTGTAATGACTCCTGATACTACTACTGTCTCCTACCATTTTCTTTATCTAATTTTTCTATGACTCTTACCACTACACCACTAATACTTTACCCTTGACTCACCATGTCTTTTATTGTGTCACTTCAGACTAAGAGTCCATAGTCTAATCTTGTTGATCACAGATATCGACTCTGTTCCTTTAGTTCTCCTTCTTCATAAAATCATCAACACTTAATAACATTACTATTACATTATTATGCAATTATCTAGTATACGAATGAAGATTTTTCTCTTGACATATTTCTCTATTAATAAAACGTAATAGTATCTGAGGTAAAAAGTAAGAATTTTCTTAATCTTTTTTTTAAATCTTTACATAGAAGTTATGATTTTATAGGTTATAGAACCGAGGTTCTGAAGGACTAAGATCTTAAGGATGATGTATATTAATAATATATGTTACTATATTATTCATTCTTCAAAGGTCAACTGACTTAGGGTAGTTATAAAGGTATAATAACAATAACGATCCAAGAACCATAAGTACACTGATAAACGAAAAAATTTACCACAAAATCCTTTTTAATTTCTTTACTTAGATGTATAATCCTTTTAGTTCAAACTTCATCATTTTTAGTAAGAGAATTCATTATTTTCGTTCTATATCTACATTAGTAGGGGGTGTTAAATGGAATGGTGTAGTCATACAAACGACCTATTGATATCGTCTAATATCGACTGTCTCCTCGTTCTGTGTATGACGTAAATCTCTCTTCTCTTTGTGTTCCTATGTCTCTTTCAACTTCGGAAATCACTGATGTTGATGTGGTTTCTAATTTTCGTCGGTTGAGAATCGGTCTAATTGTATGGAGTGTTTCCAGAAAAATAAACGAAGGGTAATGGACTATATGGTACAAGTCAAAAATTGTTATGTTGGTTTTCTTAAAAAAATTAACCTCTTTGATTTGTTGGATTCTTTGGTCTTGAGTCTATACTGTGTCAAAACTTTAATGGTCTATCTTTTAAAATTTATTGAGATCAAGTATATAATTCCCGAGTCCACTTCTTCCATCTGTCGTAAGTCTCTCTTATACTATTATATTTGTATCTATACCTTTGTAATTCTTTTTTTATTTACGGTCTTCATATTTTTGTGACCTTATACGTAGTTAGTATAGAAACGACTTTCGTAGTCCTCTGAACTGTGTTGACTCCTTACTTAGGTACTCAAACTTCTATACATTTTTCTTTACAATAATGGATTTCTCTTTTTTTATTTTTATCTCAACTGGTAGACACATGACACCTTATGATAGTTTTTTACATAGTATACGTATTGACCTTATGGTCTTCATATCTTGTTTTCCGCTTGTTCTTTATAAACTGAATTATGATCGACTCTTGAAAGGGTTTAATTGACGTCTGGACTTGCTACTTGGTTCTCTCAAGTCTCTTGTGGTTTTCCATATCTATTTGTTTCCATCTTTTCGTTTCTCTTTTGAAACTTTCACCAGTCTTTGTTTATTTGTCTGGTTGTTGGTTTTTGGAAAGGATATCTTCTTGTCTCCATTCTTAATGTCACTTGAGTAGTCTAGTACGTTCCTTCTTCTCATCTCACTTTATTAACTTGTACAACTTTCTTTTTTGTTTTGTGGTCTAAGGTTTATGTATTGGTTACTTTAATAGGAAGGTTTCACTTCTTCTTTATTCAAAAAGAGTCCTTTGATGACTCCCTTGATTAACAGTTACCTAAACAGGACATTCTTTACAATCTTCATCAAGAAGGTACTCTTCCTATCACTATCTCCGGTCGTTGAGTGTAGATATATTTGTCACACCTTTTTTCTTATTGAGATAATAAATAGTATAATAAAATAGAACTTCTATATATACGATGTATCTAATTCTTTATGTCATGATGAACGGTATAGTAAGTAAACCTTTGTATCGTAAGATATAGTAACGTCCAATAAAATATTTTGAAAGATTATTAAGTAATACCGTGTTTTATACTCAAACAGTATAAAGCAAAGTCCTATGTTCCGGTGTCGTACATCGGTTCGACTGACACATCACGGAATAAAGTCCCAGACGCCCAGTATATCTAACAGGATACGTTCCGTGACGTGTCGGGACAAAAATGAAGTCTAGTCAGTCAAGTCAAGTCAACGCATCAGCACAGACTGAGAAACACTGGGGTACCTGACGTCGTGTGGTCAGGAGGGCCAGGTAGTGGTTGAGGGCCTCAGGTGGGTTTGGGTACAGGTAACTCAGCCACTACGGTAGGTTGGTAGAGTCGGAGACAGTAGGGGAAGAGGAGGACGAAAGTTAGAAAGGGTCGTAGTCCCACAAAAGTTTACTCAGTCAAGAAGTGTAATCTACCGGTTTCATAACGTCTCTTTGATGGAGATACACTCGTCAAAAGTCAAAACACTCAACGTAAATTCCGAGGTTGTAGGATTATCCGTTGATTTTTTCACTCAAATTACCTTTAAAATTTAGGGAGGTAATTTTAACGAATCTTTTTGATCGTGGTTTTTATAGTGGAACGAAAACCGATTTCAAATTACAATAAAGGTTATACTAATCTTATATAATTAGATAGTTATTTATTCAATGGAAAAAAGGTGTTATAAACTCTAAAACCTTAGGTTACCAAGTATACATCATTTAGATAACACATCGATTACAGTCCGTCAAACGAACTTATTTCTAGTAATGAAACCGAGTAACAAAAGTGAATAATCAAACTTATTTAAAAGTTACAGGGATAACACCTGGATCACGATAGAGACATCTCAAGACAAGAGTAAAAAATCGTTTACTTATTTACGTACCGATTAAAGTACACATTTAAAGTTATAACGATTACCCTCAATCATTGTCTCCAGAGAAACCGACATAAAGAGACGTTAATAATCACTTTACAAAGGAAACAAGAAATCTAAAGTTAGGTATCTCGAATGTATTTAGAAAAGATTAAGTTTACTTTTTAATTTATTTTATTAAATTGAAGATCGTCATGGAAAATGAAACGTCATGACAACCACGTTTTTTTTAAATATGGTACTCAAGTATTTCGATATAACTATAAACACTTCGAAAAATACACGTTTAGTTTTGTTTATTTTCGATTTTTACAAATTTGTCATAAGAACGTATAGTTGGATTTAATAAATAGGACCATATTTAAACTAATCTAGATTTTCCATTTATATTTATAGTCAAGTCAAGTCAAGTCAGCGAGTCAGCACAGGCTGAGAAACGCTGGGGTACTTAGCGTCGTACGGTCCGGAGGGACAGGTAGTGGTACGGAACGGCATATAAGTCAAACACAAGTCACCTTACGATATGGGTCCTCGTACTAACAAATACAACATGATCGAGAAGACTTGTTCCTTTACAACTACTAACCCATATGAAGTCTTTATTCTCGTGTCATGTACAAACCCCTTGAGTATCAGAAGAACTATATAAACACTCCAAGTAATCAGTGACGTTTCGGGTTAACGGGGGTAAACCAAATAAAACTTTACTTTCGGACTTTCTTTATACTCGTAATACGGTGTCTAAGTCGTGTTCTATTATTTACGTCACGATTGTTTCCTTTGACTTTTCTCCTAGGGGTAAGTCGGACCTTAGAAACGTAGTAATTCCCTAAAGAAAGGTAGGTGGTACTCGCCTCACCGTGAAACCTAAAATTTAAATATTCTAAAGTACAGTCATAATTTCAACTGGACTGTCTTACCCTCTTTGACAGTAAATACTTCTAGTGTTTCCGACACAAAAATTTGTGTCGTTCAGAAGAATTGTGATGCATGTGAGAAAACTTTAATAATCTCTTTAATAAACCTTTACACTATACTTTACAAAAACCTTCTTAACGTATTTTTCACAGTATATGATTGATAGGTTTTTATTCGTTACTATTATAAAATCTAGTATGGGATAAAAACATCTCTTAAAACATAATAATGTTACAATAACGTTAATGTAATATGGAGAGAGTAAATATCAAAAGTCGGGAATTGGGGAAGTGGGTAGAGGGAGTGGGGGAATTTAGGGACGGAAGACCGTTGGTGGTAAAACGAGAGACATAGACACTGAGAGAAAGAGAAATACAAAAGAAACGGACAAGCATAAAATGAAAATCTAAGGTATAATAGTCATTTTAGTGTTATGAACAAAAAGAAAGAGACTGAATAAAGAGAATCGTAATATGGTAGATGTGGGTGGACACAACAGTACTTACCGTTCTACAGAAAGTATACATACACACTATAAAAAATAGGTAATTAGAAGTTACCTGTAAATCCAATGAAGGTATAGAACCAGTCCCAAAGAGACCACCGAACTCTCGACCTAAGGTAGGAACCCAGTCCTTCTGGGTAAGGTCGTAAGAACGGACCTTTTAAGGTACCTGTCTCCTCGGACCGTCCGATGTCAAGGACCCCAACGTTTCTTAGTCTGTGTCGATTTGTTGATTGTGAAAGTGAAAGTATAAAACCGATTATGTTTCATGGTGTTACTTGTATATAGAAAGTGTTAATCACAAAATTGAAAGAAACTTGTTTTTGGGTCTGCACCTTAACAACCTAGTATAGAATCAAGATAAAAATCACAAAACTCCTGGGAGGTATGATAAGAGGTATGACCGGTATGGTTAAATGTAAGTGATTTTTACATGTTCACTTTCATCGAGTCGACACAGACTGAGAAACACTGGGTACCTGACATGAGTCCGTTTTTGTGACCGCACGCATTGGAAAGGGAAGAGGTCCCTTAGAAGGGTTGGGCCGGTAGTTTAGGTCCAGAGGGTATAACATCTGTCTAAAGAATGATCGATTCGGTGTTCCTTTCAGGTTCTTGTGACCTCACCCATCGGATAAGGAAGAGGTCACCTAGAAGGGTTGGGTCCTTACCTTGGTCCCAGAGGATGTAACGTCCGTCTAAGAAATGGTTGACTCAATAGTCCCTTCAGGTCTTTTTACATGTTCCCGAGGGAAAATAAGTGTAAGAAGTGTTGAGTACAATAAAGGTCAGAGACTATTGTCGGTAAAACTGCTCACACTCCACTATAGAACACCAAAACTATACGTCAAGCGACTACTAATCAGGGAACCTGACGTTCCTCTAGGTTGGTCAGGTTGGAGTTCCTTTAGTCAAGACTTATAAGTGACCTTCCTGACTACAACTTCGACTTTGAGGTTATGAGACCGGTGGACTACGTTTCTCGACTGAGTAAACTTTTCTGGGACTACAACCCTTTCTAACTCCAACCCTCCTCTTCCCCTACTGTCTCCTACTCTACCAACCGACCATAGTGACTGAGTTACTTGTACTCACACTCGTTTGGGACCCTTAACGACTACTTGTACCTCCGGACCGCACGACGTCAGGTACCCCAGCGTTTATCAGCCTGTGCTGACTCACTGACTTGACTTGACTACTAATCACTTCGACTCGTAGAAAAGTACACGGACAAAGGTCAGGACAACGTGTTCCCCGGTGAACTAAATAAACTTTACCGGAACATCAACTCCCACACGACTCTCGAATAACAGGGTGTTCCTTCTTAGAGTATATGGTGGAAAAAAGTCGGAGTGGAAATCCGTTGTCGATTTCCTACGGTCTGAAAATCCGTCGTCGAAAATATCATACGTCTTTATATGTATAGACACACGATTCAGTGAAGTCAGCACAGACTCAGAAACATTGGGGCACCTGACATACGGAAGGTCCGAAGAGACAAGTACCCTAAGAGATCTGTTCTTATGACCTCACCAAACAGCACGGGAGGAGGTTCCCTAGAAAGAAAAAGTCCCTAGTTTGGGTGCAGAGAACACAGAGGATGTGGTCGTCACTGCAAGATACTTGAAGGGTGATCCCGGTGAACCTTTCAAGTATCTCTATATGTCAGGACGAATTAAGGTCTGGGCCACTAGATCTCCACAGGGGACCCACTGTCAAGATTTTTTACCTCAAGAATTACACACACATACATATTTGAGGAAGTCCCATCGAAGTGACTCGACATCACTTCGAATCTCCAACAGAGAACCTTGCGGAGGAATCAGAGATCCACACACTCGTTGGACTTCGGACAGGGAGTCCCATTGCGAGACTAGTTTCATTTATCCGGAAAAAAGTGTCCTCTTGACCCTGACGCAAAGTAAGACGAGACACACGTCACGGGACCCCCACCACCGGACAATTCCTGATAGAAAAGACTAACAATACCAGAAAACCTTGAGTCAAGTCAAGTGAAGTCAAGTCAACGAGTCAGCACAGGCTGAGAGACGTTGGGGTACTTAGTGTCGTGCGGTCCGGAGGGACAGGTAGTGGTTGAGGGTCTCAAGTGAGTCTGAGTGCAGGTAGCTCAGGCACTACGGTAGGTCGGTAGGGTAGGAGCCAACAGGGGAAGAGGAGGACGGGAGTTAGGGAGGGTCGTAGTCTAAGAAAAGGTTACTCAGTTGAGAAACGTACTCCACCGGTTTCATGACCTCGAAGTCGAAGTCGTAGTAAGGAAGGTTTCTTTATTATCCCAACTAGAAGTCTTACCTGACCAACCCAGAGGAACTTCAGGTTCCCTGAGAGTTCCCAGAAGAGGTTGTGGTGTCAAGTTTGCGTAGTTAAGAAGCCACGAGTCGGAAGAAGTGTCAGGTTGAGAGTGCAGGTATGTACTGGTGATCTTTTTGGTATCGGAACTGATCTGACTGGAATCAACCGTTTCATTACAGGGACGAAACCTTATACGATAGATCCAACCAGTATTGGAAAGAAGGTTCTTCATTCGCAGAAAATTAAAGTACCGACGTCAGTGGTAGACGTCACTAAAATCTCGGGGTTTTTTGTTTCAGACTGTGACAAAGGTGACAAAGGGGCACATAAAGGGTACTTCACTACCCTGGCCTACGGTACTAGAAGTAAAAGACTTACAACTCGAAGTTCAGTTGAAAAAGTGAGAGGTGATAGTGAAAGTAGTTCTCCGAAAAATCGAGGAGAAGTGAAAGACAGTATTCCCACCACAGTAGACGTATAGACTCCAATAACTATAAAGAGGACTGTTAGAACTAAGTTCGAACACAAAGAAGGTCAGGTCGCAAAGAGTACTACATGAGACGTATATTTAATTTATTCGTCCCACTGTTATACATCGGAACTGCATGAGGAAAAGGATAAACCTTGGTCCGACAACAAGGTACAGGTCAAGATTGACAACGAAGGACTGGACGTATGTCCAAAGAGTTCTCCGTCAAGTCGACCAGACCATAAGGGTAGAGAAAGTCTTAAAAGGTGTCAAAGAACACTAGGTGTGTCAGTTTCCGAAACCGTAACAGTTATTTCGTCTTTGTCTACAAAAAGACCTTGAGAGAACGAAAAAGGTACTAGGTCGCCTACAACCGTTAAACTAGAGACCAAGGAGACGGAAAAGTTTTTGGTCGAACTTGTAGTCCTTCATGCGCCCAGTACATAACGACCTCGGACCGAACCTCTTAACACTCGTAATGAAATGATCGTACACTCTACTCACGTTAACACACCATCAAACTCGTAAGAAACCGTAACGGAAAGAAACCCTAACCTTACTTTTGACTGGAAAAGGTCAGAGCACCGGTGACGACTCAAAAGGTTTAAACGACCGTATAACTCACGTCGTGAAAGTGTCGTAGTAGAAAGTCCTAAACTTTATCGAGTTGACCTTAAGGTAGTGGAGGTGATCGAAACAAACATCACTACGAAAGATTCCGGGTGAACTGAAGTGTAAGGTCCTACAGAACGAGATCTACTCACTAGTGTAGTAGTACTAATAGACACAGTACTTCTAGAAAAAACATGGGTTTTAGATAACACGTGGTTTCAGTTCACCAGTTCCTCACACGTATGGACACCCCTAGTACATATGAGTGACCGAAATCGACCCATAGACCTTTCATTTTCCCTTCTCGAACAAAGACCAAAGTCCTTTCGTAACCCTTGTACTGATAACGGACACGGGTACCCGAAGACGTCGCCTCGGGTTCACACGGAACTGGACCCGACCTCCTGGAGTGGTGTCGAGTGTGATTGATCGAGGTCGGTCCTTCGGTCCCTTATAGTTAACTGGAGTCCGACTCTCTTCCTATTCTGTATGACACTATCGAGGGTGAGTAGTCGAGGTGGACCCCAAGTCTCGTCACAATGTCGGTTGGGGTGTGTCTGAAATCGATCCCTCGTCCTCTTACTGTACCGATAGGTGAGAGAGGGTGGGGATGAGGGGCGGTCGACCCGTCGTCCCCGTATGACGTCGAAGACGACGAGGGACCGGAGTCGTTACGTCACCTCGTCATAACGTTGATGAGTGGGGTCTAGGTCCGAGTGGGTGACAGAAACGTTCCAATCCACTCCTCACGTTGTTACCACAGACAGTCACGGAGACGGTAACCTACACCCCTTTCTAAAGGTAGTAGGAGAACGGGGAACTTGGTCACAAAAGTCTAAACGTTTAGAGAGAAGTGTATACCCCGAAGGGTCCACAGAGTCACCATTTCTTAGGTGGACGGTTACGTCCTCTGAGGTCCAACTAGGGACCCATCCCTTCTGGAGGACCTCCTCTTTTACCGTTGGGTAAGGTCATAAGAACGGACCTCTTAAGGTGTCTGTCTCCTCGGTCCACGAGATGACAGGAACCTCAGGGTTTTCTCAGTCTGTGTTGATTCGTCGACTTGTGTGTGTGTGAAGTAGTGTATGTCAGAGTCGTGAAAAGTTTGACGACAATAAAGCGACTCAGAGTCCCTCTTTCTTGACGTGAGCTCGAGAAACTTCCCCCGAGAGTCAAAGGAAATCGTGAAGCCCTGGGGTCCTGTAGTCGGGATAATCGAAACATTCGGTCCGTAAACACCCCGAACAGAGATGTCAGATCTAAGATTCCCAACTCTACGGGTAACCGTCCATTGTTGGGGAGTCAGAAGACCCTCCTCACAGACAGACCAGTCTAGGGAGAGAATACAGAACGTTGTGTCACACACTGATAAACCCCTTCTCGAAAGAGACGGAGGACAGGTAGAACTACCTGAGAAAAAAGTAGGACAGTACACAAGTTGATCAAGAGTCCAAGAAAAGTCGCCGTTAACTAGGTATACATGTATATATAAACAACACAGGTACCTTCCTCAAACTTCATCTTTACAGAGGGAAAACTATTCAGGATTAACCTAGAAAATAAATAACATCATCAAAAAGCAGTAACAACAAATCGACGAGACAGTGAAGGCTGAGAAAACGTTGGGGGGGTTTTTTTGGGGTGTTTAAACCTAGAAAATAAATAAAATAAAGTTGACGGGTTAAACATTACAATTTAGTTTAACAAAGAGTAAACCACTGATTTTATGATATGAGTGATAAAGTAGTAAAGGTTTCTGTCATTATAAAATATGTTAATTAGTTCCAGTTAAACTTAGGACCTCCCTTTTTCGTTAGTACAAAACTCCGTTATTTGTTTTTCCTATCTTTGTTTTGTGTTTAAAACTATGAACTTTATATTAATTTCATAATAAACACAAACTTAGTTAATAACATTAAATTAAAAAAGGTTTAATAAGAAATCTTTTACTAAAAAGTTTATACAAAGAGATCCTACAATTGTTCGACACAAAAAAAAAAAATTAACGATTATGATCAGAAATGGAATAGTCTTATTACAAGGTGTAGATGAGTGAACTTCACTCTTTATTTTGATAGAGCATCTTACCTCCCTTTTTTAATGTTTCTCAACTAACTTGAAAAATTTTAGAATCAGACTTCAGTCACTAAATAAATTTTCCGTTACTTTATGTTAAATTTCTCTTGTATCCCTATTTTGATTTTATTCTCAATGACACTTATTTGTAGTCGACTAAAACAACGATTATTTTTACTAACGAATTTCACCATGTAGAAAAGGGAAGTCACAAAGTCACATTCGTCCTTTTGAAAAATTTATAATAAAATCGTAAAAAAGACTTTAACTGAGGTTATACATATACAGTGTAAATAAAAATAAGAACTAATATTTAATATATCTGTGTGAAACCTAATTTTATCCCGAGTTTTTTTTTTTTTGAACCTTTTGGTGACAATGTAACTTTGAAACAGTTTACATATTCAAACCGGTTTTTAAAGTCGAAAAAGGTATGGGTTTACTTGAAAAACCCGTTGATTTATATAAACTAGACTAAGAAGACAGTTAAGGATTTCTAATAAATACTCTTATATCTTAAGACTCTTCAGTATTATACATTTATTAGTTTTTTGGTGAATATATTAAACAAAAAAAAATTTTCCAAGTAACCAACCCAAAAAAGTGATTCTGAAATATCTGACAACTCAATTTAAAGTATGTAAAACCTACATATATCTTTGATAAACAGAGGGAATAAAGACGACTTACCTAGAAACGAGGATAACTGTAGTAACTTACTAAAAGGTTTAACTCCAAATCGAATGTTTAAATTTATTATGTATAAAGAGTTCCTGTCTATTTATTTATTTATAATAAATAAAATCGTTTACTGAATGGAGGTTTCTCTCGTAGATAAAATTGTCTATTTGTTTAAACAATTTTATTTACGAGAAGTCCTTTTAAGGAGAAATCATACATAATTCTGAACCGTATGTACAGAAGTAGTAAAGACGGTCAATTTCTTCCAGAAAAGTTAATAGACACTTTTATAAATAGTGGCGAAAAGGTCAACACTTTGTACTCGAGGAATCGGTGTCGGGTGGTTTGTAATGTCTATACGTGGAGACGGGTATAAAAGAAGATCCTTTTACTAGACGGGGGACCTCTTCTGTGTCAGGTCGGTATCGTCCGTCAACAAGAACACAAAATAAGGGTATGTTCGAGTAAAGTCACGAAGTTTTCCTAACTGAAGTGAAGGACTCGAGGGTGTAAATACAGTCTAAATTAAGGAGATTATATGAGGAAAAGGATATTATAAATCACAGTAAGAAAGGGACTTACTTGATACTGATTATATTACTCATTCCGGATTAAATAATCAAGAGACATGAGTAGACAAAAATTCTATTCACAGGAAATAATACCATCTTATATAATAACTTATTATGAAATTTTAATAAATATTCGTAGAATAGGTCCTTTACGTAAAGTGTACGACGAATCTTTATATGTTTCTTTCCTTAAACCGTAGCTATAACTTTTTTATTATTTAATGAAGTCTATGTAAAACATGAAGTATATATGTTTTCTGTATTAAGTACCGAGTAGACTAATTGAAAATGTCTCTCCTTTTCACTTTTTTTACTTTTTGTTTTAATGTCAAAGACTTAGAATTGGATTCTCCTATTTCTCCGGAAACCTTCGTTCTATTTTAGACGTAACCCTAATTAAACCTAAGGGTCTCTAACATATCCTCTTCCTTATTTACTTACCAAGGGTACCTTCAGACCCATCTCATGAGGGCTCTCTCTCTCTCCGGATCTTTGCACATTCAAGAACAGTACTCTTCAAAACGGTCACTCGTTCTTCTGAGTCTCTTTTTAGTCACCTACCACTTAACCCTTGCTAGTTATCTGTTTTTACCGACAATGTAAACAACACTATCTGGCTCAGTCTCTTCGGATCGTCTTTTCGAGATTCCTTTGGTTCTTCTACAGGTTCAAATCTCAGTAATTTGTATTATCAAATCAGTCTATAATACTAAAAAAACAGAATCTTCTCAGACCTTTTATCAATTCCTAGGAGATTCATAGTTCTGACTCACTTATCGGTGTCTGTAAGGATTCACGTATAAATCTTTGTCTCCTTTTTATACGGATCTTTCTTGCAAATTTTTCCTGTTATAACTCTCTTTCGTCCCCATCCCCTCCTCCCTCCTCTTTTATCCAACTGTTCTCTCCTTTTTTTACTGGAACATCTATGATGTTTAATGTAGAAAAGTTACATGACCAATATATAAAAAGGAACGTGTAAAATGAAACTAGGAAAGGTTTAATTCATCTTTACATATTTATCTCCTTTTAAGTTTGTATCCGAGCAACTATTCCTACTGTACTTATTTTGCATACCTTTATATTTCGTTGATTAACTTTTCATAAATCTAAGTACAACTACATACCGTTTTGGTTATGTTATAACATTTCATTTTTTTTTATTATTATTATTTTATTTTTAAATTTTTCATTTAAATTTTTTCTTTTGTTAAATCTTCTTAGTATCTCTTAAACTTAGTTGAAAAAGTCTTAGTAGTTGTCACACTAATTTATGAAAAGGGGTATGAACCACAAATTAATGGTGTGTCTTTAAACGGGTTCGTAAATATAAAATGTCAAAAACAAAAGAGTGGATTTAATGTCATGACCTGTAGTAGCGTTATATAGTAACTTTTATTTTCCTTGCTTAAGATTTAAAATATCCGTATTCGTTTAACCTTGAAGACGGAAAGATGTTTCAGAGACAAGAAGTAATAAGATGTACAAATAATTAGATTTATAAAATTTTTAAAAGTGGTCTTAAGACCCTCCACCTAGTATCTCCTAGGACGACAATAAATACAACCTCTCACAAAACGGATACAAGAGGAGATCCTCAAAATATCAAAGACCAGAATGTAAATCTAGAAATTAGGTAAAACTCAAATAAAAACACACTCCACAATCTTTCACTAGATCAAAGTAAGAAAATGTTCACCAACTGGTCAAAAGGGTCGTGGTGAACAATTTCTCTAACAGAAATGAGGTAACATATAAGAACGGAGGAAACAGTTTCTATTCCACAGGTATACACACACCTAAATAGAGACCCGAAAGATAAAACAAGGTAACTAGATATACAGACAGAAACACGGTCATGGTATGACAGAACTACTGACACCGAAACATCATCTCGGACTTCAGTCCGTTCAACTAAGGAGGTCAAGGTAAGAAGAAAGAGTTCTAACGAAACCGTTAACCTCCAAAAAACATAAAGGTATGTTTAGAACTTTAATAAACAAGATCAAGACACTTTTTACACCGACCATCGAACTATCCCTAACGTAACTTAAACATTTAACGAAACCCATCATATGAGTAAAAGTGATATAACTAAGAAGGCTAGGTACTTGTACCATATAAAGAGGTAGATAATCACAGGAGAAACTAAAGAAAGTAGTCACAAAATATCAAAAGATATATATCCANAAAATTTTAATTTTTTTAAAATTTTTTCTTTCTTTTTTTATTTATTTTACTTCTTACATTTTTTTTTTATTTTTAAAAGTGGTCATAAAACCGAACCAGTCGTACGAATAGTCATTGGTTGTGAGTCACGAAAAATTCATGGAACGGTCTTATTGACACTAAAAATTTTTATATCTGTAGTCATTAACCTAAATGAAATATTTATACACCAAAACCTCAATACTTAGGTTTCAAATCACGTCATGGAAACCGTCTCCTTTTGTAAGTTATTAACAAGTTTTAGAAATTTTATGTATTATATCGAATGTGATTAAACTTATGTAGTAAAGAACATGATCTGACCATCAAGGAAAACACGAAAATTCGTTGACAGACGACTCAAGGATGTTGTACAATGTATAACACGATTAATTAGAAAAACGCCAGGAAATACGTAGTCAGAGATCGATTAATAATTTAATCTGTATCTAAAGTAAGACGTCGAATAAGTCTATAGTATACTTTTACCCTGTAACATCTTTTCTGTCTCTACTTAATAAATTAATAAAGTACGACAACTGAAGATGTTTTCAGATGACTTTGACTTTATTAGATATCAGTGAACCAAAAGGGAAGGTACATTTTGCTTTACTTATTTTATGTTTAAAAATCGTAATACAGGAAAATCTTTTTCAGTTACGTAAATAACGACGTGAGACAAAGATTTCCGTGTGATTCCTTACAAACATCGATAAGTCGAGTCAGAACTTTGAATCTCCTAGGAGTCAAGTCAAGTCAACGAGTCAGTATGGACTGAGAAACGTTAAGTTACCTGACGTCGTACGTTCCGTAGGTACAGGTAGTGGTTGAGGGCCTCAAATGAGTTTGAGTACAGGTAACTCAACCACTATGGTAGGTTGGTAGGATGGGAGACAGCTGACGAAGAGGAGGACGAAAGTTAGAAAGGGTCGTAGTCCCAGAAAAGTCTACTTAGTCAAGAAGTGTAGTCCACCGGTTTCATAACTTCAAAGTCGATGCCATAGTCAGAAAGGTCACCTATAAGTCCTGACTAAAGGAACTTTTACCTTACCAACTTAGAGGAACATCAGGTTCCCTGAGAGTTCTCAGAGGAGGTTGTGGTGTCAAGTTTTCGTAGTCAAGAAACCGTGAGTTGTTAGAAATACCAGGTCGAGAGTGTAGGTAGGTACTGATGTCCTCTTTGGTGTCGAAACTGATCTGTCTGGAAACAACCGTTTCATTACAGAGACGAAAAATTATACGACAGATCCAACCATTATTGAAAAGAAGGTCCCTCATTCGTAGAAAATTAAAGTACCGACGTTAGTAGTAGACGTCACTAAAACCTCGGGGGGGTTTTATTTCAGACAGTGAGAAAGGTAACAAAGGGGTACATAAAGGGTACTTCACTATCCTGGTCTACGGTACTAGATTCAAAAGACTTACAACAAAATTCGGTTGAAAAAGTGAGAGGAGAAAGGGAAAGTAGTTCTCCGAAAAATCAAGAAGAAGTGAAAGACGGTATTCCCACCACAGTAGACGTATAGACTCCAATGACGATAAAGAGGACCGTTTGAACTAAGGTCGAACACGAAGTAAGTCGGATCGTAAAGAGTACTACTTGAGACGTATATTCAATTTATTCGACCTACTGTTATATGTCGGAACTGCATGAGGAAATGGATAAACCTTGGTTAGACAACAAGGTACAGGTCAAGATTGGAGACGAAGGACTGGATGTATGTCTAAAGAGTTCTCCGTCCCGTCCACCAGACCATAAGGGTAGAGAAAGTCTTAAAACGTCAAACAACACCAGGTGTGTCAGTTTCCGAAACTGTATCGGTTATCTCGTCTTTATCTACAAAAAAGACCTTGAGAGAACGAAAAAGTTACTAAGTTGTCTACAACCGGAAAACTAGAGACCAAGGAGACGGAAAAGATTTAGGTCGAACTTGTAGACCTTCAAGTGCTAAGTGTATGACAACTTCGCACCGAACTTCTTAAAACTCGTAATGAAGTGATCGCACACTCTAGTCACGTTAACACGTCATCAAACTTGTAAGAAACCGTAACGGAAAGAAACCCTAAAGTTACTTGTCACTGGAAAAGGTCAGGAGACCGGTGACGACTAGGATGTCAATACAATTTATAAAAAGTCTGAGAGAATTCTAGTCTTTAATATAGACCGATTTTGATAATCGGGTTAGTTGATTCCCCGTTTTGATCCAGAACACTTGACGTTAGTCGAAGAAATGGTCAACTCGGTGTCCCTTTGGGTTCTTATGGTCTCACCCATCGGATAGGGAAGAGGTCCACTAGAAGGCCTTGGTCACAAAGGACGTGACGGCCGTCTAGGAAACGGTTGACTCGATAGCTCCTTCGGGCATTTCAACCTGTAGAAACAAAGAAATCTCAAAAGGACGATCGGAAGAGATTGAGTAAGAGAGTATTGTTTACATTCTTATTAAAAACAGGTGACTAGTAAGGGTTAAGTGGTAGAAACTGGAAAGAGACAGAAGGACGAGTAACCGTTTTGAAGAATAATGTTATTTAATATACAAAGATCTGGACAAGAAAGAGACGACGACGACGACAATTCAGTGAAGTCAGTACAGGTTGAGACACGCTAGGGTATCTGCCGCCGGGTGGTGCGAGGGGGCAGAGACCCTAAGAGGTCCGTTCTTGTGACCTCACCCAACGGTAAAGGAAGAGGTTACACACTTTCACTTTTCACTTTCACTTCATCGAGTCAGCACAGGTTGAGAAACGTTGGGGTACCTGACGTCGGATGGTCCTAGGAGGTAGGTACCCTAAAAGGTCCGTTCTCATGACCTCACCCACCGGCAACGGAAGAGGTCAAGAGAGAGATCCCTCGAGAAATGGGTCTGAAGGTACCTTTGATAATTAATTAGGACTAATAAGGGTCACGTCAAAAATAGAACGAAGTTTCCCGGAGAAAACGAAGAACCCAATTCTCAGTCTGTGATAATAAGACAAAAGGGTAACCGTCTTTTGAGTAAATTACGAAGAGTCGACCAGGGGACCTTAGTAAGTCGAACTCTACTTCAATTCAGAAAGAAAGAATTATACCTCCCTCTCTTTCTTAACTTCAAGTATCGTGTCTTTATGTAAAGGAATTTCTTAAAAGAGGAGCTGTAAACAAAATTAGTAAAAAATAAGAATTTCACTTATTCTCCTAATTTCTAAATAACTCGGATAAAAATCATAGTAATAAACTTGTACATATAAATATCGACCGTCAACTCAAGTTGATCCATATTTACTTAAAATAATGGAATTTATATTGTGTATATTTTACAACGAAAATAATATTAAATAAAAGATACAGAACAGATCGGATAGAATTTCGTATAATCCTAAAGTAAATATTGGATTTTCATAAACAACTCATATATGTCTATAAACAATTAAATAATACATTAGTACAACTTTAAAAAATCTTATAGATTATTTTATGATATCCTAATGACTTCAAAATGTAAAGTTTAAAGCATATATTTACATCTATAAACAATTTAAAGTAAAACTGGAAGGAGAGTAAAATTAATTAAAATAAAAGTAACTCTCATAAACTATCAAGAAAGAATTTAAATATTAATAATAGAGTACGTATTCACTCCTTTTGTTTAAGAAAGATAAAGATTACAAAGTAACTACTTCCACTACGAGAAATATATAAAAAATTACTTGTGTTAATCTACTCATTAGTTCTCTTAAATTAGGTAAAGTCAACCCTTTATAAACAAGTCTCTCATTTCTTTCCTCAACCCTTTGTGAGAACAGAAGGAGTCTAACTAAAAGTACCTTGTTTAGGATTTTGTTTGATGTCTTAGACTTCGTGTCTTCACGAAATATTACGCCCAACATGAAAATAAAGGAGAAAGTGACTTATGAAATGACGAGGAGTCTATGGGTTCGTTCCTTGATCAACACTAGGACAATCTCAGAAGAGAGAATATGGATACTTAAAATTCTTTAAGTGACCTAAATGATTCTGACCTAAAATGAAAATTATATAAAAAAAGACTAGAATTAACGACGTCATAATTATTAGGTGATCAATAAAAAGGTACAGGCCTGATTGGTGAGGACTGAAGTAAATGGAATGTAGTGTCTTGGAATATTTTACATTTAGACTCGTATAGTAACGGGGACAATTCTAGTAAGTTTTATTGGAAGATTCCTCTAGAAGAGGGACATTAGAATAGGACGACTTTGGGTAATAAATGTAATGTTATAAATATAAGATGTTTAGACTATAACATTAAAGGAACGAATACTATTTTGTAAGACAAAATTCAAGTCAAGAAGACCCAATGACTTTACAGACGCTCTATCAAAAAGGACCTTATGGTAGTGAATTACTGTCATTGTATTCAACGTTCTCGACAAGTTATTTATAGATAATTTTAGTTAATTGATTTGGTGAACTGTCTTTTTCCTTAATAGTAACTACTGGAATCGTAAAATGAAAAATTTCGATGATAATAAATATTCTAAAGTTTAATACAAAAGGCAGTGACAATGATTATTATTGGTGTCAAGAAATAGTGTCTAAAGTTCATTATAACATACTAATTATTATATATACACGGTTCAGTGAAGTCAGTATAAACTGGGAAACACTGGGATACCCGACATCGGGTGGTCCGAGGAGACAGGTTCCCTAAGAGGTCTTTCTTATAACCTTACCTGACGGTACGGGAGGAGGTCCCCTAGAAGGGGTGGGTTCCTATCTTGGGTGTAGAGAAATACAGGGAAAGTGACCGTTCGTCCAAGAAATGGTGATCACAGTGGACCTTTCGGGTGCTATTTTATATATTTATCTATAAAAATGTAACACTTTATGAAAAGTACCTATATAAATTGTGAGATTAGAAGTCATTAGAAGAGAGAGAAAAAAAAAAAAAATACGAATAAGGGTTTAAACAACTCCGAGCTAATTCTTCTTACGGTTTTCCGTAGAGGTATTTCTAGAGACCTAGTCCTGTAGTATCAGTTTAACAAGATTTAATAGTAAAGTGACTTTAAAAAGGAGGACGACTCAAAAATTAAATACTTACTTTGATAATGAGTGGGGTAATGGGTTTGGTCTACAGAGTCGTATTACAATTGATCTGATGATTTTGTACTTAGATTCACTCAAAAGAAGGAAATTAACATAGGAGGATTTTGAGTGATAACGTTAATTTAACCAAAGACACAAAATGTCAAGACTATGATATTAAACGAATGTCATTTCGTTAGTGACTAGTGTACTTAAGATTATCAGGTTGACGACCTGTCATCTGATAAAATACCGTAGTCAGATTGAATCTTAGTTCCAGACCCAGAACGTGAACACACTGAAAACTTTTAATGAATGGTTGGTCGTAGTGTCAAACGAATAGAGGTTTTACCCCATTACGATGTCATGTTAATTTTATATTTCATGTATCGTATCACAAAACATTATTATTTACTATCCCTTTTCAATCACCATCACCGTACACAATGTCAAAATACAATTTTACGTAATCCAATAGTAGAAAAGAGAAGACAAACTACTGTCTTCTGAACTGATAGACGGAAATTACTTAAACCTCGTTAGTATTGAAAATATTTGTAACAGTAAAAGATATCCGTATATCATTCCGTAATAAGTTTTTTGAATGACTCTCCCACTTTACTTTGTAACATACACTTTAAGGATATATCTTTTACATCATCGGAGTACACATAGTACTTATACTCGAAAATATCGAAGCAAAAAAAAAAAATTAACAACGAACCGGGTACTTGATCCTGTTAGTTGAGTAGTAAAACTTAAGATTATATAAATAGACATTTACCTTTATCTTCATAAAGGATAAATTATTTTACTATGTACATGATATAGTTAATGGTCCCGTTTGACATAAAATTTTAGATATGGTAGTGAATTTTTTTTTTTTTTTTGTCTTTATTTACTTTTTTTAATGAATCTTTTATTTTCTTTTCATAGAGTATATGGGATATTTCATTTAGTTTCATTAAAAGAATCCGTCATTATAAACAACATTCTACTGTAAATATGTGAATCTCATAATTCCTTTCATCACTAGACAAACCCGAAGGGACCATCGAGTCGATCATTTCATAGACGGACGTTACGTCCTTTAGGACCAAGATAAGGACCCACCCCTTCTAGGGGACCCCCTCCCTATCCGATTGGTGAAGTCATAAGTACTCGAAAAGACCACCTAGTCTGTCATCTCTTAGATGAACGTTAAGACCTCTAGGCCAAGGTAAGGACTCAATCCTTCCAAGGGACCTACTCCCGTACCGTTTGGTGAAGTCATAAGAACGAACCTTTTAGGGTACCTATCTCCTCGGAATGTCCGATGTCAGACACCCCAACGTTTCTCGACCTGTGCAGACTCGTTGATTCGTGTCATGTCTCGTCACTAGACAAATTTGATATGAATCTTCTTTTTTTTTTCGGATTATTTTTTATAAACAAATTCCCTGTTCACGTACATTATAAGAAAATTGGTAATGTAAGACCGAAAATACTTGAAATGAACCTATTTTCGGAAGTGAAAATATTATTCCTTATCTCGTACCGTAAAGGGGTGAACCAAGACCTATAATTCACATGTTATTACCCTCGTTAAAGGAGATAGTGTATTTCTAGTAACATTTAATAGAAAAGTTTCAAGTTACAGAACCTTTCACAAAGAATGATTTTATTTTGTTTCATTTAAACCGTAGTAGATAAAGAAAGTCCGAAAAAAAGAAAGAGTTGTTGATTACGGTTCCCTATCAAAATCATAAAGGAAGTTTTTACTTTAACGAACGATTTAACGAAAGATCCGTGATTCAGTTTTAAGAAAATCTATACTTAATACACTTTTCGTATTCTCGAAAGAACTTTTAATACACACAACATTCGTAAAAATATTTTCCTTCGAAACTAATTATGTCCTTTCAATTACGAGGAACTGTTAAACAGAACAGTATACTCAGATTATCAAGAGTTTGTGCAAACTTAATGTCTACTGGGGACTGAATTACTAAAAACCTGATGTGTTACTCCGTTTTCACTATACATGTATCATTTTTGGTATGTAGTCTAAAACTTAAACCTAAAAAAGGAGTGTACGATTATACAGTATTTATGAAGGAGAACTAAAACGTGTCGTCTCTCGGTGTCAAGGTTCAGTCAGGACACTAGTGTTCCCATTTGTTGACTATGTGAAATTTGGTAGGAGAAAAAATGAAAATCATGTCATAAGTTATTGAAGGTATCTATAAGTTGTGAAATGTTACTTTATCCGAAAATTAATTTACTATAAAGGGTCGACATCCGATTAAAAACATAAAACGTGTGTAAATTCCATTTGATCCCGAAGGGACCACTGAGTCTACCATTTCTTAGAAGGACGTTACACCCTCTGTACCCAAACTAGGGACCCAACCCTTCTACGGGACCTCCCCCCGAACAGTTGGGTAAGGTCATAAGAACGGACCTCTTCAGACCTTCCGATGTCAGGTACCCCAGTGTTTTCCAGCCTGTGTTGACTCGTTGATTCGTGTCGTTCCATTTGATCGGATTCAATACTGTAAGACATTCAATCCACTTTATTCACCTAAAACCTGAATTGTATGAAAATTGTTCTACTCAAATAGTTTTAAATTGAGGTAACATTCAACTCCTTTTGGTTATATTTTTTAAGTCTGTCAAGTTGTTTATCTCTTTGTCGTTTACGAGTTTTATTAGAACTCGTAATATAAATTTTCATTAAGGGGGGGGGGGTTACAAGTAGCGTCGTGACAAATATTATCGGTTCTGTACCTTTGTTGGATCTACAGGTAGTCGTCTACTTACCTATTCTTTCGACACCATGTATATGTGTTACCTCATAATGAGTCGGCAATTTTTCTTAAGTAAACTTAGTCAAGACTACTCTACCTACTTTGACCTCGGTTAATATGTCTCACTTCATTCGGTCTTTCTTTTTGTGGTTATGTCATATGATTGTGTATATATACCTTAAATCCTTCTACCGTTACTGCTGGGACATACGTTCTGTCCTTTTTTCTGTGTCTACACATATTGCCTGAAAACCTGAGTCTCCCTCTCCCTCTCCCACCCTACTAAACCCTCTTACCCTTAAGATTGTACATATGACAGTACATTCTTAACTTAGCGGTCAGGTACAGACTGCATCCCACGTCGAACGAACCCCGACCACGTACCCCTACTGGGTCTCTCTACAACACCCCTCCCTCCACCCTCCCCCCAAGTACAAACCCTTGCGTACATTCTTAATTTCTAAAATTTTAAATTTTTTTTTATTTTTTAAATTTTTTTTTATTTTTATTTTCATTAATATCTCTATTAGTATACCGAAAATAAAACGTTAATCAATTACACCACATAATATAACGGAACACCTATAACTTCTTAGGAACGTAAGGACCGTATTTCGAGTGAACCAGTACTACATAATAGAAAAATTACACAACAACCTAAGACAAACGATTTTAAAAAATTCCTAAAAACGTAGATACAACTAGTTACTATAACCGGACATCAAAAGAAAAAAACCACCGTTGAAACAACCCAAAACTATAATCCCACTACCACCGGAGTAACTTACTCAAACCTTCAAATGGAAGGAGACGTTAAAGACCTTCTCAAACTCATCCTATCCACAATCGAGAAGAGATTTAAAATCCATCTTAAGTCGACACTTCGGCAGATTAGGACCCGAAAACAAACGACCTTCTAAAGACTAATGTCAAAGTTAAAGACACGAACATTACCCAGACAATTCTAAAAGATAAAGAAGGACCAAGTCAAAACCTTTTAACATGAAAAGATTCTTAAACAGGTAAAGAAGGTTCAACAGGTAAAAAACCGTATATCAACGACTATCATCAGAGTACTAGGAAACATAAAGACACAACAGACAACACTAGAGAGGTAAAAGTAAAGATTAAAATTACAGGAAAATACTATTATTGAGAGGTCTTTCGTCCTTATCTTCCTTGTATGGAGTTGTATTATTTTGGATATATACTGTTTGGGTGTCGTTTGTAATAGGAGTTACCACTTTTTAACTTTCGTAAAAGGGATTTCAGTCATTGTTCTGTCCCACGGTGAGAGTGGTGATGATAAGTTGTATCAAAACCTTCAAAACCGGTGTCGTTAGTCTCGTCTTTTTCTTTATTTTCCTTAGGTTTAACCTTTTCTTCTTTTTGAGAGTGCCAAACGTCTACTGTACTAGGAGATGTATCTTTTGGGATTTCTGAGGTGGTCTTTTAATGATCTCGATTAGTTACTTATATCATTTCAACGTCCTATATTTTAGTTGTGTGTCTTTAGGGAACCTAAGGATATGTGATTATTACTCTTTTATGTTTCTCTTTAATCCCTTTGTTAAGGTAAGTGGTAACGTTGTTTTTCTTATTTCATGAATCCTTACATAGATGGATTTCTTTGTTTTCTGAATATATATCTTTTAGTATTTTGTCACCATTTTATTTAGTTTCTCCTGTGATTATCTACCTCTTTCTATGGTAAAATTATATAGTCTTTTTAGTTATATCACTTTTACTCACATGTTGGGTTTCGTTAGATATCTAAGTTACGATAGGGATAGTTCGATGGTTGCCATAAAAAGTGTCTAGATCTTGTTTATTAAAATGTTAAACATATCTTTATGTTTTTTTTGGAACTTATCGGTTTCGTTAGAACTCTTGTTTCTTACCTTGACCTCCTTAGTTGGACGGACTGAAGTCCGAGATGATGTTTCGGTGTCAGTAGTTCTGTCATACCATGACCGTATTTCTGTCTTTATATATAGTTACCTTACTTTATCTTTCGGGACTCTATTAAGCCACGTGGATACCTGTGGAATAGAAACTTTTTCCTCCGTTCTGATATGTTACTTCTTTTCTGTTAGAGAAATTGTTCACCATGACCTTCTTGACCAGTTGGTGAACATTTTCTTACTTTGATCTTGTGAAAGATTGTGGTATGTGTTTTTGTTTGAGTTTTACCTAACTTCTAGATTTACATTTTGGTCTTTGATATTTTGAAGCTCTCCTCTGGTATCCGTTTTGTGAGAGGTTGTATTCAGTGTCGTCCTAGGGGATACTGGGTGAAGGGTCTTATAACCTTTATTTTCGTTTTTATTTGTTTACCCTGGATTAATTTTAATTTTCGAAGAAGTGTTGTTTCTTTGATATTCGTTCCACTTTACTGTCGGAAACCTTACCCCCTTTTATTATCGTTTACTTCACTGACTGTTTGTTGATTAGAGTTTTTATATGTTCGTTGAGGACGTCAAGTTAATATCCACTTATTTGCCGGGTTAGTTTTTTACCCGGTTTCTTGATTTATCTGTAAAAAGGTTTCTTCCGTATGTCTACCGATTGTTTGTGTAGTTTTCTACGAGTTGTAGAGAGTAATAGTCTCTTTACGTTTAGTTTTGGTGTTACTTCATGGTAAAGTACGATCAGTCTTACTGACGACAGGTTTTCAGATGTTCGTTATTTACAACCTCTCCCACACCTCTTTTCCCTTGTGAGAATGTGACAACCCCCCTTACGTTTGATCATGTCGGTGATACCTCTTGTCACACCTCTAAGGAATTTTTTGACCTTTATCTTGACGGAATACTGGGTCGTTGGGGTGACGACCCGTATGTATGGCTCCTTCGGTCTTGACTTTCTCTGTACACATGGGGTCACAAGTAGAGTCGTGACGAATGTTATCGGTCCTGTACCTTCGTTGGATCTACAGGTAGTCGTCTACTTACCTGTCTTTCAACACCATGTATATGTGTTACCTCATAATGAGTCGGTAATTTTTCTTATATAAACCTAGTCAAGATTACTCCATCTAATTTGACCTCGGATAATATGTCTCACTTCATTCGGTCTTTCTTTTTGTGGTTATGTCATATGATTGTGTATATATACCTTAAATCTTACTACCATTACTATTAGGATATTCTCTCTGTCGTTTTCTCTGTGTCTACACGTCTTGTTAGAAAACCTAAGACACCCTCTCCCTCTCCTACCCTACTAAACCCTCTTACCGTAACTTTGTACATATAATAGTATACACTTTACTTAGTCGTCAGGTCAAAGCTACGTACTATGTCCTACGAACCCCGACCACGTGACCCTACTAGGTCTCCCTACCCTACCCCTCCCTCCACCTTCCCCCCAAGTCCTACCCCTTGTGTACATGTGAGTACCTCCTAAGTACAGTTACATACCGTTTTGGTTATTTTATAACATTTCATTAATCGGAGGTTAATTTTATTTATTTAAATATAAAATATTTTTCCATTAATATTTTAAAATGTTTAACATTGAAACCTTAGTGTTTCGTTATTCTATAAAACTTAGAAGTCACAGTATGGGAGAACATATCTAGATATAGTATAAACACGTAATCAGTCATAACGAATTAAGATATGTACTGACAAGTCATAAAAGAGTTAAACTCTTTAGGTTTTAATAACTCGTTGTCAGAATTACAAAAGGAGATAGACTTTCGGAAAGTTTTTTCTTACAGGTTTATTAACTTGAAACTTGACATCATGTGTCTTTATGTAAAATCCTTAATTCGATAAACCCTCGATATCTCGACAAATCTAATCTTATTAGTCCTTTGTTATAGGTCCTTCAGGATTGTGACGTGTGAAAAGGGATCGGTAAATCGTCCTTGTCTGTCTTTTGTACCATTATTTCTAAAATGTAATTTCTTCATAATATAAACAATAAAAAATAAGTTCTTGATTTCTATACTCTTTTAAAAGAAAAATCTATTAGTACACTAACTACGTTTATTTATAAATCAACCGTGTATAATTGTCCATAAGAAGGACAAATGTTTTGTTGTTCTGGTCCTCAACTGACACCGAGTCTAGTACTTGAGGAATAATGGTTTAAGTCTAAGTTTGACTTCTTTCATCCCTTTTGGTCATCTGGTAAGTACATACTGGTTTTATTTTAGGGAATACTAATATATCACCTTCACTCTTTATCTAAATTCCGGGATCTAGACTATCTATCTTACGGACTACTTGATACCTTACTCCAAGCACTGTAACATGTCCTCTGTCCCTAGTTCTGGTAGGGGTACCTTTTCTTTACGTTTTTTGTTTTGCCGACAGACCTCTCTGGAATGTTTATCGACACTTTTCTTCTCTCCACTTTTCGTTTCCTCTTTTCCTTTCTATATTCGTAGACTTACGTCTCAAGGTTTCTTATCGTTCTTCTCTATTCTTTCGGAAGAAGTCGGTAGTTACGTTTCTTTATCTCCTTTTGTTGTCTTACCCTTTCTGATCTCTAGAGAAGTTCTGTTAATCTCTATGGTTCCCTTGTAAAGTACGTTTCTACCAGAACTATTTCCTGTCTTTACCATACCTGGATTGTCTTCGTCTTCTATAATTCTTCTCCACCGTTCTTATGTGTCTTCTTGACATGTTTTTTCTAGAAATACTGGGTCTATTAGTGCTACCACACTAGTGAGTAGATCTCGGTCTGTAGGACCTTACACTTCAGTTCACCCGGAATCTTTCGTAGTGATGTTTGTTTCGATCACCTCCACTACCTTAAG
>SJYO01048061.1:13854437-13984008 GCA_006410555.1 Capra ibex | reverse complement strand
ACACTTTCACGACGTGAGTTATACGGTCGTTTAAACCTTTTGAGTCGTCACCGGTGTCCTGACCTTTTCCAGTCAAAAGTAAGGTTAGGGTTTCTTTCCGTTACGGTTTCTTACGAGTTTGATGGTGTGTTAACGTGAGTAGAGTGTACGATCATTTCATTATGAGTTTTAAGAGGTTCGGTCCGAAGTCGTCATGAACTTGGCACTTGAAGGTATACAAGTTCGACCAAAATCTTTTCCGTCTCCTTGGTCTCTAGTTTAACGGTTGTAGGAGACCTAGTAACTTTTTCGTTCTCTCAAGGTCTTTTTGTAGACCAAGACGAAATAACTGATACGGTTTAGGAAACTGGCACACCTAATGTTATTTGACACCTTTTAAGAAGTTCTATACCCTTATGGTCTGGTGGACTGGACAGAGAACTCTTTAGACATACGTCCTTCGTTGTCAATCTTGACCTGTACCTGGTTGTCTGACCAAAGTTTATCCTTTTCCTCATGCAGTTCCGACATATAACAGTGGGACGAATAAATTAAATATACGTCTCACGTAGTACTCTTTGCGACCCGACCTTCTTTGTGTTCGACCTTAGTTCTAACGACCCTCTTCATAGTTATTGGAGTCTATACGTCTACTGTGGTGGGAATACCGTCTTTCACTTCTCCTTGATTTTTCGGAGAACTACTTTCACTTTCTCCTCTCACTTTTTCAACCGAATTTCGAGTTGTAAGTCTTTTGCTTCTAGTACCGTAGACCAGGGTAGTGAAGTACCCTTTATCTTCCCCTTTGTCACCCTTGTCACGTCTGAAACAAAAAAACCCGAGGTTTTAATGACGTCTACCACTGACGTCGGTACTTTAATTTTCTGCGAATGAGGAACCTTCTTTTCAATACTGGTTGGATATAGACGTAAAAGTTTTCGTCACTGTAACGAAACGGCTGATTTCAGGCAGATCAGTTCCGATACCAAAAGGGACACCAGTACATACCTACACTCTCAACCTGATACTTCTTCCGACTCGCGACTTCTTAACTATGAAAACTTGACACCACAACCTCTTCTGAGAACTCTCAGGGAACCTGACGTTCCTCTAGGTTGGTCAGGTAAGACTACCTCTAGTTGGGAACCTAAAGAAACCTTCCTTACTACGATTTCGACTTTGAGGTCATAAAACCGGTTGAGTTCGCTTCTCAACTGAGTAACCTTTTCTGAGACTTCAACCCTCCCTGACTCCCGTCCTCGTCTTGCCCTGCAGTCTCCTACTCTACCGACCTACCGTAGTGCCTGAGCTACCTGTACTCAGACTCACTTGAGGTCCTCAACCACTACCTGTCCCTCCGGACCGTACGACACTAAGTACCCCAGCGTTTCTCAGCCTGTAATAACACACTTACTTGACTTCACTCCATGATATATAATGTACACACATATAATATCACTAGAAATGGACCGGTTTTCGATGAAGAGTAAATTGAAAAGAGTAAGTTGAATTATTATCGAGTCGAGAGAATCAACGAGTTTAATCTTCTGATCCTAAATCAACTGGGGAAAGACAGAGAGAGAGAGAGAAAAAAAAAAAAAAAACGTAAACAGTTCTTTTTAAAAATTCATTAATCAAATAAAGACATTCGTATAAAGTAATCGACACAAAGAATTTATAAAATACTTAGACTTTTGAAAGAGATGAAGAGAGTTACAGGAAATCAAGTGGTAGACTTTATGCACACATTATATGTGTGTATGAACATTGGTAGTATCAAGCTATTAGAGGAGGACAAAGAGATAAAGTGGAGACACAGAAAAGTCAGTCAGTTTCCGGTGGTCTACTAAGATAATTTTATAATCAATCTAATAAACCACGTTGACGAGTTTTAGGACGTTACCCAGGGGTTTAAAGAGTCTCATTCTCAGTTTCAGGAATGGTATCAAATTACCAAGTATCGAAAACCGGAGTAGAGATGATGAAAGGGAGAACGAGAGTGGTAAGGATGTCAGGAGAGACTTCAAGGAACTTGTTCGTTCGGTGTTAGGGTGGGTCACCAGAAATATGAAGAGAAGGACCCCTTCCCGTAAAAAAAAGACCGAAAACCAAGTTATCCTTCAATTTAAAACCTTTCAGTACCGACACCCGTCACCGGGATAGGAAAATGACTTTTATTAAAAGAAGTCTAAAAGGATCGGAAAGGACGATATTAAAAATGTTATTAAAAATATACAATAAAAAGAGACACTATACATGTTAAACCCCAAAATAAAAGACTGAGAGTTTATCTTTCATTCAAAGTATTCTTGTCCTTATAAATAAACAAACGAATAAATACACATAACGTCACGGATCCCAAGAACCGTTTATCATCTACAAGTTACCTATAAAAACCTACCTACTTAATTACTAACTTATTCATCTTTACCGTAAAGGATTCAATAGATGTAAAGTATAGTGACAAAGATTGGAAAGTTATTCTTTCATTCTTCAGATTACGGATTATCTAAGTAAAAAAAAAAGGAAAGATTCTTTTAAATAGAAACACTACAATCAAACATTCTAAAAAGAAAGACCAAGTAAATTAGAGGTAGATTGTAACTTAAACTATTCAACAAAGTTATCGACACTTTATCTAAAAATCAGTCTCAATGAAAAAAAAAATAAAAAAATTGTATAACGAAACGGAAGAGGATAAGGGACAAAACCCGTATGGTCCACCGAGTCGCCATTTCTTAGGTAAACGGTTACGTCCTCGGGACTCTCAATGTCCAAACTAGGGGCCCGGTCTTTCTAGGGGACCTCTTCCTTTACCGTTAGGTGAGGTCATAAGAACGGACCTTTTATGGTCCATGTCTCCTCGGACCACCCGTTATCCAGTAATCCAGTGTTTCTGAGTCCGTTTTGACTCACTGTCTCAAGTGTACGTAGGAGACAGAATGAGTCTCTAAAGACAACGAGTGAAAGATCTCTTGAGACAATGACGATCACAAATGATAAAGACGTACACATAAAAAGACGTAAATACAGAAACAACTTCAGAACCTAGTTATCTTTGGACTGGGCCGTCACACTCCGACTAAAACTAGGAAGGGAGTTAATAGAGTGTGTAGTGGCGACCCGTTCGATTTGAGTCATGGGTCATAAAAGTTCACAGAAAGAACCTTGAGGATGTCACCTACTTCGAGGTACCGTTAAGACTAGGACTGAGGGTGTCTCAGAACGCAAGAGTGTACTCCAGTCATTGAGTGTCAGAGTTGTCATGAAGTCGAGTCTCCTTAGTTTATTCACCTCGACTCCAATCTATCTTTTTGATGTAACTCCGGGGAATAAGGGTCTCTAATACAAAGGTACTTACAAAAATTGTCTCTTGAAGTACTAATTTATGAAGAGAAGTCATAATTTTAGTCTTTGTTTAAGTTTGAACCAGACTGACAAGACTAAGTAGGAAGTAAAAGTGTCAAGTGATGGGTACTAAGTGTATAAAAGTCGGTACCGTAGTTGCACTTACAGTTCAACGAAAAAGGAACGGTTTGTTAATTACATAGGTTTATTACTTTTGGGAAAACTCAATAAAACGCACTAGAACAGATTGTGTTAATTAGACTGTAGGTAAAAGTAAATTTTATATTCAACCGTTATTATTAGTGAAACCTACCGTTATACCATATAATACTATCTAAAGAATGATATTAATTATAAACACTAATATAGTGTAATTTCAGGATTTATAGTAGTAAGAAAAGATTCTAATGATAGTTACCGTAATACGGTCTGTAAATAATAAGACGTAATAAAACAGTAACAATACCACTTTCTTAAAATATGACTCTTCTTACCTCTTCCTCTGACGTCTTTAAATTCAATGTCTATAATATGACTCCCACACCCAGTGAGGTCACTATGTGTGTTAACTACTATTAAAAACTCTCTTGACTCATTACGATTATGTATCTTCTGTACCATCCTCGTTTTATAAGAGAATAATAACTAGTATTTTTTAAAAACTCTAGATCTCAAAGATGGAAATGGAATTTTTCCGGTAACGTGTAAAAAGGAAAGGGTAATACCAATGTATAATTTTGAATTGTATATTATTTATTAATATTTTCACAATTCTATTAGTCCCTTTAATTAAGATTAACTGTATGAGTTGAAAACTTAATACCACGACCTCTTCTGAGAACTCTCAGGACACCTGACGTTCCTCTATTTTGGTTAGTTGGGACTTCATTTGTTCAGACCTTATAAGTAACCTTCCTGACTACGGCTTCGACTTTAAGGTTATGAAACCGGGGGACTACGTTTCTTGACTGGGTGACCCTTTCTAGGACTACGACCCTTTCTAACTTCCGTCCTCCTCTTACTGTTTCCTACTCTACCAATCTATTGTAGTGGTTGAGTTGTCTGTACTTAAACTCGTTTGATGACCTCTATCACCTCCTGTCTCCTCCGACCGCACGACCCCGGTGTCTCAGTATGAAGTAAACTCTACCTTCCAACTTTATCGTAAATTAGGAAAGTTGAGTGGTAAAACTCAAAAGAACGCTAACTATGACTTTCACAAACGGTAAGTGTGACCGTTGTCTGAACAAACTTTAGTAAATATAAACAAGTGGTGGAAGAACACATAGTAATAATAATAAAATTAATAAGTACTCCATGACATTATGACTATGGAAAGAAGACCTTTAGAGTTCGAAACTCTTCGTCATAAAAAGTTATCGGATAAGTTTCACATTATTCGTACGTCGTACTATAGATGACATAGTAATTATAACTCCTTACTATTATATCTGTATTATTTATTCGAAGTATTTTAATTCTATATGTCTAAAAGAAAATCTTAATTGTCATTAATGATTTCCATTGTACTTTTATAGAGTGTGTAATTCCTTTCTTTTACTCAATTAGAAAGGTTGTTATTGTGTACCGTAAAAAAAGGGAACGGAGAGAGAAACGTGTAAGACTTCTCTTGTATACGTTTCGAAAAAGGACATATTATAGAGGAACTATGAACACGCGTAGTTCTCCTAAGAGATACTCTCCGACAAATCTAACGACTTCTTAGAACAAAAGACTTTTATTTTAGTTATTAAAGACCATCAAGTATATCAGTTTTATGTATTACCATAGAAGACGCAATTTCACCAAAACTTACACCTCGACCTTTGTTTATTATGTATAAAAGTCCGTCCGTATGAGAGTTTGTGTGTGTGTCTGTGTGTATCAGTGAGTGTGTAAGTATGGTAAAAACGTCATTTTAACAAATTTACCGGGTTATACACATTTATCGTCAACTATAAGGACACTCCTATTCGTATTTAGTAGTAAGGGTTCTACACTTCCCTCCGATAATGTTAAAATCTTCCGTTTTGTTTCGTAATATAACTAAGAATAACTGAACTTATTCTCCTACCAGTAGGTCCACTTCGAAAATTTCATCTCAGTCCTGTTTAGAATGTAGTTACAAATGAAAGTTCCAATGTAACTCGGATGAACTGTATTACCGATTCTGAATTAGCAAGGTTAGAGAGGAAAATAGTGTTTGAAGAGACAGTAGAGTAGAAATTTTACGTATAAGTTAAGAGTTCCGTATGTTGTGTGAGAGCCTTCACAGGAAATCGATTACGTCAAGGAACATAGACATTGTAGACAAATAAAAGAAGTTGAATAAATGAAAAGTTTCGGTTCAAGAACTTAAAAAGAGTGGGTGGTGATTGAGTCGGTTTTAATTAATGTAGAATCCTCTATAAAGGTATTACGAAACAAATAAGATTCGAGAATAACTAAAAAAAAAATTTAAAAAATTTAGTGGCGAAACTGAGACTCAGGTAGGATTTCCTCTAGTCAGGACCCACAAGTAACCATCCTGACTAAAACTTCGACTTTGAGGTTATGAAAACTTTTCTGGGACTACGACCCTTTTTAACTCCCGTCCTCCTCTTCCCCTGCTGTCTCCTACTCTACCAACCTACCGTAGTGGTTGAGTTACCTGTACCCAAACCCACCTGAGGCCCTAACGTTTCTCAGCCTGTGCTGACTCGCTGACTTGACTTGGTTGAACTGAGAACTCTCCCTTCTTAAAATGCCGGAAAGAAAAATTGGAATCGTGGAGTTTCTTCACTACGTACTTTTGTGTTCAACTTGGTAGTTATTCCTTCCTCCGTACTCGGTCAGTACCTTACTTTATGTATCAAAGTGTAAAAGACATTTTCATTTTCTCCGTACATATCTCCAGATACTTCATTTTTAACTAACATCTCATACTTGAATCAGTTGTCCTTATCGATTTTCGTATCAGATGACCTTTTTTACACTACTACTGACTAGGTTGTTCTAGGGTGTGATGACTAATTTATTGAAACTATCCTGAGACTGAAGAGAGGACGATTTTAGGTCTAACCATGTATATAGACACTAATTGTGTTTGTGACTAGTGTCATACGTATAAATTTTCCCTCTGACAGAAGTTCAACCTAGACTCTTACACTATCGTCTCTCGACCATTCATACCTTTAATGTTTTCTATTTTGTTCCGACAAAATAACTTTCGTTATCAGAAACGTTCATAAATAATAAATTATGTTTACGAGTTAAACCACCATAGATAAAGATTTTACGTCCCTCTATCCTTTTATAATAAACCCCGTGTAACAACCATAGACACACAGTAGAACGGAAGTACCATAAAAACGAGAACGATAGTAAGATCAGTAAATGTGAATAATTGTCTATAGGTAGCACTGGAGATTCCCGAAGGAACTATAGAGTCAACCATTTCTTAATCGGACTTTACGTCCTCTGGGGCCAAGCTAAGGACTCAGTCCTTCTAGACGACCTCCGATGGGTGAGGTCATAAGAACCCGAAGGGAACACCGAGTCGACCATTTCTTAGGTGGACGTTACACCCTCTGGACCCAAGATAGGAACCCCACCCTTCAAAGGGAACTCTTCTTGTGAGGTCATAAGACCGGACCTCTTAAGGTGCCTGACATATCGGGTATCCCAATGTTTCGTAGTCTGTACTGACTGACTGAAAGTGAAAGTAGAACTGGAGATCAAGAGTAGGGGTACCTATGTTGGATCTTTAAATAATAATGGTTAATCAAGTCACAGATTTGAGAAAGTTGTGACGTATGTGAGATATTGGGTTTCTTAGGTTTGAAAACTCGAGAAAAAGAGATCATGGTAAAAACTTTTAGCTAAGTTGAAGTGGTTCTAGTAGTTAGGGAGTTTGGACATAAAAGTGGTAGATTGTAATAGAGTACAAAAACAAAAATAAGAATAGGTCACTTTCAGATTACTGAGTTGTAATATAACTAGGAGAAGGGGAGAGAAAATCTAGGATAATATAAAAATTAAGTAATCTTATTTGGGTCTTTTTTATAGGGAAAATTTGAATTGAAAAAAAATAAGAACACTATCTGTCTTAACTACACTGGGATTTACAGAATATGCGAACATATTAAAAGACGGACACTTGTCTTCGTCTTATACACTTATAATACCGTTTAGTGAGGACACAAATATAATACAATATACTGTTTTCCCTAAAAACGTTTAAATTAATGACACAGATTAGGTCACTGAAACTCAATTAGTCTTTCCTGATACAAAGCCCACCCGGGTTTGATTAGTGCTTTCGGTAGTTCCCTATTTTTTGTCGTCATCTGAGAGAGGACGACTGGAATTTCCATGTTAGTCGGTGCCACACTCTCTTTCCGTTGTACACTGTTCCTGTACTCGCAACAGAGATCCCTGACTTTTGTTACGAGTCGACTGTGGATCGTTTATACTCTGAGTATGTATGTCGATGTTCTTTGACTACACGATGGTCGCTCTTACCATAGTAACAGTTGCGTCACCTGTACTTGCACCCGTTTGAGGTCCTCTATCACTCCCTGTCCCTTCCAACCGGACGACATCTGGTACCCCAGTGTCTGTCAGCCTGTACTGAATAGTTAACTTGTTGATATTGGTTGATCTTACTCGACCCTTCTGGTCTATTCTTGTCTCGGATTGGTCATAGGATTAAAGTCCTGACATCAGAAACTTGTTTCTTATATGAATACGATACGGGAATGAAGACTGGATTACTTTGACACCAAAGTAAAATTCCAGTATCAAAGTAAAAATTCGGTAATTCAACCACCATAGACAATACGTCACTTTCTTGATAATTTGAACGAGACACTAACGTTAATTTTTCGACTTACTTCGACTTGTTCTATATGTATATATGTGCGTGTGTGTTTGGTAGATTGAGATGAATTTACACGTTGATTGAAGTCCACCAAGAAATTCGACGTTCGTTAAGATGTTGTAAAAGGATTAGTTAAGGAGAGAGTGGAAGTTTTTGTGCTAAAGGGGACTAAAAAGATAGAAGTATAAAGGTACTGTAGAGGGAGATTGTAAAAGAATTCGTATTGACCAACAGATGAAATGACTCATGTATTTATAATAATGTCTTCTTGAATTAGAAGGTGGTTATTATACTCGTTGAGAGACGTAAAAATAAGAAAAGATAACATGTTTAATTTGGAACCAAAAGGATTCTGTTTTGAACGTTAAAACAAGGACCCACGGAAAGATTGATGAATACAGAAATAAATAACGTATACCTAGGTGAGTCATAGTATCTAGGAGGGAGACATATACCTACACGGGTAGTGATGTCGGTCGAATAATTTACCCGAGTTGAATCTTTGTGGAAGAGACAAGAAGTTGACGAAAGGTTATGCGTGTATGCCCACACGCACACACGAGTCAACGAGTTAGCACAGGTTGAGAAACGTTGGAGTACCTGACATTGAACGGTCCGAGGAGACAGGTACCTTAAAAGGTCCGTTCTCATGACCTCACACAACGGTAAAGAGTTGGGCCCTTAGTTTGGCGTAAAGAACGTAGGGGACGTAACCGTCCACTGAGAAATAGTGACCGATGGACCTTTCGGTACGTGTCTGTTTAGAGGGAAAATAAGAGGAACTATCTCAAACCCATGTTTAAAGGAACCAAAGTACCTACTTCTCTTCAAACTTTAACCTAAAGATACGAAAAAGACTGTACCATATGTATGTTTTACAATTATAGATATTACGTCACCGTTTTTGAGCTTCAAAGAGAGTCCCTCAACTCATAAGAGACCGTTCGAGTTCGAGACAGACCGACAAATTTCCCTACTGTCCTGTTTATTTTCATGAAAGACGACACACAAGACACTACAGTGTGTAAACCATTTAAACACAATACTCCTCGCATCGTTTTCTGAAAATTTTCATTAAATACTTGCGTCTCCAATTTTTTACGAAAAAGGGGTTTAGGACAGTCTCCTTAGTTCTGGCGGGGGACCACCATACTCTTGCCGGTAGAAGGAGCGCCCGCCCATCACTACTCGGACTTTGTCGACTATCTCGCGTGAAGCAAGATTGTTCTCACGCCTAGTAAAGAACCATTTGTAACTGTACGGAGGTTTAAGAGACGTCCGAAACTGACTCTTAAATCACAGATGAGAACGGGTCTCTTCACACTTTTGTCCTCCACCCGGACTTGACAGAGCCAAAGACCTTTTCCTCTTTGCTAGTTTACCTTCTCCTGATGTGCAGAAAAAATTACCTCAATCTTACACACTTAAAAGAGTAGTCGTTTTATCTGAACCTTTTTATTTTTAATTTTTTTTTTTTTTGAAATTTTCTGGCATAAACCAGTTCGACCGACAGTGTCGTGTCAGTAAGACACAAACATTACCCCTCTTAAAGAGAAATCTCGGTAAGTAATTAGTTCTTTATCAGGTGATACCCGTATGGTTCTCACTCTTTATACCTTTCACATTTTAGGACTCTCAAAATTTTACATACGGTAACTTGCCATACTTTAAAATTTACTCATTCAGTCAGTAACATCTCCAAGAAACTTACGATTCCTTCTTAACTTATATTAATTCATTTTTAGGAAATAACGTTAAAAGAAATCAATAAGGTATCGACAAGTAACAGGACCTTTTGAAATCTCTTCGTCGTCTTGTTTATTTCTCCAACAAACCTATCCTTGATTAGTAAAAATAAGGACGGGAAAAATAAAAGATCTGTACTCACAACCTTGTCCAGAGTTGGTCCCTTTTTTAACAAAAATTATTAAATAAATTCTTCTAATTTCCAATCTTAATCTCACCGGTACAAGTGTAGACTTATAATACTCTTTTAATACCTTTGAACTACCTTGTTAAAATTGCAAAGTCTTACAAATAGAGAAAAGAAATCTTGTACACCCATAATAATAGATAACAAAAGTTGAAGACGTCCAGTCGGTTTTAAGGTTGTTTTTTCCTCTTTCAAGATTAATTTTAAATCAATGTGTAAAGACGTCACTATGGAAAGTGTAGTTTTCTTCGGATAAAATCAGAAACCCGAAGGGACCACTGAGTCTACCATTTCTTAGACGGATGTTACGTCCCGTGGGTCCAAGTTAGAGACCCACCCCTTCTAGGGGACCTCTTCCTTTGCCGACGGGTGAGGTCATAAGAGTGGACCTCTTAAGGGACCTGTCTCCTCAGACCCCGGAGACCACAAATCTAACGAGGGGTTCCTAGTCTAAGGATTCAAGAAAAAATACTCTTTTAAGAAGTTTTACCCGAACACGAACCCCAAAGATGACGAAGTCGGACGGAAAGATAGAGCATAGATAACGTCCGTTCATAAATACAGATAGTCATGAGTAAAACGGTCACTACAGGTACAGGTTATCTATAAATCGAGAAGATAACGAACGGGAGAGTCGTCTTACACCGTGAGAAAAAACAGAATATTTATTAACAATGAGAATCATCAGTTCTGTGTCAGAAAGACAAAGAGAGGACAGAGTGTTTTACGAAAAAAAATTTTACAGAAAACGAATTAGAGATTAAGAAGATTCAGAGATTATAATATTACTGGAACCAAGTGAGGAAACGGGAAAGATAGACGTCAGTAAAACCGTAGAGGATGTCAGTATAAACATATTTATGGTAGATGAATACTGAGACTTTAAAGATATAGGTTGGAACTTTATGGGGAACTTAAGATCTCATCACACAGACCGATGAGTCATCTCAGTGAATATATAGAATGTCCGTGTAGTCTCAATTATACGTGTACACAGGAACGGTTAGTGAAGCCAGCACAACCTGAGAAACACCGGGACACCAGGTGGTCCGAGGAGACAGGTACCCAAAGAGGGTCGTTCTTACGACCTTACCCAACGGTACGGGAGGAGGTCCCCTAGAAGGTCTGGGTCCCTAACTCGGGAGAAGAGAATACAGAGGATGTAACCGTCCGTCCAAGAAATGACGATGACGGTGGACCCTTCAGGGTCTTAATTGAGAGAGAGAGAGAGAGAGAGAGAGAGAGATATATATATATATATATATATATATATATATATATACATATGTGTGTGTGTGTGTGTGTATGTGTATATATATTGCTTTTCTAATACTCGAACAGGTGTTAATAGGAACAAGGGACCTTACGTATTGGAACAGATCCTGGGAGGGAAACCTACACTAGTCATAGATGCTAAACGAAGATTGTGTATTTTATGTCGTTTCTACTACCCTACAGTGAAAACACTAATACAATGTATTCTAACTTTGAAGATAGAACGGTCGTTTAATTAGAGATAACATAAAGAGAGAACAAAGGAAACTATTTCGTGAATTCGTACACCTCTCCGGGTGTTCCGTTGTTTGACTCCTATCGGTGGACGACTGTTAGTCGTTCCTCGACTTCGTAAGTCAACTGTAGGGTGCTTCTTGACTTCGGACGGTTGTTCTTGTACCCGAATCTTCGTTTAGGAAGGGGTACGTTTGGTAAAGAGGGGTTCGTACGAAGAAAGATTACAACACGAAGAAAAATTAACCGTCGAGTTAGTTGAATTGACGAAATATTTTAAAAACCTTCAGTAAGAACTTAGGAGAGAAACAAAATATATAACGTTTTAAAACCGTTAAGGATAGTCTAACTCCTTCATTTATAAGGAGTGAAGATGGTACCTATATGTCAGGTTCCATGGTCGTAGAGAGAAGATCTAATGACACCCCCGCCGAAACAGTCCAATGCTTCTTTGATAAGAACACAACAAGTAGAGGGACGAAGATACGGACGATAGGATTTCAGTCAAGAGATGTTACAGGGATTCACTATGAAAATATTGTACAGTCTAATGTAGAGTTGTGGAGGGTTATAGTTTTGACTTCAAAGTTGATACCGGGTACTCTTTAAACCATAGAACTAAGAAGTGACGAAGAGGTTGGATTAAGAAAAGGAGTGAGTGAGATAAATTTGGTCTTAAAGTAAAGACGACGAGACCTTATACAATGTTACCAAGATAGATTCAGATCGTAGTCGAGAAGTAAGACACTCCTTTGAGATGGTCTAGAAATACTCTAAACTGTAAAAAACAAATTCCTGAAGTGTTTTATTAGTATGTGTCTCTTGTGTCTTCCAAGGAGAAACGGAATGTTATCGAATGGTGGATCAGTTCCGATACCAAGATGTTCACCAGTACATACCTACACTCTCAACCTGACACTTCTTTCGACTCACGACTTATTAACTACGAAAACTTGACACCAAAACCTCTTCTGAGAACTCTCAGGGAACCTGACGTTCCTCTAGGTTGGTCAGGTAAGACTTCTTCTAGTCAGGACCCACAAGAAACCTTCCTTACTACGATTTCGTCTTTGAGGTTATGAAACCGGTGGAGTACACTTTTCAACTGAGTAACCTTTTCTGGGACTACGATCCTCCTTAATCCCCGTCCTCCTCTTCCCCTGCTGTCTCCTACTCTACCGACTTACCGTAGTGGCTGAGCTACCTGTACTCAAACTCACTTCAGGCCCTCAACCACTACCTGTCCCTCCGGACCACACGACGTCAAGTACCCCAGCGTCTCAGCCTGTGTTGACTCACTGACTTGACTTGACTCGAACGGTAGTTATGTGTAAAAGATCACTAAATACCGATGGATTAGTAAAAGCCCCGAGGTTTTAATCTACCACTGACGTCGGTACTTTAATTTTCTACGAATGAGGAACCTTCTTTTCAATACTGGTTAGATCTGTCGTATAAGTTTTCGTCTCTGTAATGAAACGGTTGATTCCAGGTAGATCAGTTCCGATACCAAAAAGGATACCAGTGTACACCTACACTCTCAACCTGACACTTCTTTCGTCTCACGGTTTCTTAATTACGAAAACTTGACACCACAACCTCTTCTGAGAACTCTCAGGGAACCTGACGTTCCTCTAGGTTGGTGAGATAAGATTTCCTCTGGTCGGGACCTACAAGAAACCTTCCTTACTACGATTTCGATTTTGAGGTCGTGAAACCGGTGGAGTACGTTTCTCAACTGAGTAACCTTTTCTGAGACTACGACCCTCCCTAACCCCCGTCCTCCTCTTCCCCTGCTGGCTCCTACTCTACCGACCTACCGTAATGACTAAGTTATCTGCACTCAGACTCAGTTGAGACCCTCAACCACTACCTGTCACTCCGGACCGTACGACACTAAATACCCCAGCGTTTCTCAGCCTGTGTTGACTCACTGACTTGACTTGACTTGACTTGACTTAGTAAATAATCGGTAATAAACGAATAAAGAAAAACAGAAGGTGTAGGAATTTCTTTCTCCGGTCATTGAAGAAAAGAGTTGAGTGACGAATAAAGATTCGTAGACTTTTACATGGAAGGTATTATTTACTAACCATATATAATAAACCGGAAGGGACCATCGAGTCTGGTATTTCTTAGACGAATGTTACGTCCTCTGGACTCAAGTTAGGGACTAAGTTTTGCTAGAGGACCTCTTCTCTTGCCGATTGGTGAGGTCATAAGAACGGACCTCTTAAAGTGTCCGTCTCCTCAGATCGTCTGATGTCAGGTACCTAGCGTTTCTGAATCTGTAAATAGGTGATTCATTATAAACTTTCATACACACACTGACTCACTGATTGTGAAAGTTTATAATAAATCACCTATTTATTTGATTGGTTAATATAGATTAACTGTAGGTGATATTGTAGTAACAAAGGACTCTAAGTCCACATGGAATCGACTTGTAATAAGGTTATAAGTGGAAAATTATAAGAACAAAAATTAGAATTTAAAGAAACAAAGAAAGGACAAACTAAATAATTCAAATTAACAGTATCTATTAAGGGTACATAAGACAGAGGGTTATTATGATAGTATTACGAGGACCCTCAATAGAACATTCATCGTAATGAGTAAAAGAAAAATAAATGTAGACAGGAAACAGAAGAAAGAAAAAAATCAAAGTTAAATAACCATACGAAAAGATCAATAAATGAGAGTCACTACTGAAGATAGACACGACATCATTGACTACGAGTGAAACGTTAAATCTCGAGGAACCCGAAATATCTGATGAGTAATTGAGTATTATCCTTACAGATCGTAACTATCCTCGAATTTTTCATGGATCCCTAGGTAAGGGGTGTATCTTTTTCCTCATTTTTAGGGATCGTACTTGATTTCAAATCTGAAAATTAATTTTAATAGTGAACATCATCCCTTAATAAGGTATTATATTTGTTATTATGTATCACAACTTGAGTATCCGCCATGGTATAAAAGTAATTTTAGATAAAAATTTATCGTTTTAATAAAAACTCAGATTACTTCTATTAAAAACCATGTAGAATATTTACAAAGAGTTCACATTATCAAGTTGATTCTAGTTCGATATTGGGACCAGGATCAAAAACTGTATTATAGTCGAGTTCGTTCATGAGATATTAGAAATAAGGTACTCCTGAGACCAAGTCACAAGCTACTGGTCTTTGAATGTCACAGTCCTTATATCTTCTTTAAGTCACACTACATACCAGAACTTTAAGAACTAAACACTAACTTATTTCATTATTTACTCTAGTCTGTTATGTCTTTATACTGAACATAACTAAATATGTAAACTACTGGTCATCTCCGATATATAAATATTAATGTGTCTGTATAGTCAATGTGATTAAAATTATTACTTTCTTAAACATACGAAACTATAACGTGTGTGTGATCGAACTGAAGGTTTACGGTCGTCGATGTAGATACGTACTTCTACAAGATATTAACCGTCTCGGAAGAAACAGGTGAAAACTTAGACCAGTCTATACGCTTTTTTAAATCGGGAGACCGTCTTGAACAGTTGGTCACTGACTACTCTCTATGACATACATAGTGACTTAGGGTGTCTGGAACAAGTTCGATTAAGAGATCATACTAAAAAAGTAAATGAAAGTTTCGGAAGGTCTTCATAATTCAAATCAATAGGTATCATCATTACACGAATTATTACATAGAAAATAACACACGGATGGAAATATACAGGCTGGAGAGGTATAAGTATTTCCTCAAAGGGTCCCAGTAATGGGTTCACTCAGCGTATGTGAGTTTAGTATGTTGAGTTCCACCGAAAACCTCCTGGCGGGATTACGAAGGGGTTAGATGGGTGATTACGATGACCATTTCTTAGACGGACGGTTACGTCCTCTGAGTTCTCTACACCCAAGTTAGAGACCCAGTCTTCTAAGGGACCTCATCCTTCACCGTTAGGTGAGATCATAGAACGGACCTTTTAAGGTACCCATCTCCTCGGACGACCCGGTGTCAGGTACCCTGTCGTTTCTCACACTGTGCTAAATCACCGACTCGTATTATTTCTTTCTTTCAAATATATACAGATAGGTTCATCTTTCGTTTGTATTTTTATGAGGACGAGATTTGTGGATGTATCATATACTCCCATATATTCACACAAACACCTTCGATTAATCGGTTTCCCATCTGGACGACTCTTTCTAACTTCCGTCTTCCTTTTCCCCTACTGTCTTCTACTCCACCAACCTACCGTAGTGGTTGAGCTTCCTGTACTCAAACTAGTTTGAGACCCTCAACCACTACGTCTCTCTTTGGACCGTACGACGTCAGGAACGTCAGTCCTTCTCAGCCTGTACTGACTTGACTGTCTGACTCTGAAAGAGTTAATGGTCAATTAACGGATGGTTAACGTTAAGTTGAAATCCATAAGAAACACTGCAATCTCGAGATAGACTATTTGTAAAGTGGGGACCATCTTTTCACAATCTACAACAGTTATATACCTCTCTAGGGACTTTCCTTCTTGGAGAAAGGATTGAAACTTCTAAAAAGTGAGAACGAGGATCCTATACTGGTTGTCGTATCTGAATGAGTACTCCCCCAAGGAACAGTCAAGGAACTCACTTTAGATCCGATCAAAACCCCCAACTCTCCTACCCTGAGAGGAGAATCACCGACGGTTAATTGTATTCGGTATGATGACTCGTCTTATTGTAGTCGTCAGAAAAAAAAACCACCCCCACGAGGGGACCACCGAGTCTTCCACTTCTTAGATGGTCGTTACGCCCTCTGGACTCAAACTAGGGACCCAACCCTTCTCGGAAACCTCTTCCCTAACTGTTGGGTGAGGTTATAAGAACAGACCTCTTAAGATACTTGTCTCCTCGGACCTTCCGATGGCCGGTAACAAAAGAGATCGAAAGAGACGTGGGTATGTCAATCAAATAGAGAGTAATGAAGAATTAAATACAATTTTACAAGAGATAAGTTTATTAACCATACTAAACACAAGGGGATTACATAGAAATAATTATATGGATCATTTCCACCCAATAAGTTTATAACCAGTACATTAAAATTTACAATATAACAACTCTTCCATTACTTCCTTAAGAATAATTCAGAGTTTGTACAAAAATTGGGCTTTTCTCAAAAATTCACTGGTCACCAGGAATTCTTTTTTTTTTTATGTCTTTTATCCACTTCTTAGTCTCGTCTAACTTTATCTCCACCTTAGAGACAGACCTCGACTATCTATCGTTTTTAGTCAAAGGATTAAAATATCTACGAAATATGACACCATTTCTACCTACGATCCTCCTTGAGTCACTTGTGAGTATTTGTTACTAAGACCTCCAAACTAGATCTGATCAAAATTACCTTTAACCCTTGACTCTTTTGATTCATCGGAAATTCTTCGAAAACTAACATTCTCGTAACGATCTTTCACTTTCACTTCAGCGAGTCAGTACAGACTGAGAAACGTTGGGGTACTTGTCATCGGATGGTCCGAGGAGGTAGGTACCCTAAAAAGGTCCGTTCTCATGACCTCACCCAACGGTAAAGGACGAGGTCCCCTAGGAGGGTTGGGTCCCTAACTTGGACCCAGAGGGTGTAACGTGCATCTGCGAAATTGTAGACTCGGTGGTTTAATAATTTTTTTGTTTTAAGTCTCGAAGTCAAAAGTGAACAAGAATTCAAAGTGTTAAGTCTTTTATCCTAAAGTCCAGATCGGAACATACTCAAATTATTCTTTTAAGTGGGATATTTTGATAACTATATAATTCCCATTTGTATTTTATTGAGGAGTCACGGGAACCCCTAAATACCCTTTATGGAAGTCAAGTCAAGTCAGTGAGTCAGTACAGGTTGAGAAGTACTGGGGGACCTGACGTCGTGTGGTCCGAAGGGACAGCTAGTGGTTAAGGGACTCCAGTGTAGGTATTGACCACAACAAAAACGAAACCGAGGTAGAGAAGCAAGAAAGACCTCAATAAAGAGGTGAGAAAAGGCCATCGTATAACTCTTAGATGGTTGGACCCTTCAAGTAGAAAGTCACAGTATAGAAAAATAGAAAAGTATGATAGGTACCCTACGAGTTCCGTTCTTATGACTTCACCAAACGGTAAGGTAAGAGGTCACCCCTTTTTGGAATGTGGTGAAATTTTCTTTTTCATCCCCTTTACAAAACAAAACAAAAAGTAAGGAATTTTAAAATTCATAATTTATCATAAGTGAATTGAGAGTCATCAGGTTTTAACAGTTCGTTTTTACTCCAACATAAACAAGAACTCTTCGGATTCATATAGTGACATATATTAATAGTCAAGAAATGTAACAACGTCTAAGTTTACTCATAGTGTTTATCTAAAGGTTACTTTTAATTGTTGTTTCATTTTTTAACAATTTGTGCGTTCCTTTCTTCGAGGGCATTTATTTCGGTCGTCTCACTCAAAACGTTTTTTTGAATCATGACTCTAAATTTCTATATTTTAATTTTTATTGATACTACTAACAAAAGTTTATCTTTCTAACGTACAAAATTTTATTTGTTCCTCTTTATTTACGGTGTGACTTACTGATGAGTTCATACCTTTTACTTGATAATCTTGAAAACCTTTATTTTATAACTTCTTAACTTTACTCTTTAGTTATGATTCTGAAACACTGTCCTATTGATAACGACTATTCTCTTAGTTGACCCTTTACGTAAACTTCTTTAAACATGTGTTATATTGTGTTTATAAGTTTTTCTATCCTTTGTGTCTTGTCTCCGATCATGTACCTCTCCATTAAGTATTATATACATTACATTCAGATTAACCTTAAGGGATCTCTTTCTGTTACCGTCGGGTGAGGTAATGAGCACGGACCTTTTAGGGCACCTCGGACCATCCGACATCAGGTGCCCCAGTGATCCTCATCCTGTGCTGACTCGCTAAAGTGAAAGGTGAAAGTACGTAACCTCTTCTTTACCGTTGGGTGAGGTCACAAGAACGGACCTCTCAGGGTCACTGTCGCCTCGGACCACCCGACGGCAGAAACCCCATCGTGTCTCAGCATGTGCTGACTTCGTTAAATCGTCGTCGTCTCTTTATTTCATTTTTTACCTGTGTCAGACATAATCTTTTAATTATGACTTTTATATAGATCTTTACTCCTTTCTTTATTTAATGTTGTGACTTCATTGATGAGTTTTTTATTCTACCTCTTTTTAAATGTCCATCTCAACAAAGATCATAGATATAAATAATTGTAATTCAATTAAAACAAAAATTATATACATAATCAACATATAAATGGATCTCCAATATAAATCACAAATATAAGTATAATAGACATAAAATAAATTGTATAAATAAAATAGTTATTACATAGACATGAAGTATACATAAAAATCTAAAATAGTATAAAATATACCACCACATCATCACATATGTACAGTATATTACATAGATGAATAGATATGAAATATAGATATACAGAAACGTAAATCGTAAATATATGTAAATGTAATAAGACATTCGTTTATAAACCATAGATCTTATATCTACTACTAACAAATGAAGACCGGTTTTTAATATAACTAAGGAGTACAAGTTAAAAGTGGAAGACCCCACTATGTCACTCTCGGTCTAATACCATGTCGTCCGTTCCCTAGGTCTTTTATAGCTAGACCCACCGATTTCTCCTCTTCCTAGGGACACGGAGGCTGGGTGTAGAAGACTCTCTCTCTTTGAAAAAAAAAAAAAGGACGATTTTTGATTAAGAGTATTTATTGTACTTAGAGGGACCCTGGAATGGTAAGTCTTGTATTTATTTATAGAGGTTAATACATATAATGGACTCAAACCTCCTACTGACAAAGTCTCCAAACATTTCATAACTCGAAGACAATTACTAATTCAAGTTAAGATTAACGCGTTAACTTCTGCCTCTTTACTGACGTCCCACCTAAGTAATATCTCACCTAAGTGGTATTCTCCTGGACCAAGTCATGAGGCGTATACAGGGTAAAGAGGGGTTAGTCTACCTCACTCCCGTACTACATTACTATGACGTCTAAGAGTGAATATTATATTCTCCACCTGTGGTAAAAGCCGTCAAGACATCCACACATTTATAAGAGAAATGGTGTCATAAAGTAATAGACTTATTTACCAACATCAAGGGAATCCCCTTTCCGAACCCTTTAATAAGGGTACCAATAACGTCTCCGAAAGGAGTTCCCTTAGACTAAAGAGGAAATCGGCTACTCAAGACCCACACTTTTGACCGATTCCAGATCTTTAATCCGAACTCCCAGAACCCAAAAGTAATCCCGTAGATAAAACCGGAGGACAGATAAAAAGGAATTATAGACATCCGACGAATTGAACTTTTTATGGAACCACCGATAAAAAAAAAAGGGAAATCTACATGAATAAACTATCGGTATAAGTTTTCGAAAACTTTGTCGGAAGGATGGAAGAGTGACCAACTGTGAGACTGAAACGATGAACAAACAAAAACTTGAAGGAAATAAAGTTTAACAATTTTGAATAAGGGACTGGAGGTATTCAGACCCCAAGACAGTGGCGGTGACAAGATTATATGGGGTTAATGGATTATCATAGAAGAAGGGAGGCGCGGTCGGATGTCTATCGTCGGTAGAAACTCCCAGGGTTGTTACAAATACACACAAGGAGTGGTCACACGAGGAAGAGTAAATTATTTCACTCCTAAGAAGAAGGACTTAAGTAACACAAGTCCATATAAGTCCCACTATATAATTATTGTAAAAGTTACATCGTACGGATGAAGAGGTGTGGACACCAAAGAGGGAAATGGTAGACGGTACGGTCAGTGTTTACGGGCCAGTTCTTAAAGATAAAATGAATCTCGGTAAGAAAAGGTACGAAGGTTCTCGGTTTATTTTTATTGTGTAATCAGGAAAGGTCCAAAATGAAGTATATATACCCTGTTGTCAGAGTAAAGTTTTTCAAGATGAAAAGGTTGTATTATGGGGTAAAGTAAGTTAAATGAACCTAGGAACCTTAGAGTTGTGAGAGGACTGAAGACAACCGATTTATGATTTCTCAGTAGTTTTATATCGGAGAAAGGAGAAGTCATCCAGGTAGTATAGGGATAGGTATAGTATAACACTGAACTGGAATCAACAACTAAACCGTTGGTCCCCTATTCCTCCAATCCCTACTAGGACTCCTCCCGTACAACGGTAAGTTCCTTCTTCAAGTAGTTTAATCCCTGTGTCTCGGAAAGACGTACGGATTTCTTATGTCCTTTTAGAACCCAAGGTGGGGTTCAGAGTCTCAGGGTAATAAAGAGTTATTCGCAGTACTAGATGATTTTTAAGTCGAAAATGAATACGAGAAGATGGGTACAAGAATTAAGGATTCTGACTCAAACAAACGTAACGGGAGGTTGATTAACTCTAGTTTTAAAGAAAATTTTTACAGGTTCTTTTGGGAACGGAGAGGTTAAACCGAAATTAGACCATTAATTAATAGTAGAAGTCGGTATATAACAGAAAGGGTAGCCTTGTTATTATGAGTTGTTATGAGTCGTTATTGATAGTCTATAGTAACAAAAATCGTTATGATGTGATTTGATGAGTATACGGAACTTATACAGTAGGTAACACCGAAAATTTAACACAGTTGAACCCTGAGATTGACAAAAGGACTGGAGAGGCAGAACATATAAAGATCAATTTTAGTCAGTGTTCTCTGTACAAAAGAAACACACACATTCTAAACTTCTCGTCTTTACTTTACATTAGAAGAAACAACGATAACAAAACAAATGAAAGTCTTCAAGTTTCTTCCACGAAATCATTGCGTGTACAGTGAATAGATACCGATTCCTGTCGTAACCGTATCCTGTCATAAGTACGGAAATCCACGAGGTTGAATTGGACTAGAAAAAACCCAAGAGACTAAGGGTCTGGTCCACACACAGTACAAGACACTGTTTCCTACGGTCGAGAGAGATACCTTTTAAGTGTAGTGGTTCTCAACTCCCTCTCCATTGACCGGTACACAACACAAGGACACAGGAAGACTCAAAGGTAAGAGTAGACAGAAGAAGGATTCACGGACGGGACACTTGTAGTTCCAGGTACAGTCTATATTTGTATTGTCGAAAGTCTCCGTTAACACATGTTATTTTAGGGACATCGTGAAAAAAAGAAATTTATACATTGAAGATCAGAAGAAGGACCTCGTGACTATTTCACGAGTAGTCACGTAATAAGGTAAAATCAAATGTTGTTATTTTGAAAGTTGTCACAGTAATGAGTTGTCACTGTAATGATCTCTAGTGGTGTCCGAGAATCACTACTCCAGGACGAAACGTAAGATGGTCATCGTCCCTGACTCAGGGGTTTAGGGTGACAGTTTAGACGAAGTAATACGTTGAGGACCGTGGGTAACAAAGTTTAATATAAAGGAATCTTTGTCTGAAACTCGGTTTTTCAACGAACTTTCCTTAAATTAGTTCTCACAAATGTTCTGACAGTGACGTTCCCTTAGTTCTGACTCGTCTTCTTTTTCAAATAGACCTAAATCTTGTCCCTGAACTCGAGTAGGGTTCCTCTAGACCTCGAGTCTACCGGGATTCTTACAGTCCTTCCCACCTTTCAGATTCTAAAACGAGATGAATGTTCGATTGTTCAATTGTGGCTTTAGTCTAACTAATATAATAAACGTCGGTTTCTACCTCTTCGAGATATGTCAGTTGTTTTTGTTCTGGCCCTCGACTGACGCCGAGTCTAGTACTTGAGGAATAATGGTTTCAGTCTGAGTTTAACTTCTTTCATCCCTTTTGACGATCTGGTAAGTCTATACTGAATTTAGTTTAGGGAATACTAATATGTCACCTTCACTCTTTCTCTAAATTCCCAGATCTAGACTATCTATCTCACGAACTACTTGATACCTGCCTCCAAACACTGTAACATGTCCTCTGTCCCTAGTTCTGGTAGGGGTACCTTTTCTTTACGTTTTGTCGTTTTACCGTCAGACCCCTCCGGAATGTTTATCGACACTTTTCTTCTCTCCGATTTTCGTTTCCTCTTTTCCTTTCTATATTCGTAGATTTACGTCTCAAGGTTTCTATCGTTCTTCTCTATTCTTTCGGAAGAAGTCACTAGTTACGTTTCTTTATCTCCTTTTGTTGTCTTACCCTTTCTGATCTCTAGAGAAGTTCTTTTAATCTCTATGGTTCTCTTGTAAAGTACGTTTTTACCCGAGCTATTTCCTGTCTTTGCCATACCTAGATTGTCTTCGTCTTCTATAATTCTTCTCCCCCGTTCTTATGTACCTTATTGACATGTTTTTTCTAGAAGTGCTGGGCCTATTAGTACTACTACAATAGTGATTAGATGTCGGTCTGTAAGACCTTACACTTCAGTTCACCCGGAATCTTTCGTAGTGATGTTCGTTTCGATTACCTCCACTGTCTTAAGGTCAACTCGACAAAGTTTAGGACTTTCTACTACGACACTTTCACGACGTGAGTTATACGGTCGTTTAAGCCTCTTGAGTCGTCACGGGTGTCCTGACCTTTTCCAGTCAAAAGTAAGGTTAGGGTTTCTTTCCGTTACGTCTTCTTACTAGTTTGATGACGTGTTAACGTGAGTAGAGTGTACGATCATTTCGTTACGAGTTTTAAGAGGTTCGGTCTGAAGTCGTTATACACTTGGCACTTGAGGGACTACAAGTTCAACCAAAATCTTTTCCGTCTCCTTGGTCTCTAGCTTAACCCTTGTAGGCGACCTAGTACCTTTTTCGCTCTCAAGGTCTTTTTGTAGATAAAGACGGTTTCGGAAACTGACACACCTAGTGTTATATGGCACCTTTTAAGACTTTCTCTACCCTTATGGTCTAGTGGACTGGACGGAGAACTCTTTAGACATACGTCCAGTCCTTCGTTGTCAATCTTGACCTGTACCTTGTTGTCTGACCAAGGTTTAACCCTTTCCTCATGTAGTTCCGACATATAACAGTGGGACGAATTGAATGTACGTTTCATGTAGTACTCTTTGCGACCTGACCTTCTTTGTGTTCGACCTTAGTTCTAACGGCCCTCTTTATAGTTATTGGAGTATATACGTCTACTGTGGTGGGAATACCGTCTTTCACTTCTCCTCGATTTTTCGGAGAACTACTTTCACTTTCTCCTTTCGCTTTTTCAACCGAATTTCGAGTTGTAAGTCCTTTGCTTCTAGTACCGTAGGCTAGGGTAGTAAAGTACCCTTTATCTACCCCTTTGTCACCTTTGTCACAGTCTGAAATAAAAACCCCTGAGGTCTTAGTGACGTCTACCACTGACGTCGGTACTTTAACTTTCTGCGAATGAGGAACCTTCTTTTCAATACTGGTTGGATCTGTCATATAAGTTTTCGTCTCTGTAATGAAACAGCTGATTCCAGGCAGATCAGTTCCGATACCAAAAAGGACACCAGTACGTACCTACACTCTCAACCTGACACTTCTTCCGACTCGTGGCTTCTTAACTACGAAAACTTGACACCACAACCTCTTCTGAGAACTCTCAGGGAACCTGACGTTCCTCTAGGTTGGTCAAGTAAGACTTCCTCTAGTCGGGACCCTAAAGAAACCTTCCTTACTACGATTTCGACTTCGAGGTCATGAAACCGGTGGAGTACGCTTCTCAACTGAGTAACCTTTTCTGAGACTACGACCCTCCCTAACCCCATCCTCCTCTTCCCCTGCTGGGTCCTACTCTACCGATCTACCGTATTGACTGAGCTACCTACACTCAGACTCACTTGAGGCCCCCAACCACTACCTGTCCCTCCGGACCGCACGACGTTAAGTACCCCAGTGTTTCTCAACCTGTGTTGACTCGCTGACTTGACTTGACTTGATTTGATGTTCGATTGTTCAATGGAGGGTGTCAAAATCCCTACGATTATTCTTCCGTGGACTAATGACCCGGTCTATTTTTCCTGAAAGAATGTGGGTCACTCGTGGTACTAGTGGTCACATAAACACAGTCAAGGAGAACGTTGGTTTAGGGTGTCTCCACTATCCTACCCTCTTCTACTTACCGACGTGTGTGTCACTCAACACCATGTTTTCTCTCTGAGACTTGAATTCCTTGAGTGTATAAAATATTACTGTTATGTATCCGAACATTAACGATAACTTCCTTTGTGATAGAGATAGAAGGTTCTCTACTTCGTTTGGAAGGGAAAAAGGGTCTCCATACGGGATGGATCGAAGGTTCGTCTATATGACACATGTATGTGAATGTCAGACACGGAGACAGACATTCTACACGTTTTTACTCTCTTTCTTTCTCTTGATACCTTTTAACAGAATGTTGGGTCTTAAGATACTTACGTCTGCATTTCCTGACCGGAAACTTGGTCGACCAGTGACCGAACTCTAACTTCTTTATAGGTCTTTCTCTAAACAGACTCAGTAACTGTTGGTTGTCAAGACCATGGATTCCTTTACCACGGACTCTTAAGATAGTCTTTCTCGACTTACGTAGTGTCGTACCATACAGTGAGATGTTTGGTAACGGTCGTAGGGAATAGGATTGTCAAGAAACTAGTTCAAACTGTCTCTATACATAGTGGATAATAAAGGAAAATTAATATTGGAGAATTAAAATAGGGGGAAATCACTTTCACAATCAGTAAGTCAAAACAGACTGAGAAACGTTGGAGAGGACCTGACATCGGACGGTCCGAGGAGACAGGGTACTATAAAAGGTCCGTTCTTATGACCTTACCTACCGACAACGGAAGAGGTCCCGTAAAAGAAATAAAAGTCAAATAGAACCAGTGTCGTAGTAACTTAGCCGTAGTAAAGTAAACATCTATAAATGAATCAGAAAGGACGAGAAAAATAATACTATCACACATTCAACGATCTTATTTGTAAGAGAAGGAAAGAAGTAGTTTATTTGTCTACCGACAAAAGTTGTGACACTTTATACTCTCATTAATTTACTTAAAGTTCTATTAGTACGTATATGAAAATGAAAGGTCGTATTTTTATTGAAATACGGATTCTTTCATAAACTGAGAATTTTAATACAGTAGTATATGAATAAAAGTAGACAGTTTATCGAATTAGATTTGGTCTGTTGTTCTAAACTGAGACAATGTCCTAAAAGACGTCAATCTTCGGTTTTTAAGAGTTTCTTGGTTTTACATTCAAAGAATTTTTACACCCTTTAAAACTAAGGAGTACAGGGAACAGTCATTATGTCTTCGTTTCAAAAGTGTCCCAAATACTAATTGACATCGTTTTGGACAAATTTATAAACTTAGTTACACATCTAAAAACTTCTTTTATATATATAGTTATGGTTAACTTAAGGTCTTTCGTTTCTTCTTAGAAAGACTAATCTGGATCTTCCCCAAAATCTTTCCAATAAATCTATAAAGACTAATCGAAGGTTCGAAACCTACTGTCATCTACTGTAGTAAGTTAGTTTGAGAGAACGATGTATGAGCTGATTTTAAGTATCACATCATAATTTGGGGACACAGTAGTTCCTAGAGTATTGTAAATTTAGTTTTTATCACAGACGTATCTAAAAGGGAAACAATAATCAATTCTTTGTCAAAATTGTATAGAATCTTGAAGAACGATTTGAAAAAGATACCTTTATAGAGATACCGGATTACATACCGTGACGGATTTGTAATAGTATCCTAACTTGTTTATCTTCCTTTTTTTCTGGAATTAAGACAATGTGACTGTTTAACTATTGATACTTTACCATGATAAGTTTTATAACTATTAAAAAGACATAATCTCTTAACAACCTTTATATACCTTACAAGTTTACTTACTTATAAATGAAAGGAACTCATATAAAGATTATTAAAACACAATGTAATCCATGTAATTAGAATAAAATTTATATTGATTTACGTTTTACGTGATTTCATACGATGAAATCATAGATTTACGTCACGTAGATGAACAAAATCAATGACGGTTTGATTTTATACTATTTTAAACTTTCTGAGGTGAATAGTTACTTCGATGTATCTTTAATTCACACGAACAAACGAAGATCTTACCGCGTGTTAAAAATTTTTAAATTAAATAATAACCGACATGACCCAGAAACAATGACGTGTTCCCGAAAGAGATCGACACCTCGTACCCCCGATGAGAGATCGACGTCACGTGTCCAAAGAGTAAGGTTAGCGAAGAGACCAAGGTCTCGTGTTAGAGATACTGAGTGTCCGAAGTCATCAACACCGGGTACCCGAGTCATTAACACCGAGTACCCGAGGTCTCGAGTCCGAGTCATCGACACCCGTGTCCAAATCAACAGAGTGCCGTACACCCTAGAAAGGCCTGGTTCCTAGTTTGAGTACAGAGGAGGTTCCGTTCCGTTTAGGAATTGTTGACCTGTAGGTCCCTTCGGGACAAAACGACGAAAAATTACAAGTCCTTGATGGAACGTAATCACGATTAAAGTAAGGAAATAAATTAAGTATGAATCTACTAGGTTCAACATGAGTGACAGAATCCAGATTACGACGATTCACCGAAGTCAACACAGGCTGAGACACGGTGGGGTATCTGCCGTCGGGTGGTCCGAGGGGGTAGGGACCCTAAGAGGTCCGTTCTTGTGACCTCACCCAACGGTAAAGGAAGAGGTTACTTACTTTCATTTTTCACTTTTACTTCAGCGAGTCAGCACAGGCTGGGAGTCGCTGGGGTACCTGACGTCGGGTGGTCTGAGGAGCCAGGTACCCTCAAAGGTCCGTTCTCATGACCTCACCCGACGATAACGGAAGATGACAGAATCCGGTCCACAGGAGTTTTTGTTTGAGACTCTGTCTGCTAACGAACTTCCTTAAAATAACTTCTCATAGGAGTCCTTGTCGAGATCTTTACTTACTACCTTAGTCACTAAACAAAATAGAAAGAGATAGATTTTACAACAACAACAAATCAGTGATTCAACAAAGACTGACACTGGGGTCCCTGACATCCGACGGTCCGAAGAGACAGTTACCCTAAAGGGACCATTCTTATACCCTCACCCAACAGTAAAGGGAAGAGGTCCCCTAGAAAGGTTGGGTCCGTACCTTGGACACAGAGGACGAACCGTCCGTCTAAGAAATGGTGACTCGATGGACCCTTCGAGAGACAGATTTTATCTATTATCATTTTATTTATTTAAGTCAGTCCGCAACATGTCTATTTTTTCATATTACAATAGACTGTACTCTAATCTCAATTAAAATAAAAGAGGAAACGAAAAAAGAGTACGTATATCAATATATAAAATTAAATAAAAATAATATAAATTTTGGACCGAGGGGTCCTTTATGATCGTACGTTAAAAGAATTTTTTTTAATCCGACTCTTGATTTTACTTACGTGTATATTTACTTAATTATCGTTTTAATATACTTAAGTAAAAATGTAAAACGTATTTTGACTAGAAAAATAATAAAATCTACCGATAATTAAAAACAGGGAAATGAATTTCCTTTATAAAAAACTAATTCCTGTAATTTTATGAACAAAAAAAGGTCTGATATATGAAAACATGGTCTCTGAAACAATTCATAACATTTCACAAAACTTTAGTTTTATAAATACAAAACTTTTACAAAATATATTATTTTATATTTTATTAATATATTTTTATTCTTTTCATTTGTTAATTTTTTTTGTTCTGTAATATCATTACATAACAATAAATTATAATACGACGACGACGACGACGACGACGATTCAGTACAGTCAGCACAGGCTGAGACACACTGGGGTATCTGCCGTCGGGTGGTCCGAGGGAGGAGAGACCCTAAGAGGTCCGTTCTTGTGACCTCACCCAACGGTAAAGGAAGAGGTTACGTACTTTCACTTTTCACTTTCACTTCAGCGAGTCAACACAGGCTGAGAAACCCTGGGGTGCCTGACGTGGGATGGTCCGAGGAGCCAGGTACCCTAAAAGGTCCGTTCTCATGACCTCACCCAACGGTAACGGAAGAGGCTAAATTCTAATATGGGATTCGGTTTAACCAATATTTAAATCACATCGTGATACACAATCTATGGTTCTTTAATATTCCTAACTATCCTTAAACATAATAAAGACTCAATTACTAGAACATCTAAGTCTATGTTCTCATTGTATACGATATTAGTCTCTTAGGATTAGGTTATGAACTTCAGGAACCATAATTTGTAAAAATTTGACTGATTTACACCGGATGAGTATTCTGTCAATGAGATATTCCTTCGATTGACGCAGTGTGCCTCCCTACCAAGTTCGAGACACGAGAATCCGTTGTGACGGGGGATCTCCAAAAGTCTTACAAGGGTTATCTGTTCTAAGGGCTTGTAGTTGTTTCTGGGTTCTTTAAAGAGTTGACGTTAATTGTTCGTTATGAGACCGGTGGACTACGCTTTTCGGTTAAGTAACCTTTCGTGGAACTACGACCCTTTCTACCTCCTGTTCTCCTCTTCCTCCACTGTCTGCTACTCTCCCAACCTACCGTAGTCGTTGTGTTACCTCTGCTCAAACTCGTTTGAGACCTATCACTTCCTGTCCCTTTGGACCGTACGAGTCCGACACCTCGACGTCTCAACCTGTACTAATCGCTGTTGTTGTTGTTCGTTACACTTCCTTTTATCGTTTTCCTTTATGTCGGAGAAGTGAAGTCCACTACAAATACTCTAGACTCTTTGAGACATCCTCCTTTACCTTTAGATAGTTGTTGGACTCACTTCTGCACGACTGTTCAGCAACCAAGTATTTTTGTCGAGACCTCTGTAAACCCTTTCCAAACTTAGTCCTCACTAAAAACGTAACAGACTTTGACCGAAACCTTTAAAGTTTAAGAGAAGGGACATTTCTGTGAGTCAAGTTAAATCAAGCCGATGAGTCAGTACAGAACTCAAAAACGCTGGGATAATTGACGTCGTGCGGTCCGGAGGGGCAGGTAGTGGTTGAGACCTTTGAATGTGTTGAAGGACAGGTAACTCAGTCACTACGGTAGGTTGTTAGAGTAGGAGACAGCGGGGGAAGAGGAGGACGGGGGTTAGGGAGGGTCGTAGTCTCGGAAAAGGTTGCTCAGTTGAGAAGCGTACTCCACCGGTTTCATGACCTCAAAGTCGAAATCGTAGTAAGGAAGGTTTCTTTAGGGTCCCGACTAGAGGAAGTCTTACCTGACCAACCTAAAGGAGCGTCAGGTCCCCTGAGAGTTCTCAGAAGAGGTTGTGGTGTCACGTTTTCGTAGCTAAGAAGACCCGAGTCGAAAGAAATATAAGGTTGAGAGTGTAGGTATGTACTGGTGACCTTTTTGGTATCGGAACTGATCTGCCTGGAAACAACCGTTTCATTACAGAGACGAAAAATTATACGATAGATCCAACTAGTATTGAAAAGAAGGTTCCTCATTCCCAGAAAATTAACGTACCAACGTCAGTGGTAGACTTCACTAAAACCTCGGGGGGGTTTTTATTTCAGACTGTGACAAAGGGCAAAGGGGTAGATAAAGGGTACTTCACTACCCTAGCCTACGGTACTAGAAGCAAAAGACTTACAACTCGAAATTCGGTTGAAAAAGCGAGAGGAGAAAGTGAAAGTAGTTCTCCGAAAAATCGAGGAGAAGTGAAAGACGGTATTCCCACCACAGTAGACGTATAGACTCCAATAACTATAAAGAGGATCGTTAAAACTAAGGTTGAACACGAAGTAGGTCGGGTCGCAAAGAGTATTACATGAGAAGTATATTCAATTTATTCGTCCCACTGTTATATGTCGGAAGTACATGAGGAAAAGGATAAACCTTGGTCAAACAACAAGGTACAGGTCAAAGACTGTACGTATGTATAAAGACTTCTTCGTCCAGTCCACCAGACCATAAGGGTAGAGAAAGTCTTAAAAGGTGTTAAACAACACTAGATGTACCAGTTTCAAAAATGGTATCAGTTATTTCGTCTTTATATACAAAAAGACCTGGAGAGAAGGAAAAAAAGTACTAGCTTGCCTACAACCGTTAAACTAAAGACCGAGGAGACGGAAAAGATTTTGGTTGAACTTGATGACCTTCAAGTACCAAGTGCATGAGAACTTCGGATGAGACATTTCTCCTTCCGACAAAGTGTTCTCTTTCTATGTGCATTATAATCCCAAACGTTGAGAAAAAAAAACCCCCCCCAAACGTTGAAAACTACGACGTTGAGATTAGACTTCCCCGTCTACTAGTCTTACTTCTTCCGTCACTAAATAGTCATTAGTTCTTACTTCTCACAGTCTCTAGACACTACCTTAACTCCAACTGACAGTAGTTCTTCCCAGAAAATGCATTCTCTCGTTTCTATGTCTCACCTCTTCCGAACGTTGTAGTAAACGTTACAGTAAAAATTTTGGTAGAGGTGGGTTTTATACTTTCCCTTTATTAAAATTGACCCGAAGTATTTACACACTACTTAAATGTATTTTAAGGTGACAAACCAAACTGATCAGGTAATTTTATACCTTAAAACGATGTGTATATCTTCTTTACGTCTTTAGACCCTGTGATAATTTCAATATCCTTTTCAGATATAAAAGATTACTCACGTCTTTTCATTTCTTCAATAGATGAAGAAGTCTCCATAATAGTCTTCATACATAATATAACAGGTGATCTTAGTATAACTCGTCACCCTTTAAAGATCTAAGAATAATAAAATTCGATATGTAGGATTCACAGGAGTACCCTTCGGAGTTTTCCGTTCCTCTGTAATAAACGGAAATACAGTGTCTTCTCTATTATTCGTTTCATTAATTTATATAACTCGGAGGGTCTATAACAATGACAAACTTTGTTTACTTGTACCATGTCACAGTAAAACAATGGAAACTCTGATAGTGTAAAATCGGTTAGAAAACCGTGAAGTCAAAAGAGATACTACCAGTTATTTACCGTACTGTTGATAACTTTTCCGAAGAACACTGTAAAACCATTATATTAATCACTTTTCGGTAGGTAAAAAAATGACCCTAGGAAGGTACATAGAGTCCCAGAAATACATGTAACCAGTGACTACGGAGTGTTGTTGAAGTAATCTATCTAAAATAATAAGTGTAAAATACCTTAACTTAAAATATCACGTACTATCTCTCAACTGTAAGTTTCTTACGATAGATACAAAAAAAATAAAAAATTTAAAATCTTATTACTATTCGACTATATTTATGATCCGAAGGGACCACCGAGTCAACCATCACTTAGGTGGACGTTACGTCCTCTGTATCCAAATTAGGTACCCAACCCTACTAAGGGGACCTCTTCCCTTTACGATGGGTGAGATCATAAGACCGGACCTCTTAAGGGACCCGATATATCAGGTACCCTAACGTTTCTCAGCCTATACTGACTGTCTGAAAGTGAAAGTGAAACACATTTATGATGTTTACATCACGTATATAAAGGGTATATTTCACTTCAGTCAGTCAGTACAGACTGAGAAGTACTGGGATACCTGACATCGGACGGTCCAAGGAGACAAGTACCCCAAGAGGTCTGTTCTTATGATCTCACCCAACGGTACGAAAAGAGGTCCTTTAGAAGCACTGGGTCCCTAGTATGGACGCAGAAAACGTTGAAGAAGTGACGTTCGTCTAAGAAATGGTGACTCGGTGGTCCCTTCAGGAGTAAAGGGTATATTGGTGTTAGTTAAAGGGTATAATAATTATAGATTTTAATAGGACCGGGTGCACAGTGTTGAACAGTTGATTATAACTATATAATAATCTATTCAGGTGTGAAAGAAGTCTAAAGGAATCAAAGGTGGATTACAAGAAAATCAGAAGATGTTAGGATAGGTATAATGGTAGTACGATTACAGAGGTTAACATTACATAATGACGTATCTAGTAATTTGTAAGAGGGACCATATATACACTTTCCTTTCAGTGAGTCAGCACAGGCTGAGAAACGCTGGGGCACCTGACATCGGATGGTCCGAAGAGGCAGGTACCCTAAGAGGTCCGTTCTTATGACCTCACCCAATGGTAAAGGAAGAGGTCCCCTAGAAGGGTTTGGTCCCTAACTTGGGCCCAGAGGGCGTAACCTCCACCTGCCAAATTGGAGACTCGGTGGTGAGGGTGATATTGTCACTCTTTGGACCATGGTGGTAGAATCTCACACTTGTATACCTTTGGACCATTATCTTAGGAACGAGTCCAGAATGTTCACGGTTAGTATTCCCTAGTATTATGAACTGTCAACTACATTGGGAGTGTATATCAGAACCAGACACCCCATTCTCGTCATCGTCACCCCTTTCAGTTCATCTTCGAAGATTTTAGTATAAGGGTGGTCGGTTCGATGTTTCAGTTTTTATTTTAGTGGACTCCCGTCCCCACTCCCTACCCCTTCAATTTTACTCACAGTAGAGACTTCTCAATTTTCTTATGTTCCCGTCATTCGGTGTAGTACAAAGATTAGTTAGGAGTACTACCTTTTATTCATATTTTTGATCTTCCTTGTTCAACGGCTCCTTAAAACAGGACGTCTTCCTCCTTCGAGGTGGTAGTGACTGAGATAGAAGATTTTTCATCCCCTTCCGACAGAAAAGTGGAACGAATATCAAAGGAAACAACACGTCTTCGAAAAGTAAAATTAATCTAGGGTAAACAAATAAAAACGAAAATAACGGTCTTAAGACCCTCCACCTAGTATCTCCTAGGACGACACTAAATACAGACTCTCACAAAACGGATACAAGAGGAGATCCTCAAAATATCAAAGACCAGAATGTAAATCTAGAAATTAGGTAAAACTCAAATAAAAACACATCCCACAATCTTTCACTAGATCAAAGTAAGAAAATGTTCACCAACTGGTCAAAAGGGTCGTGGTGAACAATTTCTCTAACAGAAATGAGGTAACATATAAGAACGGAGGAAACAGTTTCTATTCCACAGGTATACACACACCTAAATAGAGACCCGAAAGATAAAACAAGGTAACTAGATATACAGACAGAAACACGGTCATGGTATGATAGAACTACTGACACCGAAACGTCATCTCGGACTTCAGTCCGTTCAACTAAGGAGGTCAAGGTAAGAAGAAAGAGTTCTAACGAAACCTCGGCTAATATGTCTCACTTCATTCGGTCTTTCTTTTTGTGGTTATGTCATATGATTGTGTATATATACCTTAAATCCTTCTACTGTTACTACTGGGACATACGTTCTGTCCCTTTCTCTGTGTCTACATATATTACCTGAAAACCTGAGTCTCCCTCCCTCTCCCACCCTACTAAACCCTCTTACTGTAAGATTGTACATATGATAGTACATTCTTAACTTAGCGGTCAGATACAGACTACGTCCTATGTCGTACGAACCTCGACCACGTGCCCCTACTGGGTCTCCCTACAACACCCCTCCCTCCACCCTCCCCCCAAGTACAAACCCTTGCGTACATTCTTAATTTCTAAAATTTTAAATTTTTTATTTATTTATTTATTTTTAATTTTTTTTTATTTTTATTTTTCATCCCCTTTTACCCAAACGTTACTGTACGCATCCTATCCAAAACTCTTCCACATGTTACCTTCCTTGTGCGTGTCGTCTCCTTTACGAGACAGTCATCAGAGAGAACATAATAAAGTAGAACGAGAAGGAAAACTACTTTCTTAATTGTAAACACTTCGTATTTTTTATACTATACCCGTGTCTTCTTTCGGTGATTTATCCGGTCAAGGAGAGGAAACGTATGTGTAAGACACGGTCAAAATATGAGTATTTTTACCGAAATACCGACAGTACACCAGGTCGGTTCAAGTCCGAAATACCGGACCTCATATGAAAAACGTATACTCGTAGTTGTTGGAATAGACGTAGTGCACCGACAACATTTATTTACCCTGAGACCCTAGGTCTGAACAATTAGTCTATCGACGAAATACAGAGTAAGACAGAATTTAAGACATACCCTTAACATGAGACGTACTCCCTCACAAGTAATAGTATTATAAGAAAGAGGATAAACACCACTCCGTCATCACGATATAAAGTTTTTTATATGGTAACATATTTCCTACTTTATGGTTGTAATTCAAAACGAAGAAACATCTTTAAAAAGTCTTTCTCCCTCACTTTTATAAACGGACCGATGATTCAACAAGAATGATTTAGTTATTTTACATAAATTATACAAACCAATTTTTTATTTAACTTGTGTAAAATTTAAAAATAGATTTAATTTAATATGTTTTTAATTACTTCGTTATATCTTTACATAATAGTTTTGTTTTATATAAGGTGTATTTAACTATTTAGAAATGACACTAATTAACGTAACTCAAGTTTTACTTATTTATATATCAACTTGACGTGAAAATTATATAAATAAAATACGTAATTTTCTTCATAAAAGTAAGTTACTAAAAATATAAGTAACAAATCCTCTGTTAATTTAGTAGAAAGAATGGAGGAACTTTACTTTCGTTTTTTAATTATATACAACCTTTTCAAAATATATGTATATGTATATAGAATAGTTAATGATGACTTTAAATAGTAAAAATAGTCACAATTTAGAATTTAACCCTAAACAACTTGTTTCTCTTTTTATTGACTAGTCTAAAATATACATACAGTGACGTGTGAGAAAGTTTTGAGTCAGGAAATACCTTCGATGGAATCACGGATTTCAATTACTCCACCGTAAACCTTTTAAGTAGTCACTTGGTCATATCAGTTAAAAGGAGGGGGTTGATTATTCCTACCCTTATTTTAAATGAATTCATATATTTAATTTTTTAAAACAAATCATATATATTTAATTTAAAGGTAAACTTCTAGTTTAGATAGACATCCGAAAAGTACGTCAATTTTAATCTCACTCCTCACGTCAAGTACTATGTGTATTTACAAAAATTAAAAAAAATACCCTTTTACATTCGAGTGGATCTTATAACTCTTGATGAATACTTTTGAGAGGAGACAACCACATTTACCGGACGAGATTTCATTGTGAATAAGATTTCATAAAAACATATTTTAGTAAATCAAGAAGTAAGACCACGGATAAAAGGTGTATAAACTTGTCATACCGTTTCTCTGACGTGAAACTCATATGTCTTTTTTATTATAGGTTAATGGGAATCAAGTTCTTTATTTTGTAATATATCAATTTGTGAACACGTATATCGAGAGGTAATAGTGTAAAGGAGAAAGGAAAGGGTTCTTATTGGTGATAAGAACTAAACAGTAGGGGTCCGTACATAAAAGTGTCAATTATGTATAAACACAAATAGGTTTTGATATATTGTAAAGATTGTATGATTTAACGTAATGATCTTTCATGTTAGGTACTTCTCTCCTTAGAAACTACTTAAAAAAATGATTACATATGATATTCGTACGTCGTGTATAATTGATGAGTTATTTATAGGTAATTCCTTTTTAAAATTAATGACTATGTATCTTTTAGGTTCTTTCATTTGACTTTTCCTTTCTTCTTTAGCTATGACTGAAACCTTAAGTCATTGTGTATCGGATGTTTTTGACAATGTTGTTAGTGAAAGACTGTATGTTTTGTGAAAAAATGTCTTATTTTACTTTCGTAAGTAAACAAACTTGTTATTTTTTCTAGTTTACGAATACTGATTTCATATGTCATTACGTGTCATTGTTATATATACTTTGTTTAAAAGTTTGTAAGAATTTCTTCATCACGTACGTTTGTTTTGGATTTGTCACCGTTTCTGTTTACCAATTCTTTTGAGTTTTAGTAATTTGACAGTTTAATAGAATTCAAATAAAGATTTAAATTACACTGGAACCAGTTATATATTAATACAAGTAAAAAGGGTCTTAATTTTAAACTTAGATTTTTAATATACTAGTTAATTTGTTTATACATATAGGTCTTTTTGATGAGTGTTTTTAATCTTCCCTGTACAAGTGGGTCTATATCGTTAAATACTATTTTGTAGTTATTAATTTGGTAAAGGGTACTTTAATCAAACCACCGTAGTGTTTGGTCATCTCGTCTTATCTATCGTCTACTAAATACCTGTTACTACAGTGGTAGAATCTCATTCAGTTCCAGTTTCTCGCTAAGTGTGACATGTCTTCCTAATTAAGATCTGTGTAGTATGTCGATTTGTAATTTTTTTTTTAAAATTGGTCTTTACACTTTTAAAATGATGAGTAAGACTCAACGTCACAGGAAATTAAAAACGTGGTGTGAACTACAATTTCTTTTCACGTGGACTACTTCAATTTGTCCTTATTTGTTTCCTTAGTGTGACACGTTGAAGACAAGTCAAGTCGAGTCAGGTCAAGTCAGCGAGTCAACACAGGCTGAGAAACGCTGGGGTACTTAGCGTCGTGAGGTCCGGAGGGACAGGTAGTGGTTGAGGGCCTCAACTGAGGTTGAGTGCAGGTAGCTCAGTCACTACGGTAGGTCGGTAGAGTAGGAGACGACAGGGGAAGAGGAGGACGGGGGTTAGGGAGGGTCGTAGTCTCCGAAAAGGGTACTCAGTTGAGAAGCGTTTTCTCCACCGGTTTCATGAACTCAAAGTCGAAATCGTAGTAAGGAAGGTTTCTTGTAGGTCCCGACTAGAGGAAGTCTTACCTGACCAAACTAGAGGAACGTCAGGTTGCCTGAGAGTTCTCAGAAGAGGTTATGGTGTCAAGTTTTCGTAGTTAAGAAACCACGAGTCGGAAAAGTGTCGGGTTGAGAGTGTAGGTATGTACTGATGACCTTTTTGGTATCGGAACTGATCTACCTGGAATCAGCTGTTTCATTACAGAGACGAAAAATTATACGATAGATCCAACTAGTATTGAAAAGAAGGTTCCTCATTCGCAGAAAATTAAAGTACCGACGTCAGTGGTAGACGTCACTAAAACCTCGGGGTTTTTTATCAGACTGTGACAAAGGTGACAAAGGGGTAGATACGTTGAAATGTACGTTAAAGATAAACAGTTAGTGTGGAACTATTTTAATACCTATTTGTAATGACAAGACTATCCTCATTCTAACTTGAGTTCATGACCCCACTCGATCACTTCCGACATCGGATCCTGGAACGCCCCTAAACAGTTTCACTGATCAAGGGACAAAAACGACTAACCAATCTTCAATCTGTAGATAGGTGAGTGTCTCGACCCTCGATCCCCACGATAAAAAGGAGGACTAATGTCAAGTTTCCGTACCGTAGGTCCAGGTACCCTTTCTCCGAACCTCTTTTAAACTCAGAATTTCCTAGTCTCTTTATTAAAGTTAACGTCTAAAAGATGTCGTTTACGAGATCCCTTCCCCTCCAGTCCTCGTATGTCAGTCCTTCCAAATCGCTTCGGTTCACCTTCTAAATCAGGTAGAACCAGTTACCAGTCAATCAGTTGGAGACATTTATGTAGGTTATTCGACAAAAAGGAAAAGTAAGGTACACCTTACAACGTGGTCTTTCGAATAAGTCAGTCAAGTCAGCAAGTCAGCACGGACGGAGAAACGATGGGGTACCTGACGTCGTGCGGTCCGGAGGGACAGGTAGTGGTTCAGGGTCTCGGATGAGTTTGGGTACAGGTAGCACAGTCACTACGATAGGTTGGTAGGGTAGGAGACAGCAGGGGAAGAGGAGGAAGGAAGTTAGAAAGGGTCGTAGTTCCAGAAAAGTTTACTTAAACAAGAAACGTAGTCCACCGGTTTCATAACCTCAAAGTCGAAGTCGTAGACAGGAAGGTTACTTCTAAATACTGACTAAAGGAAATCCCAACTGACCAACCTAGAGTAACGTCAGGTTCCCTGAGAGAAAGTTCTCGGAAGAGGTGTGGTGTTAAGTTTTCGTAGTCAAAAAAACGACGAGTCGAAAGAAATATCAGGTTGAGAGTATGGCTATGTACTGGTGACCTTTTTGGTATCGAAACTGATCTACCTGGAAACAACCATTTATTACAGAGACGAAAAATTATATGACAGATCCAACCAATATCGAAAAGAAGGTTCCTCGTTCACAGAAAATTAAAGTACCGACGTCAGTGGTAGACGTTACTAAAACGTCGGGTTATTTTATTTAATAGAGTGACAAAGGTAACAAAGGGGTAGATCATTACCCTGGTCTACGGTACTAGAATCAAAAGACTTACAACTCGAAATTCGGTTGAAAAAGTGAGGGGAGAAAGTGAAAGTAGTTCTCCGAGATCAAGAAGAAGTGAAAGACGGTATTCCCACCATAGTAGACGTATAGACTCCAATAACTATAAAGAGGGTCGTTGGAACTAAGGTCGAACACGAAGTAGGTCGGGTCGTAAAGAGTACTACATGTGACGTATATTCAATTTATTCGGTCCACTGTTATATGTCTGAACTGTATTAAGAAAGGGTTAAACCTTGGTCAGACAACAAGGTACAGGTCAAGATTGACAACGAAGGACTGGACGTACGTATAAAGAGTCCTCTGTCCAGTCCACCAGACGATAAGAGTAGAGATTCTTAAAAGGTATCAAACAAAAACCGTATCAATTATTTCGTGTTTATCTATAAAAAAGACCTTGAGAGAACGAAAAAACTACTAAGTCATCTACAACTGTTAAACTGGAGAACAAGGAGACGGAAAAGATTTTGGTCGAACTTATAGACCTTCAAGTACCAAGTACATGATAACTTCGGACCGAACCTCTTAAAACTCAAATAATTCACATTGATTGTTCTATATTAGTACTAAGGTTGAGGAAGATCTGGTAGTCGTAACGGTTCTAAAGAAGATAATGTTGATCTCAAATATTGAGTACCGTAAATTCTAAGATTAAAGTACAGTGACAAATTCTTAGAGTTGTTTATAAAGTTTAACTCTTTTAATTCAGATAAAACGACCTTTAAAATCTCGTACTAGTGTGAAAGAGAAAGTGTTTTCTCATTAATTGAGGAAGGTACTACATGGTATTGAATATTAAATATATGTAGGAATGTATAAAATTTTTTATTTGACATGATAAACATAAACGGTCTTATCGAAACCTAACACATCCCAATTAAGGTACATAAATTGACTTACGTAGAAAAACCTTCAAAACCTTTTGAGACAGGTTATATTTAATAGAATAAAGAGAACTAGTTTTAATAAAAGATATATAAAAGATGAAAATTTTGTGGTAGGTTTGATTTTAACACAGGTAGGGAGAAAGTAATAAGACTTATGTCAGACAATATTACATAAGTAACTTGAAAGGTAGAGAGAGAAAGAAAGAGGGAATATACAATCATAATAGTAAAGTTTTACAAACGAAATTTTGAAATAAAAGGTTTATGTCACGGTTTATACCCCTAGAAGGACTGAGTCCCTAGTTTGGGTCCAGAGGACGAAACGTCCGTCTAAGAAATGGTAATCTCGGTTGTCCCTTCGGGGTCTGTAATAATGATGTCAGAGATGTTTTTGTGTGTATGTGTGTGTTTATCACGTAAGATCATGAACTATTGGACGTTTAAGGTTCTAATTGATATTTCTGATTAAAACTCGTGTATGAAAGAGTCTAATGACTAGATATTTTCCTCACGGTCTTCAGTTTAACACTTTTACTCCTTTAATACTTGATCAGAGTGATTCAGATGTCTCATTCGCGGAACTGGATCTAATGTTTAGTAAGTAAACCGTAATTTAGTACAAAGGATACTGACACTTTTATATTTATGTAAACTTCCATTCACACATAAACGTGAACATTAGATGTATTAGTAATCCTTTAAGTAGTTTGGTGTGACTCTTATTCTCTTGGAGTATAAAAACTATGTCGACGACTCAAACGTAATATATCACCCAATCGGTCTCTTCGGGGCCCCTCCAATTACCTTACTTTTATCTACTTCTTCCTCTATACCTTGTTAATAGAATAAACTTGTCTTGCCTCTCTATTAAGATTCGTTACCGTAACTTCTCTGGTCACTCATGGGTTTAAGAAGTAATAAGGTGTTTTGTTCCACACGGGTCTAATGGGTAAACGTGATACAAGTTCAAAGTCTTTTCCCCTTAGTGGAATGGACCACTGAAGTGAACGATAGTCCTTGTAAGGTTTTCTCTGTCACTTAAGGTGATGGTATAATATAAAGTACATACAGGTAATCAAATTTTCTCCGATCTTATGTGAATCCCGTGTGTTTCAAAGAAGTGTGTCACCTCAGACACGGCGCTCCCGGGACCCATGTTGAAATGGACGGTTCTTACGACTGCAACCGGTTTCCAGAAAAAGGAGAAACGTTTGACCGAGTAGTGGTTAAAAGTCTGGACATTTGAACGTTCATTGTAAATACATGAACACAATTATTACTATATATAGTACCAACAACAACAAGTCAGTAAGTATACACAGGTTGACAAGCACTGGGGTACCTGACATCGTACGGTCCGAAGGGAAGTGGTAAAGGGACTCAAACGAGTTTGAGTGTAGGTAACTTGGTCACTACGGTAGGTTGGTAGAGTAGGAGACAGAGGGGGAAAAGGAGGACGGAGTCAGAAAGGGTCGTAGTCCCAGAAAAGGTTACTCAACCGAGAAACGTAGTCCACCGGTTTCATAACCTCGAAGTCAAGTCGTAGCCAGGAAGACCACTTATAAGTCCCAACTATAGGAAATTCTAATTGTCTAAACTAGAGGAACAACAGGTTCCCTGAGAGTTCTCAGAAGAGGTCGTAACATCAAACTTTCGTAGTCAAGAAACCGTGAGTCGGAAGAAATACCAGGTTGAGAGTGTAGGTATGTCCTGATGACCTTTTTTAGTATCGAAACTGATAAGACTGGGAACCCTCTTTTACTATAAAGATGAAAAATTATACGATATAACCAAACAGTGAAACTTTTCTGACTTATAAAAAATACTTTTGGACCGTTTTTTAAGATTAATTATAAAAGTATTTAATTACTATTTCCATCAGGGGTTTAAGGTGACTTTGATGACACTACAGTCATATATGTAAAATCTACGAGTTGAAAATTTCTTCAATAAAGGTTTTGATTAAAGGGTTGAAAACTTTAGGTTCTTAGGAATATATATATATTTCTTTCGTAAAATTTTATTCACAATAAAACCTAACCATAACTCCTGAATATATTTTGTTTTTATGTTATCGAGGATGGATCTTTACAAAGTCATTACGAAATATTAGTTTGTACGATTATAAGATTGAGTATAAGAAGACGATACATTAAACTCCACAGTTGCAAGGGATAATACAGGGTACGTGAGACAAAGTCCCTACTGTTTGATTAAGAAATATTCGATAGTGAAACGTGAAGGTTAGGACTTTTTCGAAGACTTGACGTATCAATAGAAACGAAATGGATTTTAAAATCTATCGACACAATGTCGTTATTTTAGGAGTAAAAGATCTTGTAAATAAAACTCTGTGAAACCGGTGAGGGTATACTTACATGGAGATTAACATTACCACTCTAGTCCCCAATTCATTTAATTTTATTTCACCTTTGGGATACTATAGACTTATTAAAGATTGTGAACGGAAGTTCCTCATCTTAAAGGTCAATGGAGTTTGTTTGGAAAATTTTTTTCTGACTTCTGTCGTGGAATCGAACAATTTACATCTTTTTGATACCTGGTTATTACTGAAAGTCCTTCTATGGTTATTCAGAAACAATTCATTCGTACCTTAAAATAAAAAAAATAAAAAATAAAAAAAAGATCGTACCTTAAAATTTACAAATTACTGTCGTTTCCTATATCTGATATGGAAATTAGTATTTTTGTAACAGGTGTCTATATTGAACTGAGATTTAAAATTTTAAATGTTAACATATTGTATATATTTTGTTTCGTTTCACCATAACGAAAATGAAAAAAGTTAATGGAAGGAGATAATCTTTTATTTTCGATAGAAATAACCATCAGTTTGTCATTAAAAAATTTGTACATCAAGAAATCACAGAACCGGAACGTAAGAAATGTCTTTACCATATACATTATTGAGAATAATTTCTCAGTGACCCAATAAAGGAAATTTCTGTCTATGACTTTTGAGTCTATATAATGGTAATAGGTAATATAGGAAGGATAAAGGATTTAATGGGACCTACATAGTTATAGAGGACGTACAGTCGTCACAATATTTAGGGGTCTCGTAATACATTTAGTACGATAATCAACCTTTAATGTCTCTCCTGTACGAAACTTTTTACCGTCGTATTATTGAACCTTAATGAATTATATATAGTCGTTTATAAACTCTATATTTTCCTTCCGTCATATAAATCACTCTCTTACAGGTAAAATCTAAATTCGTCTAGAATTAAGTTTTCACGTACGGGATGTAGACACCTTTTTGATTACTAACCAAAACTTTAAATCAAAGGAATAGGAATTACATTCCAATCGAAATGGAATTTTAAAACACCATATATAAGTTATTTTATAATATCAATTTCTACAGAGTCAATTATATGTAAGAGTCAATTTAATATACGACGGCAGTACAACGATTCCTATTATTTCAGTAAAATTAAGACAATAAAGATGTCAATTTAAAATATTGTACTATTTTAAAACAGTAAAGTGAGATGGAACGAAGGCCACCCAAATGAATATAAGTGGTACCACATTTATTAAAGGTTTCATCGTAAATATAACGACGTTCTTTATTAACCCTGTTTTTCTCTTCTCCCGTAGTCTCTTTCTCTACCGACCTACCGTAGTGGCTACGTTATTTGTACTTGAACCCGTTTGAGACCCTCTACCACTCCCTGTCCCTCAGGACCTCACGACGTCAGGTATCCCAATGTTTTTGAGTCTGTGTTGACCTACTGACTTGTTGTTGTTGTTTATTTAGTAACTCTCATAAAACACTTATATTAAGTGTAATTTTATGATCCGGTAATAGAACGGTAAGTGTGGACATTAGACCTAATGAAGAGTTGGGAAGGGACTTGACAGAGAACGTTTTAAATGTTGTTAAAGAAATCATATATAAGGTTTTCCTGTAAGATTTCGAGAGTTGAGGAATTGAAGAGACGTCCTAATTTGTCACAACCGAGCGAGAAAGAAGAAAATAAAATAACACTACTCTTGTTAATTGTAATCTAAATGAGAAAATTATCTACACCTTCATGTGACGTATGTGTCACATCAATTGGTATCCGTGTTACAATATGTCTTCTGGAGATCTTGAATAGGTAGAACGTATTGATTTGAAAAATATGGACAACTAATCGTTGAGGGGTAGAGAAGAAGGGGAGTGGAGGACTGTTGGTGGGAATATAAGAGACGAAGACACAGATAAAAATCTATTGAGTATATTTATCTTATTATGTCATAAACAGAAAAACACTAAACGAATAACGTGAATCGTATGACAAGAGTCTCAAGTAGTCATAACAGTGTATAACGTCCTAAAGGAAGAAAATCCTCTTGTTATAAGATAGTATGCATATATAGTGTAAAAGAAATAAGTAAACAGACATCTGTAAATCCAACGTATATAGAACCGATGTCATTTCTGGTAACGTTATCTGTATCCTCAGACTATAGAGAAGTTCTGGGAGTAAAGTTAAGAAGACCTATATATGGGTCTTCACTATAAACCAACTATTATATCCATCTAGGGCTGGAATTAAGAAGACACATATATGGGTCTTTTCTAAAAACTAAATATTACATCCATCATACCGAGTCTATCTTAGGCGGACATTACCCAAGTCAGGGACCCAACTCTTCTAGGGGACCACTTACCTTTCCCATGGGTGACGTCATAAGACCGGATCTCTTAAGTCAGTACCCCAGCGTTTCTCAACCTGTCCTGACTCGTTGAAAGTGAAAGCATCCATCGAGACCAAAATTAAAGAACTCCTTTGAGGTATGACAAAAGATATCGTCGACATGGAAAACATAAGTGGTTGCCACGTTTTACCAAGATTAAAGAGACGTAAGAGTGGTTGTGAACAGAAAACAAAATAATTATTATCGATTGGATTGCCCATACGTGACGACAGAGTAACACCAAAACAAAAAGTTCAGGAATCACTATTTACTGTCACTCGTGAAGTACTGTAACTAGAACCGTCACTAAAGAACATATACTGTTAATTCATGTCCGTTGTTTTCGATTTTATTTACTCATCCTGACATAGTTTGATTTTACTAAGACGTACCGTTTGTTTGTTGTCTCATTTTGTACATTTGTTTTGTTATCCTGTTTTATCAAAACTTAAGTGCATATATTCCATAATTGTAAGTTTTAACATTCCTTGAGGACGTTAAGTTATCGTCTCTCGGATTATGGGGTTAAAATTTTATCCGATAAGGAAAAAGGAACCTTATAAGAGAAGGACCTGACACTGTAATCTGAAAGGACCAAAAAGACAATGGTGACCCAAGTAACGAGATAAAGGATAAATAATCGAATAGAAGTCTATAACACTAAGATGGAAAACCGTGATCCAGAACAAGGGAAGCATAAGACACATGAGAGATTACTGACACTTAGTCATTCGTTTATTGTTCAAAGAAAGACATCGGAACAAAAGTAGAGAAACGAGATTTGAACACTTGTGTTGACAATATTTCTAAAGTTGGGAAATAAACTTTGGTAACCTCGCGATACTCGGATTTTAAATTCATTGTAAGTCTAAAATCTATCCGATTGTCTGACCTATAATACCTTTGATATTGGTCATGTATCTCGGTAGGACTTAAAATTTTATAAATATAATTCAGACGTATTATATAAGAGTATAACCAAATCTATTAAAATCGAGTCGGTCATTTCTTAGACGGACGTCACGTCCTCTGTACCCAAACTAGGGACGTAGTCCTTCTAGAGAACCTCCTCCTTTACCGTTTTATGAGGTAATAGAAACAGACCTTTCAGGGTTCCTGGCTCCTCGGACCGTCCGATATCAGGTATCCCAGAGTTCTCAGTCTGTACTGAATCACTGATTTGGTGGTGGACAGGTGACAGTTTGTTCAACGATGTATAAAAACTCTTGTTTAGTATACTAAAAGTTCGTTGAAACTTAAAATTTATGACTTCGTTCCCTAACACCTGGGTATCAGAAACATATAATTTTTCTTTTTTTTAGGGTTTGTTCTTAAATGCTTCTATTTAAATATTAGTAGACAGACGGTCAAATAGAAAAAAAAAGGTAAAGTGAATGGATCTTTAATTGAAAAAAAGACAATGAAAAATCCAATTTAATTAGTCCCAAAACACACACACACACACAATGGTGTAAGTGGATAAACACATCTGTACTCTTGTGTACGTGTAAGTGTGCGTGTGTGTGTGACAGGTAGGCAAGTGGTGAAGGGTAAAAGGTTGATACCAGTATGGGACTGTCTAAATGTTACTATTAAGAAGTAAACCGGAGGTAGTAGGGACCACCGAGTCTCCCATTTCGTAGACGGACATTACGTCCTCTGCACCCAACTTAAGGAACCAACCCTTCTAGGGGACCTCTTCCTTTACCGTTGGGTGAAGTCATGGGAACGGACCTTTTAGGGTACCTGTCTCTTCGGACCATCCAATGTCAGGTACCCCGTCGTTTCTCAACCTGTACGGACTCGCTGAAGTGAGTGAAGTGAGTAGGTGACAACTAGAGAAGGTTCACTAAGAAATGGAAATTCTTATATTACTAGTACATGTACGTTTTTGAGAGGGGAGGTTTGTTACTGTGGGACACGATAAAGGAGATAGACCTTAATTGTACGTAGAGAGGAAGTAAGTTAAATCAGGTTAACGAGTCAACACAGGCTGAGAGACGGTGGGATACCTGACGTCGTAGAAGACACAGGTAGTGGTTGAGGTTCTCAAACGAGTTTGAGTATAGGTAGTTCAACCACTACGGAAGGTTGGTAGAGTAGGAGACTGTAGGGGAAGAAGAGGATGGAAGGTAGAAAGGGTCGTAGTCCCAGAAAAGGTCACTCAGTCAAGAATCGTAGTCCACCGGTTTTATAACTTCAAAGTCGAAGTCGTAGACAGGAAGGTTACTTATAAGTCCTGACTAAAGGAATCCTACCCGTCCAAACTAGAGGAACGTCGGGTTTCCCTGAGAGTTCTCAGAAGAGGTTGTCGTGTTAAGTTTCTGTAAGAAATATCAGGTTGAGAGTGTAGGTAAGTACTGATGACCTTTTTGGTATCGAAACTGATCCACCTAGAGGAGAAGTAATCATCGATGACTTTCATCGTTTCCCCGAAGGATCCACCGAGTAACCCATTTCTTAGGAGGACGTCACGTCCTCTACGTCCTCGGGGCCCAAGTTTGGGACCCAGTCCTTCTAAGGAACTTCCTCCCGTATCGTTTGGTGAGGTCATAAGAACGTACCTTTTAGGGTACCTGTCTCCTTGGACCACACGATATCAGGTGTCCCAACGTTTCTCAGCCTGTGCTGACTGTATTGAATAGTACTTGCGTTTCGTCTTCTGTTCTGTTGGTGTTCTACGACACACAATAAGACCTCAAACTGACAGATCCGAATTTAGATAATAAATTTGGTTTAATCAAATATGAATAAATTCAGAAAAGTGGAGAGTCCTCAATGGTACAAATCTTAAATTATAAAAACAAAACAATTATTTTATACTGACATTCAATTAGAGATGGCGACTTGACTTTTGAGATTCTTCTGTTTGTAATAAAACTAATAAGATAAATATTTTTTAAAAACTTTTTCCTTTACCGTTAGGTGAGGTTATAAGAACGAACCTCTTAGGGCACCTGTTTCCTTGGACCGACTGATGTCGGGTACCCAACGTTTCTCAGTCTGTGCTGACTCACTGATTATGTCTATTTTTTAAAACAGTGTATATCCTCCTTAAATTTTGGTATACACTAATTAATCTATTTTATTTTACAATATTTTTATTAAGTCTTTCATAAAATTGATCGTTGTCTAGAAACGAGGATCAATAAAAATAACCATTATGTTCCATAAAATTCGTTATTTCACCTTAAGGACATATAGTGACCTAGACCCAAAAAGTTTACACACCTTTCATTACCTCATGTAAAAGTTATCGAGTCAAGTCAAGTCAAGTCAGAGAGTCAGCACAGACTGAGAAACGCTGGCGTATTTGGTGTCGTACGGTCCGGAGGGACAGTAGTGGTTGAGTGTCTCAGGTGGGTTTAGGTACAGGTAACTCAGCCACTACGGTAGGTTGGTAGAATAAGAGAGAGTAGGGGAAGAGAAGGACGAGCGTTAGAAAGGGTCGTAGTCCCAGAAAAGTTTACTCAGTCGAGAAACGTAGTCCACCGGTTTCATAACCTCGAAGTCACAAGTTGTAGATGGTTACTTGTGGGTTCTGACTAGAGTCATCATAAAAACATTAATCTTAAATGTTTAATCTGAAATTCTTTTTTATTGAAAGGTTCTTGTATTAGGGACTTTTACTAAATTAAATTTGGGTACTGAAGTATCCTAAAGATAAATCCGGTTATAGGAAAAATTTACGGTCTGACGGTCCGAGGGAAGTACTTCTAGTCACGGACATTAACTTATTTTTACGAATATTTATAAAATTTTAACAAATTTTATATTAAAACGTATTTACCATTCTTAATTAAACCCTTTAGTTTTTAACAAACATTAATTTAACGTCTAACATCATAATGTAACTTATGTAAAACACAAAAACCAGATATTATTCTTTCTATGTCCAACGACATGTAGTGTTTCAGTTTTTTAGTTACATTTAATTCAACTTCGAACTCACACATCGAGACAAGTTTTAGTCACAACTAAATTTTTAGTTACCTTCAAATTTGTTTGTACGAAACAAAATAGTTATATTGTACGTATTGTCATCCTGTTCCCATTTCTTATGTTCTTTTATTTTTATATTTCCGTGTGGGTCGGACATAGACATCTACTTCTCCATGTGTGTATTTGTGTCTAGATAGACTTAGTCACTAGGTTTGAACGGACTGATTGTGTCTAAGTAGATTTGGATATAAGAACGATCCTTTATAATGAAATTTTATAAAAAATAAGATATTTACATCGTATTGATAAGAAACTTGTTTTAATATTTAACAAATTAACAAATACTATATGTAGGAGTTGAGTTACTCGGCACTATTCAATCTTTTCCATTTACAAAGGAGGTTGATAACTTATTTTAATACACGTAAAAAAAAACTTTATTGTAATAGATGAGAGAACCTCCGAGTCTACCATTTCTTAGACGGACGGTACACCCTCTGGGTTCAAGATAGGGAACCAACCCTTCTAGGGAACCTTCTCCCGTACCGTTGGTTGTGGTCATAAGAACGGACCTCTTAGGAGTACCTGTCTCTTCGGATCGTCCGATCTCAGGTACCCAACGTTTCTCAACCTGTACTGACTCACTGATTCGTGTATGTGTAAGACGAAAAATTAGTTACAAAGAATCAAATGTCTGTTATAAATTTCGTTTGTAAGAAACTTTCAATTTATATATATACTTATGTATACATAAGTTTTAATAAAGGATAATAATTAATTCTACAATTCCAGGACCTTTGTACTGTTTTTACTGTTTGATATCAAACGTTCATCCCATTTTAAAGTCTGTGGAATCTGAGTAACTGTTCTTATGTTAATTATTCGTCATACTGGAGAAGTTTATATCCGGACCTCTCAAACTGGATAGACATTGACAAAATTGATCGGAAGTATAAAGATATTTCTTTATTATGTACATATGTGTGTGTAATCTTATTGTTTATAATGACCTAAAACTTCCATTTACCTTCACCGACATCATCCTTATACTAAAAAAAAACAGTAAAAACAGTAAAATCATACTCTTCTCACAAAGTAAACCCCTACACAACTTCGTCTCTATAAACACCCTACATCTTCAACTGTCTGTAAAGGTGGTTTTTCTTTCTTGACGGAATACGGAGATGAGTTTGAAACAGACTGATTAAGTCATTAACTATGCCCCGAAAAGAGTCTCATTAATCGATATGAAAATACAAAAAGTGTCGTGTAAAGAAAATTTAAAGGTTTATCGGAAAAAAGGGGAGGAGTCCGGAGGATACACACGATTCAGTGAAGTCAGCACAGGCTGAGAAAGACTGGGGTACTTGACATCGGACGGTCCGAGGAGACAGGTACCTTAAAAGGTCCGTTCTTATGACCTCACCCAACAACAAGGAAAGAGGTCTCCTAGAAGGGTTGGGTCGTTAGTTTGGCCACATAGAATACAGAGGACGTAGTCGTCCATCCAAGAAATGGTGGTCACGGTGGACCATTCAGGGATACATCCCTGGTGGATCATTCGGGTGGATACACGACTGAGTGAAGTGGAAGTTCACACTTACTGTTTCCCCTACGTTTGTAAATTTGTTACTGTTGTATAATATGAACAGACAGAGACAGACTGAATGAAGTGAAACTATTAGAGGTCCAGATAGGTACAACTACGTTACCGTAGTAAAGTAAGAAATATACTGACTCATTATAAGGTAATATATACACATGGTAAAGAAGAAACAGATAAGGAGACAGTCACCTGTGAATCCAACGAAGGTATAGAACCGATAACATTTGTCACGTCGTCACTTGTAACCCTATGTAAATAGAAAACTTAATACTAAAAGAGACCTACATAGGGGTCCCCACCCTAAAAATATAGAATATCAATACCCCTATGACCTGTCGACGTACATTTTCTTATCACTGGATGAAATATCGTGACCATAGAGATGAGTTATAATACGTCGTTGGATTTACCCCTTTCATAAACTTTTTCTTATCTACGTATATATTGACTTAGTGAAAAGACATATGGACTTTGATTGTGTTGTAAAAATTAGTTGACATGAGGTTATATTTTAAATTTTTCAAAAATTTTTCTTATGGTATGGGTTTAAATATTAAGTATGATATTTAATGTTATGGTGTAAGTCATTGTAAAAGTATCAACGACCGTCTATTGTCCTCTGAGGAGCCAGTCCATTTCCCCTGACCCAATGAACACCGGGGTGTAATCCATACTTAAAAGAGAAACGTAGGTAAGAGAAAAGGGAGATTTGAGGTACGTCAACTACGTCTAACCAGGTCCACTTATAACACACTAATCTGGAGCTTCTTATAGTATATCAAACTTGTAAATCTTTGGAGTTATAAATTACTAGTAAGGTAAGACTTTCTCTTCCAGTCTTTTGAAACGGTCACGATTTCCTTTTGGGTCTATAACCACACAAAACTTTCGGTACTTCTCCCATAAGTTTAAATAACTGGATAGACTGAAGAAATAATTACAAGTAACTTGTCTCGTATTACTTCATGTAACCACTAAAACTCTCAAAAAACCACCTTAGTACTTTCAGTTCTAATATAATCCTATATGTCAAACATTCACGTTACACCCGTTCATATATTATACTAACATTTTTGAAAAAAGAAATATTATTTCCGTCTTTCCCGTGATATGAAATTCGTATGAATTAGAACAACTGTCTCACTTCTACTAATATACTCTCTCTTTACTTGACAAATAACGTGATTCCAATTTCTAGAATCTAACCCAATCTCTGGGTCAGTACACAAACGGTTACTTTAATTTCTGTTTTATCCAAAAAATTAAAGGATGTTAGACTTTCGTTTTCTACACACTTAATTAATAAAACCCGAATCTCGGTTGTCAACCACTATTCTTTAGTACCCTTACCCACTGAACATATTTGTCCTCTTGTCAAATGATCTTTACCTGGGTTTCGTTTAACTTTAACATCTTTTAACTTTCTCAGTGGGTAGACATGTAATTTTACATGAGTTCCTAGACTGTCCTACACGTTACCTTTCCTTCTGACAACCGATTCACAGTTTAGACAATTATTTACTCGATCTCGTTCGATGTAAAACGATCTACTATTTTTACTCTACTCTTTTTTCCCTCCATAGTAGTTATTAACCAGTAAAAATAACACAAAATGTACACGTGTGAACTTTGATTTGTGACGATTCAGTAAAGTCAGCACAGGCTGAGACACACTGGGATATCTACCGTCGGATGGTCCGAGGAGACAGGGACCCTAAGAGGTCCGTTCTTGCGACCTCACCCAACGGTAAAGGAAGAGGTTACGTACTTTCACTTTTCACTTTCACTTCAGTGAGTCAGCACAGACTGAGAAGTGCTGGGGTACCTGACGTCGGATGATCCGAGGAGGTAGGTACCCTCAAAGGTCCGTTCTCATGATCTCGATTACGTGAATTATATGTATTTTAACTTAATATTCAATAATAGTCTATAGAATTGTATGTAACATTTGTTGTCTTTTAAAGAGTTATTATAGAAATAATTTAAAATCAAACATTAAAATGTAAGATTATGAAATCATCTCTTATAAGTAGTATTTTTATACTTTTGGTCAGAAGTTATTAAAAGATTTATAATAATCAATGATATTTATATCGGTTATAAAAATTAGACAACATTGTATGGAGACTATCTCAATTTATGATCATACGATCTTTTTTTAGGTAGTGACTATAAGATTAAAGTCGTATGATATATTACCACCACCAGGTTGAGAACGTTGGGGTACTTGACATCGGACGGTCCGGGGAGACAGGTACCCTAAGAGGTCCGTTCTTGTGACCTCACCCAACGGTAAAGGAAGAGGTCTCGTATGATATCATTCGGTGAAATAAATACGTAGATTAAAGAAACAACTTTTATACAAATTAAGTCTTTAATTTTAATTAATTAAAAATTTAATTTTAAATTAAAATTTAAATAAATTTGGTCTATCCTTTACTTGAATATAGGAATAATCCGATTACTTAAGGAAAAATTACACTAGAAATAACAAGTTTTCAATTAAACGGATACCGAGAAGATAAAAACCTTATAAAAGTTATGTACGTTTGATTTCTAAAAAAATGATTTAGACACATAAAAGAGGAAGGTAATAAAAGGGGATTATGTGCTAAATCCACAATGACGTTCTGTAACAGAATCTCCGAGTTACTCGAATTATAAAAAATCTAAAAAAAAGACAAGTGGGAAGCGGTTTTAATAAAAGTCTCATAGGAATCCTTTATCTTTGGAAAGTAAGAGCGTGAATTTAATAGTCTTGAAAGTGATATCAAAGAGTCCTATTATACACTGGTATCACAAAATTTTACACATAAACACTAAAAAATCCTAAGGACATACCTTGATTGATGAATCGATTACTACTGATAATTCTTTGTAAAGATTTGTACAAAGTGAATTATGACTCCTCTTTTCACGTAAAACTTACACAACTGTGTCTCTATCTCTTGAGGTCCTCCTTGTGAAGTAAGTCCCACACGTTGAAAGTTTAGTGTATAATTTTAACGTTAAACTCATAGTCTGTAGCTCCTTTAGACAATACGATGATAGGTCTCCAATGTTTGACCCCTTTATTTCTATTTTTAAAATGTAGTTAACGGGTCTATACATACTAGTCATACAGTGTTGCACTTTTTTTCAGACTAGAACAAACGATAATAGAATTTATAATTATTATTTAGAGAAATGGGTGAATGTACACGGTTCGTGTCAGGACAGTGAAGGATGTACATAGAGTGGTAAGTAATCGTTTGTTACATTCTCCGTCAGTAATAACAATAGAGTCACTTTCTACTCTTTCCTCCAACTTTTATTGACCAAGCCCCAGTGTGCCGGCCATCCCTGAACTCGAGTCTTTCGGATTGGGACTCACGAATGATAATTAATGATACGAGAAATCAGAGTAGGATGGTCATAAATAACGGAAAGGTCCAGAATCCGTACCGTCAACCAGTTCAAGGATAAAAAGATAGTAGAAGGTTTTTGAAGACAGTTGGAACGTTAAAGGACCTTTGAGATAGTCCTAGGTACAAACCACTTCGGTTACTGGAGAAAAGAAATCCAATCAGGATAAGACTCTTGTAAAAATTTCATTCCGTAAAATTCAACCGTGAAAAGTGGTCGACTTTTTAAAAGACGTCGAGGGAATGGGACATTGTTTCGGACATAATTTGTTAATCAAATAAGGTAGATTAAAGTGTAGGGGGTGTAGACACACGAAAAATCTCCTGTCGTACTTCAGACTCCGTGAACTATGGTTGTTTCACACTAGGTAAAGTAGTACTGAAACCTAAGTCTATAGTGCCCGTAACGTCTTTCTCTAGAAGGAATGGAGTAAAGTTCTACCAAATTACGCTTCTATAACGACACAAGGAATCACTGGTATAATGTTAATGACCTTAAACCCCGTCTAAAAACTTATGATTAAAAAAATAGAAAAAAGAGAGAAATTTAAAAGTAGGAAACGTATCGGACCAAGTTCAACTTCCGACCTATAGGACATCGAAAGAAAAAACACATACATATTTGATACCCCTTGGTTGGATTCTTATAACAGTACCTTTCCACTCTTCTGAGTTTCTGTTCTGGGTTTTAACGACTTTAGTCAACGACATATACTACTGACGGTACATGAGAAGTGAACTGATAAACATAAACATCCAGTAGTTGATCTAGAATATGGAGGTAGCCTACGGGAAGGAGTGGAAACCATAGTTCCTTTTGTATACTCGAAGGAAACGGAAAAAAAGAGATACATTGTGTCCAACAATAAGAATGAAAAGTGAGTCCGATTTCTTACATAATAAGATCCAATAGATAGATAAAGAGACAGAGATAAACAGACAGAGACAGAAACCGAGTGAAAGTCAGAGATAGAGGTAGAGAAAGAGAGAGAGGGAGCGTGTGTGTACACACGCACGTACGTGTGTGTGTGTGTACACGCACGTGTGTATGTGTGTGTGGGGTTGAACAGGATCTACCAACCGGAGAAAAAAGTCTACGGATTTATCGAACAGACGAGACATTAAAGGAAAGAGATCGAATAAAAGAAATTCCAACCTTTGTAATTAGATCAGAGACTTTAGGTTTGTCTTTGAATTAACATTAAGAAACGTGTTAAAAGGAAAAATATTGGTCGAGTTGTTATATTTTTAATTTTAGATTGTGAACAGTTAGTAAAAAGAACCGACGATGATACTGTGTGGGGATATCTATTACAGTCTTGAGTACTGAACTTCGAGTTTACTCCCTTTAGTTATTTAAATACATCTCAAGACTTTTTAGATGTGGTGATACTTATGAAGAGTATAGTATACAGTGTCAGAGTGAGGAAAACTCTTTTGACACGGTACCGTAACAAAATAATTTCAAGTTATAGGTTGGGTGAATACATTAATCGTATCTGTACCTCGTCATCTCTCATTCTGACCGATTTTACAATTTCTTAAATTCTAGAATGTTATCAACTTTATGGAATGTCATAAAAATTTCGACACTGTTTAACTAGTTGTCTACGTATACTTTTACTTACGTCTGAAGTCAGTCTCCTCTCGTAGATCAATACAGATTAACCCCTCTCACAACGTCTCATGTATGTGGGTTCAGTTCACTAATTTTTTCTTTTAAAGGCAACACAGTGTACCTCCGTGTGGAGTCTTCCTATATCGAGACTCCAGGTTCTCGTTGTAGGTTTACGAAGTCTCAAAATTTTTTTTGTTGTTGTTTACAAACGATGTTCACTCTGTTAGGTCAGACTTTGTAACGTCAAGAAGTTTAAAAAGACATTAGGATAAGTTATAAACTCACGAATTTTTCTCGCACTTCAAGACTCTACAAGTAATCTATAGGTTTTACTATGAGAACATTATTTATAATGAGTTGTTCATGTACGTTGTATATAAAGAGTTAACGTAAAGATTTTAGTGGTGAAGTTGGTTGACCGATTTTGTTCTTTCCCTTCAATAAACGAGTTTTTATTACCGTTTCAAATTTTCGTCCCCTCTGATGTCAGTTCTGAAATAAGTCTGTAAGTCGTTACGGTGATTAAAGGTATTCATTCCTCTCTCCAAAAGAGAGTGATGTGTAAGTAATCTTTCTACCCAATGAGAAACGTGTGTATTAGATCTTGGAGATGACACTCTTAAGACACGTGATTTCTATAACCACCCTACACATCAACTCTCCACTTGGTTAGTGACACGTTTACCCTATTCTACTGTAGTAAAAGTATCCAATCAGTCTCAGATGGAAATTACGACTCCTACGACAGTAAGGGTAGATACAAACGTCGCATTAGTCCGTCATCTCGTTACTTAAAAGTCTATCGTTTTTATCGGTGACTTCTATATGGTTTTTTAGGACCTTTCAGGATGATTAATTTTTTACATTAAATCCCCTTACAAATTAATATTAAACCTAATTATGGTTCCAACAAAGAACAAGGTGCTCGTAATTGTAAAAGTTCTCAATCAGAAAAACGAAAGACTGACATAAGAAACGGAAGAATCATTTATACGTACCCATCGTAAATCAACAAACCATCTTCATTATTCTAACGACTTATCGATATCTTGGAAACGATTCGTCGGTCACTCACGGTCTATAACTAGATCGTTACATAACCGAGTTTAGGTAAAATTAAACGAAAAGATAAAAATAGAAGGAAACCCCCCCCGATGTAAAGACGGATCGTACGATCTTTTATTTGAGTAACAATTAATATCCGAACATAAAACATAAAGAGGTATCGATCGTTCCCATCCCGACTGTAACTTAAAATGATATATTTTATTACAGTTATATCTTTTACTTATACTAATCTAAAAATATGTACTCTGTATATGAACAGTAAATAGAGTAGAGTCCCCTCTAATTTTATCAATATAAGATGTCAAACGACGACGACGATTCAACGAAGTCAGTACAGGCTGAGACACACTGGGGTATCTGCCGTCGGGTGGTCCGAGGGGGTAGTGACCCTCAGAGATCCGTTCTTGTGACCTCACCCAACGGTAAAGGAAGAGGTTACGTACTTTCACTTTTCAGTTTTACTTCAGCGAGTCAACACAGACTGAGAAGCGCTGGGGTACCTGATGTCGGATGGTCCGAGGAGGTAGGTACCCTAAAAGGTCCGTTCTCATGACCTCACCCCACGGTAATGGAAGAGGTCAAGATGTCAAATCTTAAGTCATTAAGTTTTATCAGAACGTACTTTCACTTTCACAATCAACAAGTCAGTACAGGTTGAGAAATACTGGGGTACCTGACATCGAGCGATTTGAGGTGACAGGTACCTTAAGAATTCCGTTCTTATGACTTCACCCATCGGTAAGATAAGAGCTCTTCTAGAAGGACTGGGTTCTTAGTTTGGACCTCCACCTATGAAATGACGGACTCTGAGGTCCTTTCACGATCAGAACGTATCGACAAAATATACTATATACCGTTTACGTCACAAAATATCCGAGTAACGAGCAAAACACAAACTCTTGTTCCTTTTTTACTGTACATTATACCGTGTACTTAGATATGACAAACTCAACTTTTTTTTTAGAATTCGTTATCCGTTTCAAGTCTTGTTAAAAATTTTGAAATCACAATGATAATTCAATCTTTATTTTTAATAATAGGTAGGTTGTATAATTGGCACCGACTCTCACTACTTTCTTAACGCTAAGTAGTTTAAAATTCTCAACCGAATACCTATGAGGATATTATTTAATTTGTTGTCTATGACCCTAAAATTCCGACGACGACGTCGAATGATCGAATTGGTCTATGTACATTGGAGAATCTTTGACGTCAGTCATATGTCGTTTATAAAAGGTTCTATCTTACAAATCGTCAATCGTCTAACAATGGTCGTAATTCTCTGTTTTTGTCCTGTTCTAATCAAAATTAAAGAAGGTCGTCATATCATTGTCAATGGTACTAGTTTTTTTTTTTTTTTCTTTCTTTCTTTCTTCTAGTTAGGTAATTAATTATACGATTATTTAATAATAGAGGTCATTATAAAGTCTTACGTTTTATAATACGACATGTATCCTTTCTCACAGTTGAAACTTGTACTGTCTAATAGACCTCAAATGTTGTTATTTTTGTATTTTTTATGACTGTAAATAGTAATTCAGTGAAAAACAGTTTATTGTTTTCGTAAAACGTTTTACACTAATCAACTTTTTTATTAGATTTATACAATTTACTTCCATCCACTAACAGATTTTTCATAACAAAGTTAGAAAAAATGTCAAAAATGTAACGAAATCCTTCTTCCATTTACACTGTATCCAATGAGGTAGTTTCAGAAGAAAGTAATTGAAATGTTTTTCACACAAACTAAATGAGTGGTTTTGACAGTTACTTGACAATTAGTCTCGGTGTGGATTTATATACAACAATTTTTATTTTAGTAAAGATGTTTTGTCCATTTTATTTTATATTATTTTATTCATAAAAGATCGACTAAGTTTGGGATCCTATTATACTTGATGAAAGAAGTTACAATGATAGAAGACTGATAAGAATACACTTCATCCTGATCTTCTGACGAAGGTTCTGATACTCGACACTTCCTTTTTCATTCGAGACTTTTAATGAAAATTTTTTATAACCTTCATAAGGGTCAAGTTATTCATATAGACATAATACATAAATTAGTGATAAGAATTACAGTCGAATCACAAGAAAACATATATTCTACTGATAATTGATTATGGTACACCTATGTATTAAAAAACGGTATAAGTATTTTCGTTTATAGTATTTGCAATATGAAACACTTTCAAATAAACGTCCTTTTTAAGGATTTTCGATTTAATGAAAATCTTAACACGTGTATGTATAATAATGTCAAACAGTTTAGATGGTTTTTCAACAAAGTAAAGCTTAGGGTAATTGACAATACATCTTTGTGGTTAAAGAGAATATTAAAATACATAAAAATTCCTTAATTTATTTGTAATCGTATTGGAAAATAACACCTTTGTTATATAAAATTTACTAGACCTTCGTACTTTAATGTAAGACTAACACACTTATTTTAATTGCGTAAATGGTTTATAAAGTAAAATAAACTGATAGACTGTAGTTTTCACATTTTATTCAATACCATAAATTTTTGTGAAATAAGGTCGTTTCAATAAACTTTTAATATGTTAATTTCACATTCCTTATTACAATCTTATTTAATAGTCACTTTTATAATGATTACAGGTGAAAATGTAAATAAGTTTTCATTACATATTTAGGTATGAAATCACCGTCTAAAGAAGTTTAATCGATGAACTTTTTATTTTTTAGATTTACATTACATTTATATTTACATAATATATTAGATACATGTGGACTTTCTACCTTATCAAAAGAAAAAGTCCCTTCACGTCCGATTGGACTACAGTCCCTTAGGTCACTTAAAACCAGTCACTTTACGTCCTATAAGAGGATCCACAGATCAACACTTCGACTACTATATGTCTGAAGATTTAGGTATCTTCTACACTAATCTATCTCATACGTATAACCCCGTAACCCATGTACTAAAAAGTGAGGTATGGTAATTCATTTTCGTGTCTGTTAAAGAACGGTAAAGAGATGTTGTAAGATCACAAGTGTTTCAACCATTGTTTACATTTGTTTAACTAAACATAACCAAAGAGAGGAACGGAAGAGTGTGTGTGTGTGACCAAGACCAACCGTGCGTGTATACGCGTGTGTATCCGTGTGTGTATACTCTATTTTTGCCGATTAATAAATTAAAATATGAAATATTAACTTAACTGTACTCCTCAGAGAGGTACGAAAGAGATAATCTTAAATATGAGAATTCTTGTTTTCATTGTATAAGAACATCAATGGTATCAGGTCCTTCATTCGTGAAAATGGGTCAACGAAACGTTTATATACGTACGTTGATTTCAGACATTCCCTCGACCATTCATTCATTCACAATCAGCAAGTCAGCACAGGCTGAGAAACCCTGGGGTACTTGACGTCGTTCGGTCCGGATGGACAGGTAACGGTTGAGGACCTCAAATAGGTTTGGGTACAGGTAGCTCAGTCACTACGGTAGGTTGGTTGAGTAAGAGACACCAGCACAAAAGGAGGACGGGAGTTAGAAAGGGTCGTAGTCCCAGAAAAGTTTACTCAGTCGAGAAGTGTAGTCCACCGGTTTTATAACCTCAAAGTCGAAGTTGTAACCAGGAAGGTTACTTGTGGGTCCTGACTAGAGGAAATCCTACCTGACAAACCTAGAGGGACGTCAGGTTCCCTGAGAGTTCTCAGAAGAGGTTGTAGTGTCAAGTTTTCGTAGTTAAGAAGCTACGAGTCGAAAGAAGTGTTAGGTCGACAGTGTAGGTATGTACTGGTGATCTTTTTGGTATCGGAACTGATCTACCTTGAAACAACTGTTTCATTACGTAGACCAAAAGTTATACCACAGATCCGACCAGTATTGAAAGGAAGGTCCCTCATTCACAGAAAATTAAAGTACCGACGTTAGTGGTAGACGTCACTAAAACCTCGGGGGGTTTTATTTCAGACGGTGACAAAGGTGACAAAGGGGTAGATAAAGGGTACTTCACTACCCTAGCCTACGGTACTAGAAGCAAAAGACTTACAACTCGAAATTCGGTTGAAAAAGTGATAGGAGAAAGTGAAAGTACTTCTCCGAGAAATCAAGAAGAAGTGAAAGACGGTATTCCCACCACAGTTGACGTATAGACTTCAACAACTATAAAGAGGACTGTTAGAACTAAGTTCGAACACGGAGGAGGTCGGGTCGGGTCGTAAAGAGTACCACATGAGACGTATATTCGATTTATTCGTCCCACTGTTATATGTCGAACCTACATGAGGAAAAGGATAAACCTTGGTCAGACAACAAGGTACAGGTCAAGATTGACAACGAAGGACTGGACGTATGTCCAAAAGTTCTCCGTCCAGTCCATCAGACTATAAGGGTAGAGAAAGTCTTAAAAGGTGTCAAAGAACACTAGATGTGTCACTTTCCAAAACCGTATCAGTTATTTCGTCTTTATCTACAAAAAGACCTTGAGAGAACGAAAAAGGTACTAGGTAGCCTACAACCGTTAAACTAGAGACCAAGGAGACGGGAAAAATTTTGGTCAAACTTGTAGACCTTAAAGTACCTAGTACATGACGACTTCGGACCGAACCTCTTAAAACTCGTAATGAAATGATCGTACACTCTACTCACGTTAACACGCCATCAAACTCGTAAGAAACCGTAACGGAAAGAAACCCTAACCTTACTTTTACATGGAAAAGGTCAGGACACAGGTGACGACTCAAAAGGTTTAAACGACTGTATAACGTACGTAGTCAAAGTGTCGTAGTATAAAATACTAAACTTTATCGAGTTGACTTTAAGGTAGTGAAGGTGATCGAAAGAAGTATCACTACGAAGGATTCCGGTGAACTGAAGTGTAAGGTCCTACAGACCGAGATCAACTCACACTCACTAGTGTGGTACCACTAATAGACCCAACACTTCTAGAAAAAAACATGTCATGAAGACACATAAGAACGGTGGAGAAGAATTATAAAAGACGAAGGCAATCCAGGTATGGTAAAGACAGGAAATAGCTCGGGTAGAAACGTACTTTACAAGGGAACCATAGAGGATAAAAGAACTTCTCTAGAGATCAGAAAGGGTAAGATAACAAGAGGAGATAATCCGACCCTCCCTAACCCCCGTCCTCCTTTTCCCCAACTGTCTCCTGCCCTACCGACCTACCGTAGTGGTTGAGTTACCTATATTCAAACTTACTTGAGGCCCTCGACCACTACCTGTCCCTCCGGACCTCACGACTCTAAGTACCCCAACGTTTCTCAGTCTGTGCTGACTCGCCGACTTGACTTGACTTGACTTGACTAATTCGAAATCCGAAGACATATCGTTTATTTCATATGACCTAGAATCAGTAAAAGATTATATACTGAATTTGAAAAGACATGGACTGTACGTCTACTCTCATGTACTATATAATACAAGTTATCGATTAAATTATCTCTAAATATATGAAATCGGAGTATAACGAAAGAAAAATGAAACTATTATTACGACTTCAAGTTCTTTGTTTATACATCAGACCTCCTATATATATATATATATATATATATATATATTACATACCCCACCATGGTACTTATTGAGTTGAACTTCTCCACTATTCCTCTTTTATATAAATAAAACTTTCCACGACACCTTTCGTAAGTGAAGAACGAAGGAGTTACAATAAAGATATTTAACAATCAAGAGACATGACCTTCGTGAGATTGTGTCTTCTACCCCTGAGAGTGTAAGAAAACTGAACAATGGTCCGAGTTCGACACTACTAATTGGGAAAAAGAGGATCTACCGGAAATCTCTTCAAGAGACCGACTAAAGTCTATATTAAAAAAAGTGTCATTCTTACATCAACTTATCCACCCCTCTTATATTACTTGATTGTAAGTCAAGAGAAAAAAAGGGGAGATCCATAAAAGGTTGACACTGTTCAAAACAATACCAACGACAATTTTTATTTTCCATATAGAAGGACGAGATTCGGTTGTTCCCCAGTTTTATAATTTACCTCCTTGAAGGGACCACCAGGTCACCAACTCTGAACCGTGAAGGTTACGTCCCCTGTCTCCAAGCTAGGGACTAATCCTTTACCAGAGTATAATGGTATAGTTACTTTGGATGGACTGGGGAAGGAGGGTGAGAGGGTGGTTTGTGTACGTGTTATCAAAGAAGTCTTAAGACATAGGAAAAAAGTAATAAAATAAAAAAATAGGTATCCTTAGAAGTAGGTGATTGGATGATCTATTAAATAATATAATTAATAAATAAACAAGTAGAGAAAAGATTTGCTAACGGAATTTTTCCTGTTACACAAAAACAACAACCGCTACCACCAAACAAATCAAGTCACTACATAAGGGTTACGGATCACCTTGTCACACGCTGAGTGTCATCCGTTAATTCTTTATAAACAGTTTACCTTACTTGGTAAAATATTTAGGTCTTGAGGGAAGGTCTACCTTTTTAGAAACGGCAGAGGAAAGTATTCGAGAAGTTTCCCCTTTATCTCAGTTTGAGAGAGTACAGTGAGTTAGTGTCCGATACCACTCTCCGTTATGTTACTCACCAATCTTTACATCGGAGATCTCGAAATCACACTAAATTGAGGTGAATGATGGACACATCAGAATCCTTTCAACGAATTATTTACGTTAGGTGTAATAGGAGTAGACTACAGAATAGAGTATAAAATCGAGACAATAATCTTATATTACACCCCTTTGATCCATTTATGAATTGAGTATCCAAGAATAATAGAACTATCTGTGTAGTAACGAAGAGTCTCTTTCGTGTAGTACCTTTGGTTGTCCTATTCGGATATCATAAGACCTAAAAGAATTTTAATATCATAAAAAACTAAACCTCTGTTAGTGTATTGTAGATTTAATTAGAAACCTATCTTGAAAGGGGATTTACCGTATTGTCTACCATCTAAGAAGGATAAAAAGAAAATAGAAATTTAAAAATATTTATAAGAAAGGGGTCTCTTATAATAATTATTTTGAGTCGTTGTCTCAAGAGTCATACGTTATAACTGTCTGGCACACCAGTCAATACTCAAAAACTTAACAACTAAAGTGAACCGTTATCATTATATATTCTGTAAATATAAATCCCACATTTGACTTCTTTACCCGATGTAAATCAAGACTGAAAATAAGTGTAAAATATTTAAAACATCCACACAACTAAAACATCTATAGTACTATGGACCTACGTTATCAAATTATATAATACACTGAGTACCGCTGTAACTTCTCATTCAATGAACTCTCAGAAACTCAATCCTCGAAGGTGAAACTTTTTATAAATTTTCGATTAACTTTTAAATATCATCTTATATTATCCGACCTCAGTTAATCTATTCCTTATGGGTGTACATACCCAACCCACTCTGTATACTTCCCCTTCTAGTATATTGTTAATTTAAAATAATTCTTTTAATTTCACTCTGTTGAGTAAAATAACTCTAAAGGAAAAGACACCATTGTTTATAAGTCTTTTAAATAGGTTTATACCCTTTATCTATAGTAAGAATTACAACACTGTTTAAGAACAGGTACCTTNTCTATTCCTTATGGGTGTACATACCCAACCCACTCTGTATTCTTCCCCTTCTAGTATATTGTTAATTTAAAATAATTCTTTTAATTTCACTCTGTTGAGTAAAATAACTCTAAAGGAAAAGACACCATTGTTTATAAGTCTTTTAAATAGGTTTATACCCTTTATCTATAGTAAGAATTACAACACTGTTTAAGAACAGGTACCTTATAAACGATGACGTACCTTGAGTAAAATGAAAAATAACACTCGAACCTACTTGTCTTACCGTCCTCTCTCTCATATTAAACTCTACTTTTTATCTTATAACTGAAGAACTGCTACCTTACACAAGGTACTTGTAGACCTCAATTAAAAACTGTCGTCGATAAACCATAACTTTTAGACATGGAGTTTAGAATAAAAATTTATGAAGTTGAGAAACTTTCATTCACTACCATCTCCATCTCTTCTTACTCGTTGAAGGATTTGGATTCAGACTCGTGAATCTATTCCTAATCTAAGTGTAACGGTCCGTTCTGTGGAATAAAACTACCACCTAATAAAACAGGAAAAATATAAAAGATACCTCTTCCTTTACCGTGGGGCGAGTTCACAAGCACGGATCTCTGAGGACACCTGTCTCCTCGGACCACCCGACGATAGGTATCGCAGTATGCCAGTCTGTACTGACTTCACTGAATCGTGTGTAAGTACGTACGAAAGGTAAAGAGAAGACTTTAAGGGGTAAACAAGAACGTTAAATAGGGGAAAAAGAGTCATCGAGAAAATGGTATAAATTGCTACAATAAAACTTCTGTAATAGACAAGTAGAGTTGAAGATACAGAGGAAATAACTGACAATAACAATTACAAAAACAAACACACCGAAACAAAACGAAAACATAAGATCTGCAAAACATATTTTGTTCTAATCTTGGGATTGCATTTATTCACAATAGGGTTTTCTCTAACGACGACTACCACACCTTTTATCAGTTAGTATACCTGTTCTTAGACAGTGCTCTAGATCTTTCTTCTTAAGATTCTACTGGCGATACTAAAGTAGTAGACCATGTGTGAGAGTCACAAAAAAAGGGAAGGAACTTATATTCACCCTGACACTGATCGTATCCTTTAGTGTGGACACCAATCAAATGAATTCAGCGTTTTCCCTTCCTAAAAATATCTACATTAATTCCACCGTTTTGTCAATTAAAATTTTATTAGTTTCCCTCTTATAGACCCCACATAGACTAAATAAGTATATTGTCAGGAAATTTACCCAGTTTCTAAGTTGGAGTTCCAACACCGTGACGACCTCTGGATACCGATAACTACCATGGGATCGTAACACCTCTATCGGTTGTATACATTGTGTTATGACCTACCTACTATAGTTGTCGTTAAACAATTAGTACATACGATGAGTCCTCTTCATACGTGTAATGCAGTAAGTTCCAGTACGTACCAACGTAAGTTCTCGTCTCATGTTGGTACCAGACATTCCCCGTCCGAAAAATCACAGTTCTCCCATTACGGGAGACTCAGGGTTCCCTTCTACACTAACTGAATAAAATTATGAAGGTATCCCACCGACCTCTTCTGTTACCGTGGGGTGAGGTCATGAGAACGGACCTTTTAGGGTACCTGCCTCCTCGGACCATCTGACGTCAGGTACCCCAGCGACTCCCAACCTGTGCTGACTCGTTGAAGTGAAAGTGAAAAGTGAAAGTACGTAACCTCTTCCTTTACCGTTGGGTGAGGCACAACAATGGACCTCTCAGGGTCCCTACCCCGTCGGACCACCCGACGGCCCCAGCGTGTCTCAGCCTGTGCTGACTGCGCTGAATCGTCGTCGTCGTATCCCACCGTCAGGTACCATGTCAGGACCACACGACGTCAGGTACCCCAGTGTTTCTCAGTCTGTAATGACTCGCTGACTTGACTTGACTCATCTCAACGTCCCTCAACTTCTGAGTTCCTACTCGTCCTTAACATGGACCACACCTTCTCCTCCTAACAAACTAACCCCCTGGAATACATCCCTAGTCTCACCCCTCCTTTGAACGTCTTTCCGGTAGGTTCTGTAAAGACTAAAATGTGTATTGGAATATAGTGTCTCTCCCACCTGAACGAAACACTGATATCAAAAAACCTGAAGATTAGGTAGTTTGATCGAATGATTTCGTTAAATTGACTAAAAAGGAATGGGAGAATGTACCTTTTAGGTCTGGAGATGGAAGACATCCTAATCCCTATTATAAGTACTTCCCATAGAAATAAGGACTCCGAGTACGGAAAAACCATAAATCGGACTCTATAAAAAAGAAACTTTAAGGGTACCTCACGATGACCATTTGTTGGGTGGACGGTTATGTCCTCGATTTTCTCTACACCCAAGCTAGGGACCCAGTCCTTCTAGGGGACCTCTTCCCGTACTGGTAGGTAAGGTCATGAGAACGGACTTCTTAGGATACCTGTCTCTTCGGACCACCCGATGTCAGGTATCCCAGCGTTTCTCAGTCAGTAAAGACTTGTTGAATCGTATGTGCGTACGTACAGAAGAGATTCCTTTAAGTACTCTCCTAGGAAGTATATCAGTATATAAATATATGAAGTATATTTTATATAAATTCTAAAATATAACAATTAATTTTACTAACATCACCTGTACTTTCTTCTGATTATAAGATCTATACAGGTTTCGTTGATTTCTGTGTGATGGTTAACAATTATAAATCTTGATTTGAAGGACTTCTATTGTAATAAAACTCTACACCAACCGTTTTATTATAGAGGAGGAAGGAGGAATTAGGGACCTCGGACAATTATACAATAATTATGAAACACACCATTTTCCATAAAACATTTTACATTAACTCCAATACCTGGAACTCAACTTCTCTAATAACAGTTAATAGATCTACACGGGATATGTTCACAATCGGTGAGTCGACGCAGACTGAGAAACACTGGAGTACCTGACATCGGGACGTCTGAGGTACCTTAAGAGGTCAGTTCTTATGACCTCACCTATTGGTAAGGGAAGAGGTCCCGTAAAAGGTTTGGGTCCAGAGGACGTAGTGTCCGTCTAAGAAATGGGAGACTCGGTGGTCCCTTCGGGAAATTGTTCTCAGGTTTTTTCGGTTTTTAATAAGACACGACCTCAGTTACCGTCTTTCTACACTGAAACCGTATTCTCAATATTTGTATGTCATAGCGATCGAAACTCCTACCTCCTACTTGAACATTGTCAGGTTCCTTATATCTACTGAAGACCTTCGGTCTTTTTCTAATCCTTTGTCTATGGTTGGGTTATTAGAGGTATTCCCTTGTATCGTGAAGATCGTATAACTAAAATCAAGTGTCTCTAGGTTCAACTTGAAAACTGGATGTCTTAACATTCTATTATTCAAAGACAACAAAATTTGTTGATTCAATCATCATTAAACAAGACCGTCGTCATCGTGTGAACATATTCTTTACTATCTCGATAAGAAAGAAAGGATCATCATTTCATGATTAATAACTGTTGTTTCTTATAGTTTAGGTCAAATTTATAAGGATAGGTAACTGTTTGCGAAAGTTTCTCCTTCTTTCAGAAACACGAAACATTTCGAAAGTTCTTTGAATGTAAGAAAAGAAATTCAAAACAACAACAACAACAAATTAGTGATTAAACACAGTCTGAGAACGCTGGGGTACGTGACATCGGGTAGTCCAATAGATAGGTACCCTAAGGGGTCCGTTCTTTTGACCTCACCCAACGGTAAAAGAAAAGGTCTCCTAGAAGCACTGGGTCCCTAGATAGGACACACAGGACGAACCGTCCACCTAAGAAATGGTGACTTGTGTGACTATCAACAAAGAGTAGACTAAACACATTAATACTGTGAACTAAAGTATGTTGTGAACTAAAGTGACGTAAAGTGGTTGTATGAACATCACAAACGAGGAGGAGGAGGTAAAATAAGTTATTGTATAAACTTTATGCATATTTATAGAAATAAATCTTGAAATTTTTTATTGAAAAAAAGATATATCTATCTTCAAATCGTGGTTGTCCTAAGTTTGTATGTACGGTTACAAATGACTTTTTCTCGACGTGTTAAAATGTAAACACTCAGTACAAAATAAACCCCTGGAATGATTTCTGATATCGGACCCTTTGTCAGGGAGTCTATTGAGACTCCTTGACAAGGTTTCTCCATTTCCTTCCCAGTCCTACTTGTCCTGAAAAACTTTTTTCTTTATCAACTTGTAGTTTTCTAATGACGATTAGTATGTGTGTGTTTTCTGTTTAATTATTGAAATCACGAAAAGACGTTTACCCTTCTATGTTCTCAATCCTGAGTAACTTTAATAAGGAAACTATATGTAGAATCGATGGATCCCGGTCATAGAACAAAACAAAACCAAAAAGGTAAGGTTTAAAGGGAATCCCGTGTAACAGTCCAGTCGACGTCACTGATTACCGAACTTCTACTACATTGTAAGAATCAAATGACTTTATCTGTATCAGACCCGTATCAAGATGGGGGTACTAGGGACCCCCTCCTACTCTGGTTGAGGTTTGTACACACACGACCAAAGTCTTGAAGCAGATCTCGAAGTCACGGATCTTAACTTACCGGGATCTTTTAAAGGTCCTGGATTCCAAAATTATTTCGTATAAGGTAATTGAACATATGTAACTTACAGACGTACCAACGGCGGAAAGGGTTCCGTCTGGAGGGACAGTAACGTATATGACTTCATAGATAAAAGATTCTTAAAAATAAAAGAACTCTGTTGTATGACACTCTCAAGTAAAACTGTCACTGATCAATGTTCTGTTTTTAGAGGAGTTCGTGACATTAGAATAGAAAGTCACAAATCGAATGGTGTTACTGTCTCGAATATAAGAGTAAAGATAAAACATCATTGTTTTCGTTAAAACATACTTTGATGTCCTCTATTGGTCTCAGGAACTCAGAATATATAAACACCGGTATCCACTAGACTTGACCCGTTACTTACATCTTAAACTGTTCCTAGAAACTCGTATTATTTTTATTTTTCTGATTTAAGGGACTTTCATTATTTGTCGATCTTAAGATATTTACGTATCGGTTAAAACTAACCTCTAATTTCTTTACTATACATTAAGATAACTTAGAAATTTAGTACATGTAGTCTTTCTTCACACTCATAAGTCGTATCTCGAATTCACAAAGAAAAAAAAAATATTTACCTAAAGACTCATTTCTACTATTGTTTTCTTTCTGTGAAATAGGATCCCTTTCGACAGTTATCACTTTAGACTGAATTTTTTTCTCTTTGTTCTTTAATATATACTATGTAAAATTTGCTGTTTCGGCTGATTTGTTCTGTTTTGTATACCGTATATATAGACAAATTTGTAGATAAATCGATAAAAAATTTTAAATAGTCGAATTACTGGTACAGTTTCGTAGTAAAAAATCCCTGTATCTACGATTTTTTGTCTCTTATAACAGACTTTTTTGTTAAGTGTAAAAAAAGGAATAACGATAATTAAAATAAGAAGATACCATAGATTATTCTTCGATAAGTAATTGTATACCATTAGTATAATTTTACTATGGTCCGTTTTCAAGAGAAAATCTATACACAAACAGAATCATCTTGTGCAATTAACGGTTGTGTCGTGTAGGAACACTCTATCACGATAACTTAAGTATCGTTTTAGTAGTATCGACTTCCCTCTTAAGATAACATTTTAGGAATAAAGAATAAATACAAACCTTATAACAAAAAGGAAGAGTGTAAAAAGAGTATGTACTGAGTTGTACCTATAAAGAGGATCATTCGTGAAAAGATGTCCGGATAGAAAGTATAGAAAAAATTACCGAAGGATCCACCGAGTCACCATTTCTTAGACGGATGGTTACGTCCCCTGTGTCTTCTAAGTCCAAGTTGTTAGGGACCCAGTCCTTCCAGGGGACTTCATCCTTTGCCGTTGAGTGAAGTTATAAGAACGGACATTTTAACTTGCCTATTTCCTCGGACCACCCGATGTCGGGTACCCCAGTGTTTCTTAACATGTGCTGATTCGTTGACTCGTGTGTCAACTAAACATTATAATTTGTAAAGTCTATATGTTGGGGAGTATAAATAGAAGTAATTTCGAACCGTTAGAGATCTGACGGTCGAGAGAGGATCTCCATGACTTCCTCAGTAAAGTTGGTGTCCGGTTCGTGACCTATAGTCATCACGAGAATTCTTTTACACAAGGAGAAATTTGTTGATGGTATAAGTTGTCTTATATTTTATCGTCGGAAGGAGTCAGGGACGTGTTCTATTGGTCCGAAGGACGAGAAGACTCGTCTAGTACACCAACGGTCTTGAAAAAAATTAGTGGTAGTACCTAAGATCACGGAGTCAGGTACAAAAGACGAAACACAAATGGTAGAAAAATGAAGAACTCCTGACTTTAGGTATACGTAGAATCCGTCTAATTAATTGTTGAGGGGTTTTAACACAAGACGTTTCGTTTTTTTATTACTTTCGAATAACACACATTCCATTAGAAGATCTATAAACCTTTATAACAACCTAAACCCCCTCTTTGATTTTGGTTCGTTTCTAGGAGACGAAATTGGCTGTAATTTGTATTACGTCTATTGTCTTTAATTTGTATTACGTAATAAACTAATGTACATTTTCTTAGTAAACGAATTTCTTGTCTTTTACCTTCTGTTCTCACGGTCGAGCCCACCAGACGTTAAAATATACTTTGTGTAAAAATGCATAAATAAACAATTAAAAACTAACGGGACCTAGAAAAGACGAGGACCCCCGAAAAGAGATCAACACCACTCGTCCCTGATGAGTGAACGTCACCACACGACCAAAGAGTAAAGTAACCGAAGAGAACGACTCTTGGTACCCGAGATCCGAACGTCCGAGTCATCAACCCCACGTATCTGGATCAACGGGGTACCGAAAACCTTGGAAGGACCTGGTCCCTAGTTTGGGTACAGGGGACGATACCGTCCGTCTAAGAATTGGTGACCGGATGGTCCCTTCAGGTCGTGTAAAATTTCAACTATAAATCCGTACAAACACCTCTGTCCGAGAAGTAACGGTAACAGGAGACATCTATTTACACACCTGGTTATAGTTAGAAGTATGGACTTGAGTATGAAAGAAAATAGGTTGATAAAAAATTTTTGAGACGGTCTAGTGATAAAATTAGTATGTACTAGACAGGGTTATTTTTTACAGGGAGATCGGATACGAAAGGAATATTTTCAGACGTACGTGAATAAGGATCTAACAAGTGTACATCATTCTGACAGACATTGACAGATTCCTTTCTATAGTACTAAGTGATTAAAACTCCCTACTTCGAATTGTTACGAACTTTCACTTTCCTTCAGTCACTTTGTCTTCGTTCTACTCTTTTCAATACTTTAACTTTTATATAGTGTTCAAATTAGACACTAATGGACCTTTTCATGACCTGAGATACCTGTAAGTTGTATTTTTATACAGAATATCGATTACCCTTATTTATTTATTTATCAAACATAAGATATAAAATATTCTTACACTAGATATTTTATAACTGTTGACACTTTATTCACAAAGTACTTCATCGATCTATATTTTTTACATTTACGAATTTATAGTTATTATGAATACTTCTATTAGGTTATAAAATTTTGTAACAAGATAAATATGATCTCAACTTTGTTTGGTTAAGTGTAAATTTTCAACATCTACATTCAATATGTCATGTGTTTATTAATATTTATATTTTATATTATTTATTGTAACAAAATATTAATTATACGTAGATTCCTCTACCACTACCTGTCCGTCCGGACCACACGACACTAAGTACCCCAGCGTTTCTCAGCCTGTGTTGTCTCTCTGACTTGACTTGACTTACGTAAGAAGTCTTTTAAATTTACAGTAAAATAATTATATATATTAAAATGTATTAACTAGGTTATTAATACTTATTCTGATCAGTCCTATAAATTTGTTCACTGTTTTAAAACCTGTTCGTGTATAATTTTGTGTGGTACTTCACTTTCGTAAATTTTAGACAACGACACCAAACACGTTTATTTAATGATTTAATATATCTAATAAAATTCTGTGAAATAATATTAAATAATAGACTTCTTCAAACGTCGTGTTTAAAACCTTATCTATTATATTTAATCAAAGACTATAACCGATTTACTATGAACTCTCTTCCCATTATTTTAACATGAAAAAGGGTATATTATACGTGGTGTAATATAAAGTCTATTATTTTACGACCTCTATTCTTAAGTACATAATAAGATTACGTATATATACCGTGGATCTTTCTACCATGACTAATTAAATAAACGTCCTGTCGTCACCTCTTTGTCTATGTCTCTTGTCTGAATGTTTGTGGTCCCTCCCTTTCTTTCCTCTCCCACTCTACATATCTCTGTCATTGTACTTTTGAATGTAATGGTATACATTTTATCTCTTGGTTACCTTAAACGACATACTGAATCCCTTCTGTTTGTCCCCGAGACATTATTGGATCTCCCCACCCTATCTCTCTCTCCCACTTCTCCCTCCCTTTTATACATATGGATACCGACTAAGTACAATTATAAACCGTCTTTTGTTGTTTTAATACAATTTGTTTATAGGAAGTTAGTTTTTACTTATGAAAAGTTTTCACTTTTTTTAGTAATTTTTTTCTTAAGTACATGATATTTACTTATAGTTAACTCAAGTCAAGTCATTAAGTCAGGACTGACTGAGAACCGCTGACGTAACTGACGTTGTACGGTCCCAAGGGACAGGTAGTGGTTGAGGGTCTCAAATGGGTTTGAGTACAGGTAACTCAACCACTACGGTAGGTTGTAGAGTAGGAGACAGCAAGAGAAGAGGAGGACGGAAGTTAGAAAGGGTCGTAGTCCCAGAAAAAGTTACTCAGTCAATTAGTGTAGTCCAGTGGTTTCATAACTGAAAGTCGAAGTCGTAGTAAGGAAGGTTACTTATTAGTCCTGATTAGAGGAAATACCCGAAGGGACGACCGAGTCTCCAATTTCGCAGACGGACCTTACGTCCTCTGGACCCTTACGTCCTCTGGACCCAAGCTATGACCCCTTTTAGGGGACCTCTTCCTTTACCGTTGGGTGAGGTCATGAGAACGGACCTCTTAGGGTACCTTCCTCCTCGGACCATCCGATGTCAGGTGCCCCAGCGTTTCTCAGCCTGTGCTGACTCACTGAAATGAATGAATGAATGATTAGAGGAAATCGTACCTGACGAACCTAGAGGAACGTCAGGTTCTCTGAGAGTTCTCAGAAGAGGTTGTGGTGAAAAGTTTTCGTAGTTAAGAAACCATGAGTCGAAAGGAATATCAGGTTGTAAGTGTATGTATGTACTGATGACCTTTTTGGTATCGGAACTAATCTACCTGGAAACAACCGTTTCATTACAGAGACGAAAACTTATACGACAGGTTCAACCAGTATTGAAAAGAAGGTTCCACATTCACAGAAAATTAAAGTACCGACGTTAGTAGTAGACATCACTAAAACCTCAGGTTCTTTTATTTTAGAGATAACCAAAGGTAACAAAGGACTAGATAAAGGATACTTCACTACCCTGGTCTACGGTACTAGAATCAAAAGACTTACAACTCGAAATTCGGTTGAAAAAGTGAGAGAAGAAAGTGAAAGTAGTTCTCCGAGAAATCAAGAAGAAGCGTAATACGGTATTCCTACCACAGTAGACGTATAGACTCCAATAAATATTAAGAGGACTGACAGAACTAAGGTCGAACACGAAGTAGGTCCGGTCGTAAAGAGTACTACAGAACACGTATGTTTAATTTATTCGTCCCACTGTTATACGTCGGAAGTACATGAGAAAAGGGTTAAACCTTGGTCAGACAACAAGGTACAGGTCCAGATTGACATCGAAGAACTGGACGTATGTCTAAAGAGTCCTCAGTCCTGTCCACCAGACGATAAGAGTAGAGAAATGATTAAAATGTGTCAAACAACACTAGGTGTGTCAGTTTCCGAAACCGTATCAGTTATCTTTTTTTCATCTTCAAAGAGACCTTGAGAGAACGAAAAGACTACTAGGTCACCTACAACCGTTAAAATAGAGAACAAAGAGACGGAAGAGATTTAGGTCGAACTTGTAGACCTTTAAGTACCAAGTACATGACAACTTCGGACCGAACCCCTACAACTCGTAATGAAACGATCGTGTACTCTACTCACGTTAACACAAACTTGTAAGAAACCGTAAAGGAAAGAACCCTGACCTTACTTTTGAGTGGAAAGGGTCAGGACACTGGTGACGACTCAAAAGGTATAAACGACCGTATAACTCACGTCGTAAAAGTGTCGTAGCAGAAAATCCCAAACTTTTTCGAGTTGACCATAAGGTAGTGGAGGTGATCGAAACAAGTGTCACAACAAAGGAAGTATAAGGTCCTACAGATCAAGATCCACTCACTAGTGTGGTAACACCAATAGACCCATTACTTCTAGAAAAAACATGTCAAGAAAACACATAAGAACGGTGGAGAAGAATCATAGAAGACGAAGACAATCCAGGTATGGCAAAGAAAGGAAATAACACGGGTAAAAACGTACTTTACAAGGGAACCATAAACATTAAAAGATCTTCTCTAGCGATCAAAAAGGGTAAGACAACAAGAGGAGAAAAATAAACGTAACTAGTGACTAGTGATTCTTCCTGGAAGAATAGAGAGGAACGATAAGAAACCTTGAGACGTAAGTTTACCCATATATAGAGGAAAAGAGTAAACGGAAACCACAGAAAATAAAAGAGTCCAAAAAGTTCCAGAGAAGTCTGTTTGTTATCAGTAAACGTAAAGAAAAAGAACCCCTATTAGAACTAGAGACGGAGGACATGTTACAGTGTTTGGAGACAGGGATCAAGAAGTCCGTGAGAGAGATAGTCTAGAATAGGGAACTTAGATAAACTGTGAATGTGAAGTATTAATATTCCCTAAACTAAATCAAGTATGGACTTACTAGATAAACAAAAGGTATGAAATAAGCTAAAGTCAGACTTAAACCGATATTCCTCAAGTACTAGACTCAGGATCAGTCCAGGACCGGAACAAAAACGACTGACATATCTCGAAAAGGTAGAAACCGACGTTTCTTATATTAGTTAGAGTAAAGTCATAACTGGTAGACCACTACAGGTGCACATCTCAGAAGAGAACACAACAACCGTCTCCTACAAACGATACTGGTCACGTAAGAGAACCGTTTTGAGACAATCGGAAACTGGAGGAAGCAAAACATGAGGTTCCGGTCTAAAAGAACAATGAGGTCAATAGAGAACTGAAGGATGAAAACGTAAGGTCAGGAGATATTACTTTTCCTGTCGAAAAAACCCACAATCAAGATCTTCCGGAACATCCAGAAGTATCTTGGCAAGTTTAAGTCAAAAAAGTCGTGATGACCAGTCCCGTATCTAAACCTAATGATACTATAACTTACCAAACGGAACCTTTTCTTGTCTCTAGTAAGACAACAAAAACTCTAACGTAGGTTTATGACGTAAAACCTGAGAACAACTGACACTACCGATAAGGTAAAGAAGATTCCCTAAGAACGGGTGTCATCATCTATATTACCAGTAGACGTAATTTAGGTGGGTAAGGTCAGGTAAAATAAAGGGACTAAGAATTTTGCGACTATAAGTGAGAACGATAGAGGACAAACTGGTGAAAGTTAAACGGAAGTAAGTACCTATACTGTAAGATCCAAGGATGCGTTATAACGAGAAATGTCGTAACCTGAAATGAAGGTAGTAGTCAGTGTAGGTGTTGACCCACAACGAAAACGGAGACCGAGGTAGAGAAGTAAGAAAGACCTCAAAGAGGTGACTAGAGGTCATCGTATAACCCGTGGATGATAGGACCTTTCGAGTAGAAAGTCACAAGATAGAAAAACGGAAAAGTATGACAAGTACCGTAAGAGTTCCGTTTTTATGACTTCTCCAAACGGTAAGGGAAGAGGTCACCTGGTGTAAGATAGTCTGGAGAGGTGGTACTGGACAGGTAGAACCCACGGGGATATGTCGTCTTTACTTATATCAAATTATATATCGAATATTAATACACATCTTTAGACAAATATCGAAAATTATTGTATGAAAATTGGTCTCTTGTTAAACTTTTTATTCGTTTTACTAAACACTTTTGTAAAATATGACCGTACTTTCTGTATAATCATTATAGTAATTGTTTTTAGTTGAATATGTGTATTTTTCGATTTCATGATTATCGGTTTTTCTATTTATTTACATTTTGAGTGTCAAGTGTTTCCACTTTCCGTATTTTTAATCAACGTTATATAATTTTACATCATCTATTTAAGTAATTTAATCGATGTTTTCCCCTTTTAGTATTATAACAGTAATATACAATCTTAACTCTCACATTCCATAATCTTATGAAGTACTCTTGAAAAAATTTTGAAACGTTTTATATATATTTTAGAAATAAAATGAAAAAGTTACTATTGACTTAAAGTAAATTCTGTGTAAGATATGTTATATACATGATTTTAAAAATGAATTTTATATTTATGAAAGTATATTTGATCATGACCTTTAGGTTATAAATTACTACATCGACAAAGAAATATTGTGTAACGTAGGATTCAGTGAAGTCAGTGAAGACTGAGAAAGACTGTAGTACCTGACATCGGACGGTCTGAGGAGACAGGTACCTTAAAGGGTCCGTCCTTATGAGAAGGTTCCTTAGAAAGACTGGTTCCTACGTTTGGGACCACAGAATTCATAGGATAGAACCATCCGTCCAAGAAATGGTGATCGTGGTGATTCTTCCGAATATCGTGTAATACTTAGATATTTTATTACTAACAACTAATATACGTACACTGAATCACTGATTTAACCCTCAGGATGAATAAAAAATATAGTATTCTCTTTAACATAAACCAACCTTTCTATGTGTTTTTTATATACAACTCGTAAACCTCTCATATAAGTTTAGTTAGGAATAATCAATTGTGTTTCAACATAGAACTTCTCCCCTTAAATAAGTGTTTAGTCTATAACTTTAACTAATTTCATTATTACAATAACGGAAAAACCTAAAATAATGGTAAGAACCTTCTTTTCAATACTGGTTGGATCTGTGGTATAATTTTTCGTCTCTGTAATTAAATAGTTGTTTCCAGGTAGATCAATTCCGATACCAAATAGGTCATCAGTACATACCTACACTCTCAACCTGACACTTCTTTCGACTCACGACTTCATAACTACAAAAACTTGACACCACAACCTCTTCTGAGAACTCTCAGGGAACCTGACGTTCCTCTAGGTTTGGTCAGATAGGATTTCCTCTAGTCAGGACCCACAAGTAACCTCCCTGACTACAACTTCGACTTTGAGGTTATGAAACCGGTGGACTACGCTTCTCGACTGAGTAAACTTTTCGGGAACTACGACCCTTTTTAACTTCTACCCTCCTTTTCCCCTGCTGTCTCCTACTCCTCTTGCTACCGTAGTGGTTGAGTTACCTGTGCTCCAACTCATTTGAGGCCCTCAACCACTACCTGTCCCTCCGGACCGTAAGACATCAGGTACCCCAGTGTTTCTCAGCCTGTCCTGACTCGTTGACTTGACTTGATTTGGTAAGAACTTAAGTGTAAAGAGAGTATTTTAGAAAAATATAATATAAAAATTTACATAAAAACACATTTCTTTAAAATTTTTATATATCACTTCAGTTCTATCATATACAGTAATACAAGAAAAGGTCTAAGAAATCTGAACTGACTTATTTGTTTAGGTCATCAGTGAGACCCTTTAATAAAAGACTGCATCTGTTCCTCGGTGTGAGGAGAATTATTGAGTACCTCTAAAAATTACAGGAAATTTTAATAGTATTGGGAATAAAAATCATACGTCATGGAAGTTTTTTAAAAGGGAAACCAGTAATTCACAAAAATACATTCACTATAAAGTACCACAATCTAGTATATGAACTTAAATAGTTCGAACCTTTACAAGAATTTAATCTAGGTTCCTCAACTTAGTCTACCATTGTTTTAATGACTCCAATTTCAAAAGAGAGGGATTCTGATAAATAAATAGATAGATCAGACGGATTCTATGAAAATAAAATTAAAAAAGATACAAATAGTAAATGGGATAGTGAGTTCTTTGTGATTAAATTATTGTATTTACTGATTCTCTCTACTAGGGTCCTAAGAGATATTCCTCGCTAATGTCCTTTAGACCAACCTTAGTTCGTACAAAAAGTCAAGATTTCGAACAGTATTTTTTCGTCAGTAAGTCGAACATTTCGGAGTGGGTAAATGGTGACAGACAGACACACAAATTGATCTACGGAACGAACGTGATGAACCAACATAGTGAGAATACACATAGAGTTTACGTAACTTAGAAAAAAAATTTCATTGAATATCTCTTTCATAAAGAACTATAAATGACTGTATACGACTTGTAAAAAGAGTCGTGTCAGTAAATGAGTTGTCTACAAACAAATCACGAATACTCTCCGGTACGAGATAAGATCCGTGATCTGTCCTTCCCTTATCCGTTTTTTAAGACCGAAACCTGAACTGAAATACGTAAAATTTAGTACTATCGGAACACTTAATAGTGTTTTTATCGACGACAACACACATGAAAGGTCTACACTTTTGACTTTGTCTTTTCCATTATAGAAAGTATCCCAGTCTATTGATCATTAACCGTTCTAGATCTATACAAACAGAGTGAGGGAAATAAAAACACAGAGGATTTGCGACGTCTCATGGTTTTGTTCATGAGATGTTCTCATGAAGTTCTAAAAATACTTAATTTATTATAATTATATTTTTACTCAATCCGTTGTTGTACTCTTCTTTCTTTATTCAAAACGTGATAGTCATTCTCTAACTGTCTTTCATCTACAGAGAACGGGTCCTTTACCACATATATTTTTTAATCTTTACACTGTTATGTATTGTATAAATTTACCACTGTTAATCTTTCCAGGTTTTATATCCTACCACAGGCATGTTTCTCCCAAGAAATTTAGTCTTAATTCGAAACAATATGAAATACCTTTATAATACTTCGTAATGAATAAACTCCGTCTGATACTGTCATATTTATTGTAGTCCTTCCTAGATAAAATACTTTTATTTAAATTTTACATTATCCCTTCGACTCTCCTGTGAATCACTTACACGAGACCATGAAATTTCTACCTTTATAATATAAATTAAGTTAAAGTAAGTAAGTAAAAAATTACGTAAATATTTATTTCGGTCCGTTACACCATCTGTAAGACTTAGGATTCTAAAGGTCTACATAAGTTCTTTACTGGTAAATTACAAAATCTTTGTGTTTAAAAGTATATTACACAAAGCTTATGGTTACCGAACCTCTGGTCTTTTTTCTCGGATTTACTCTAACTTTCAACCCATTTTACACTGTCTCCTTTGATAATTTACATATAGTGTGTCTTATAAACCTTAAAAATATCTATGTCTTAACTTTTCGATCCACAATTTGGTCTCGTTCCCAAGTCTCTTATAGAATGAAAGAAGAGAAAATTCAAAACTTCTTCACTATATTTCCCTTTTATCTAATTACATAATGGTAGTATTATAGAAATTATGAAACGAAATTCTGACTTTTTTATTTATAAATACAAACATTTGACATTTGGTTTGAGTTAATACCTTACAAGGACTCCTTATCCTGAAGTCGGGGGAGTCTACTAAGGTCATTTTTAATCCTCAGTCGACCCTTAACTTAGGAATAAGTGAATCACAACAAAACATATATAATGGTCTAGTGGTCTTGAGGTGTTTCTCAACCATTTATGATCCTTCCAAAATACACTATTCGTTTCCCTCGTGACTCAAACGTTTACACACAAAGAGTACCAGAGAATTCGTAGTAATATACAGTCGATAGATCCGGTCATTCCCTAAACCCTTTTGACTTTATGAAAGGAATACAGATACTCATATAAAATAAAACAACACAGTACTTAACCCATCCATGTAGGAAAATAGGAAATGAACACAGAAAACTGTAAATAACCTCTTCCGTTACCGTTGGGTGAGGTCATGGAAACGGACCTTATAGGGTACCTTTCTCCTCGGACCATCCGACGTCAGGTACCCCAGCGCTTTTCAACCTGTCCTGACTCGCTGAAGTTAAAGCGAAATGTGAAATGTGAAATGTGAAATTACGTAACCTCTTCCTTTACTGTTGGGTGAGCACAAGAACGGACCTCTTAGGGTCCCTGCCACCTCGGACTCCCCGACGGTAGATACCCCAGTGTGTCTCAACCTGTACTGACTTCGCTGAATCGTCGTCGTAGTCAACTGTAAATATTTTAACTAAGGAGCCTTTAGTAGGAATATATTATCAGTAAAAGTGAATTAATATAGTTATTTGAGGGTTGGGAAACAACGTATACAAGTTATCTAAATTAGATATAAACTATACAATATTAGTCAATGTTAATACCAAAGTGAAGGTTATAAAAGGATTGTCTTTATTTTCTAAGGGTGTATGACGTTTAAGGTTTACTGATTCTTACATTGATTTCCGGTAACGAGTCGGTAAAGGTGTAAGAAGTACCATACATTTGTATTAGTATAAAGTCTGTATATACTGTTCCAAAATGTAGGTGTCCGAGGACCAACAATAATGACTTGTGACGGTTAGATGGGGGGTGGGGTTGATACCTACTGTGTCACTACAAGGAAATAAATGTGTTTACCAACGTGAGGTTCCTCTTATTTAAGAGTGAAAATCGATATCATTGATCCGGTAACCTCTTGTTGTTGTCGTTGTTGTTTTGACATCTATAGATCACTTTAGGATTAACAAATGGAATTAAATAAAAGTGCTCAAATCAAGGAAACGAAACAAACAATGGTGTATGACAAGGACTAGGAATTACTGGACTCTAAGATTTGACTAAAGTGATAAGTTATCAGTAAGAACCTACTCCCATACAGATGAAGGTTGTAAAAGTGTCATACCACAAAAAAATATCAGTTGTAAGTCAATCATTATTTTAAACTCGACACAAAAGAGAGACACGGATAAAGTTCCAGTTTGATATAGGATCTAATACAATAAAAAATTAAAAAAAGGTACTACAGTTCAGAGATCCCGATAAAAAAACGGACTAAACCATGTCATGAGGTTCTGTCCAAAGATTGGAGAGTTTTTTGTAAACCGTTAAACCTCGATCAAGTATAGTTCGTGTTCAGTGGTATGTACAGTGACGGTAATTTACAATTACTTTGGTACAGTAACCCCTTTATACGACATGGTCTTTACACACAAGACATTCTGACAGTCAAATTATATAAGATAGGAATCTACGTGAAGACAGGAGTACACTGTATCTTAAATGGAATTACAGAAAACACAGGAAGGTTTTCACTCATTAGAGGTTGTAAGTCCGGTGGTTTCACCGTACGTTTAAGTGAGTTCCTACTGACCCAAGGTTTAGAGTAAAGGAATTTACTTAAGGTAAGTGTAAACATAAAGTATTTTCTCACATGTTTCCACACTATATTGACTCGTCTATCAATATTATAGTGAGTGTCCTACGATAGATTCATTATGCAGTAAAATTAAATACAGGCGTTTCTCACGTCTTTGAACAGTAAATCGGAAAATACGGAGTAGGTTAATTAGCCAGTATTAAGAGAAACCCGTACACTTTTTATTTATCTTACGTTTTATCGAATATTTGACGTACGATTCACTATCGACACCAACAGATGGATATTTGACTCAGTTGTCTTTTACAACACAGTGAACAAAGGTGGTCTAATAGGTGTTCCTCAAAAATCTATTTCTCTCGAATACCTAGTCATCCTTATTTCAGAAAAAGTGGGTCTCTGTGTCAGTTCTCCAGAGAGTCATGACCGGTAATGAGTCAAGTCAAGTCCAGTCAAGTCATCGAGTCTGTACAGGCTGAGAAACGCTGGGGTACTTGACGTCGTGCGGTCCGCAGGGACAGGTAGTGGTTGAGGGCTTCAAGTGAGTTTGAGTGCAGGTAACTCAGCCACTACGGTAGGTCGGTAGAGTAGGAGACAGTAGGGGAAGAGGAGGACAGGTGTTAGGGAGGGTCGTAATCTCAGAAAAGGTTACTCAGTTGTGAAGTGTACTCCACCGGTTTCATGACCTCGAAGTCGAAATCGTAGTAAGGAAGGTTTCTTGTCGGTCCCGACTAGAGGAAATCTTACCTGACCAACCTAGAGGAACGTCAGGTTCCCTGAGAGTTCTCAGAAGAGGTTGTGGTGTCAAGTTTTCGTAGTTAAGAAGTCGTGAGTCGAAAGAAGTGTCAGGTTGAGAATGTAGGTGTGTACTGGTGACCTTTTTGGTATCGGAGCTGATCTGCCTGGAAACAACCGTTTCATTATAGAGACGAAAAGTTATACGATAGATCCAACCACTATTGAAAGGAAGGTTCCTCATTCGTAGAAAATTGAAGTACCGACGTTAGTGGTAAACGTCACTAAACCCTCGGGGTTTTTTATATCAGACTGGGACGAAGGGGCAAAAGGGGTAGATAAAGGGTACTTCACTACCCTGGTCAACGGTAGTAGAATCAAAAGACTTACGACTTGAAATTGAGTTGAAAAGGTGAGAGGAGAAAGTAAAAGTAGTTCTCCGAGAAATCAAGGAAAAGTGAAGGACGGTATTCCCACCACAGTAGACATATAGACTCCAATAACTATAAAGAGGGCCGTTAAAACTAAGGTCGAACACGAAAAAGGTCGGGTCACAAAGAGTACTACATGAGACGTATATTCAATTTATTCGTTCCACTGTTATATGTCGGAACTGCATGAGGAAAAGGATAAACCTTGGTCAGACAACAAGGTACGGGTCAAGATTGACAACGAAGGACTGGACGTATATCCAAAGAGTTCTCCGTCCAGTCCACCAGACCATAAGGGTAGAGAAAGTCTTAAAAGGTGTCAAATAACACTAGGTGTGTCAGTCTCTGAAACCGTATCAGTTATTTCGTCTTTATCTATAAAAAGACCTTGAGAGAACGAAAATGGTACTAGGTCCTCTACAACCTTTAAACAAGGGACCAAGGAAACGGAAAAGATTTTGGTCAAACTTGTAGTTCTTCAAGTACCAAGTATATAACGACTTCGGACCGAACCTCTTAAAACTTGTAATGAAATGGTCGTACACTCTACTCACGTTAACACAAACTTGTAAGAAACCGTAACTCAGAAGGTAACCCGAACCGGTAATGATCAGTCGTGATTTGACCTCTCCCTATCGAGTCTCAAAGAAGAGAACCGAATTCAGTGAGGACATTTTTATTAAGATAAAGTGAAACTTTAAGTGAAAACGAATTTTAGAGAAATCGACAGAAAGACGATAATAATATAAACAAACACAAATAAAAATCAAACCTGGGGACGTATGGAAAGAAAGGTTAGTTGTAAAGGTTGAGATGTCTTAATTATGAACCAGTGTCTTAAACTGTCCTTCTTTTCTTTTACGTGTGTTGACAAGAATGATAAAACATTCCTTCTGTGTAAGTGTCAGGATTAAGTTAGTCGTACACTATTTTACTACGTGATAGACTCTCCTTGTAATCATTATACACAACAATTAAAGTCACTATCATTGTTATACAGATAGGACTTAACATGTTATGGTCTCTACTGAGATGTGTATCTGTAGTGGTCTACCGGTTCTGGTTTTAGTCTAACTAATATAAGAAACCTCGGTTTCTACCTCTTCGAGAGATGTCAATCGTTTTTGTTCTACTCCTCTACTAACACCGAGTCTCGTACTCGAGGAATAACGTGTTAAGTCTGAATTTAACTTCTTTCGTCTCTCTTGATGGTCCGGTGAGTTCATACTGGACTTAGTTTAGAATACTAATATGTTACCTTCACTGTTTATCTAAGTTCCCTAACTAGACCATCCGTCTCACGGACTTCTTGATACCTACCTCCAAATATTGTGACATATCCTCCGTCACTAGTTTTGGTAGGGTTTTCTTTCTCTTTACTTTTTTTCGTTTTACCAACAGACTCCTCCAGAATGTTTATCGACTCTGTTCTTCTCTTCACTTTCTGTCTCCTCTTTTCCTTACGATATGGGTAGAGTTACGTCTCAAGGTTTTTTATCGTTCCTCTCTATTCTTTTGAAGGATTCACTAGTTACGTTTCTTTATCTCCTTCTGTTATCTTACCCTTTCGGATCTCTAGAGAAGTTCTTTTAATCTCTATGATTCCCTTGTAAAGTACGTTTCTACCCGTGTTATTTCCTGTCTTCGTCATACCTGGATTACCTTCGTCTGCTATAATCCTTCTCCACCATTCTTATGTGTCTTATTTATATGGTTTCTTCAGATTACTGAGTCTGTTGGTGCTACCATACTAGTGAGTGGATCTCAATCTGTAAGACCTCACTCTTTAGTTCACCGGGAACCATTAATGGTGACGTTTCGTTCGATCACCTCGACTACCTTAAGGTGAACTCGATAAAGTTTAGGATTTTTCTACGACGACGTTTTCACGACGTGAGTTATACGGTCGTTTGAACCTTTTGACTCATCACCAGTGTCCTGACCTTTTCCAGTCAAAAGTAATGTTAGGTTTTCTTCCCTTTTCGGTTTCTTACAAGTTTGATGGTGTGTTAACGTGAGTAAAGTGTCTGATCGTTTCATTACGAGTTTTAAGAGGTTCGATCTGAAATTGTCATTCATTCGACTATTTAATGTGTACAAGTGTAACATAAATCTTTTCCGTCTCCTTGGTCTCTAGTTTAACGGTTGTAAGCAACCGGGTATCTTTTTCGTTCTCTTAAGGTCTTTTTGTAGATGAAGACGAAATAACTGATGTGATTTCGGGAACTGACACACCTAGTGTTGTTTGACACCCTTTAAGAATTTCTCTACCCTTATCGTCTGGTGGACTGTACGGAGGACTCTTTAGACATATGTCTAGTTCTTCTTTATCAATCTCGGTCTGTACCTTGTTACCTGACTAAGCTTTAACCCTTTCCCTATGTAGTTCCAACAAATAACAGTGGGACGAATAAATTAAATGTACGTCTCATATAGTACACTTTAAGACCCGAACTACTTCGTTTTCGGTCTTAGTTTTAACGACCCTCTTTATACTTTTTACAGTCTATACGTCTACGGTCGTGGGAATACCACCTTTCGTTTCTCCTTGATTTCTCGGAGAACTACTTTTACTTTCTCCTCTCACTTTCGACCGAATTTCGAGTTGAAAGTCTTTCGAATCTAGTGTCGTTTACCAGGATAGTGAAGTACCTTTTATCTACCCCTTTATTATCTTTGTCACTGTCTGAAATAAAACCCCCCGAGTTTTTAGCGACCTATACCACTAACGTCTGTACTTTAATTTTCTACAAACGAGGAACCTTCTTTTTGATATTGTTTGGATCTACGTATAATTTTTCGTCTCTGTAATGTAACGACTGTTTCCAGACAGATTAGTTTCGATACCAAAAAGATCACCAGTACACACCTACACTCTCAACCTGGTCTTTCTTTCGACTCACGACTTCTTTACTATGAAAACTTGACACCACAACCACTTCTGAGAACTCTCAGGGAACCTGACGTTTCTTGAGTTTGTTCAGTTAGGATTTGTTTTAGTCAGAACTTATAAGTAACCTTCCTGACTACGACTTCGACTTCGAGGTTACGAAACCGATGAACTATTCTCGTCGGTTGAGTAATCGTTACTGGGACTACGACCCTTTCTAACTTCCGTCCTCCTCTTCATCTGTTGTTTCCTACTCTACAGACCTACCGTAGTGACTGAGTCACCTGTACTCAAACTCGTTCGAGACCCAATACCACTTCCTGTCCCGTTGGACCGTACGACGTCAGGTACGCCAGTGTTTACCAGTCTGTACTGACTCTCTGTCTTGTTGTTATTATATTATTTATTTTATAGAGGAGGTCCCCTTTAGGTTGAAAAAGTGAGAGGAGAAAGTGAAAGTAGTTCTCCGAGAAATCGAGGAGAAACGAAAGACGATGTTTCCACTACAGTTAACGTATAGGCTCTAATAACTATAAAGAAGACCGTTAGAACTAAGGTCAAGCACTAAGTAGGTCGGGTCGTAAAGAGTACTACATGAGAAGTATATCCAATTTATTCCTCTCACTGTATAAGGAAAGGTTGGGACTGTATAAGGAAAGGTTGGGACTGTATAAGGAAAGAGTTAAACCTTGGTCAATGAAACATTTTCAATCAATTCAAACGAACAGTGGGTAATTTTTCTATGCCCTAAGGATTTGAACCTTTTATAGAAGGCATTGAATTTGGTTACATATACTACCACAGTAGACCGAGAGAAATACGGTGGAACACATATTATGTCGAATCTGTTGACGTCTGTTGGGTATTGTACGTCGAGAAGACCGATGACGACATAATATTCTTTACTTGACATTAAAAGGGGACTGGGTACTTAGTAGACGGAAGGAAGTCATAAGTATCTTGATATTGTTCGATTCACAAATCAACCGTTCTTTTTATTTTAAATCCTGGAAATTGTCAAGATCTGTCTATAGTACCAGGAACTCAATCAGTCAGTCAAGTCAGCGAGTCAGCAGAGACTGAGAAACGCTGGGGTACTTGACGTCGTGCGGTCCGGAGGGACAGGTAGTGGTTGAGGGCCTCAAGTGAGTCTGAGTGCAGGTAACTCAGCCACTACTATAGGTCGGTAGAGTAGGAGACAGTAGGGGAAGAGGAGGACGGGGGTTAGGGAGGGTCGTAGTCTCAGAAAAGGTTACTCAGTTGAGAAGAGTACTCCACCGGTTTCATGACCTCAAAGTCGAAATCGTAGTAAGGAAGGTTTCTTATGGGTCTCTACTCGAGGAAATCTTACCTGACCAACATAGAGGAACGTCAGGTTCCCTGAGAGTTCTCAAAAGAGGTTGTGGTGTAAAGTTTTCGTAGTTAAGAAACCGTAAGTCGAAAGAAGTGTACCAGGAACCCATATACATTTAAATTTCAGTCCGACTTTTGGTGACCTTGACAGTTCTATTTCAATGTTTTTAATACGTTGACACATAAACAAAGAAGACTTTTGAGAGTAATGTAAAATACTAAGACACTTCAGAGATTAAATGAAAGACAGTATAAACTTTTATCCTAAATAGGTAAATTGATCAAGTCAATTTTGAATGTTAAATAGACGTGTAGATAAAATTCATTGTACGAAAGTTAACGGTTGATCTAAAGGTTACTCTACGGACGATACCGTAAGTATCATACCATTTAGGCACATTATAATATAAAAGAAAGAGGAAAGATATATAACCATCGAGTCTACATTTCTTAGACGGACGTCACACCCTCTGGACCCAAAATAGAGACCTAGTCCTCCTAGAGGACCTCTTTCTTACTGATAGATGGGATCATAGAACGGACTTCTACCTGTCTTCTCGGATCACCCGATGTCGGATACACCAACGTTTCTTAGTCAGAACTGACTCTCTCATTGAAAGTTAAAGTAAGTATATAACCATCGTCACCTTATAAATGGAATTAGTCCTCTTTATAACTAACTCTTAAGTGACAAGGCTTGGATAGTGATATAAGAAACTCCATTGAAAGACTTTATTCGTTTCAAATCTCACAATTAAGGTCACTAGTGGGTGATCTTCACGGGACTCTGACGACTATGATTGGTGATATTAGAACAGTTGGTACCCGTAAGGAGGTACTAAATGGTAGACGTTCTCTATGACGAAGACAAAAAGTTTGTTCCTCCTAGTTAATACTCTTTTCCGTGATCACTGCCGAAAACTAAGTTTGAGAGAAAAGTCACTAAAAACATATCCATCGTCAGAACTTTTTGTCTCTGTTACGGAATGAGACCTTGTTTACAGTCAAAACAAATGAAACTTCATATTACTTTTATAGAAGGGATCTTCGTTTATAGACGGTACAAATGAGATATGATTTTTTACTAAGTTCAATACATTTAAACCTCTAGAAGACATTGTGTTGGTTTCTTCAGGTACACAGTATACTTGAATAAACTTAGTAGGACACCCTTGACCCTGTTTCCTTCATCCGTGGTAAATACTTTTAGACCGATGACGATAACATTATTAGATAAGAAACGTGCACTTGGTCTTCGGTATGTAGAAGACGGTTACTGGTATTTTGACCAGTCGATTAAGTAATCAACCAGTATCTCATTCTTTGAGTCTGTAAAACGTCGAGAACTATGCGGAAGTTTAGGAAGGGGTGGTGGGAGGGAAACATTTAGGAGATGTGTGAATATCGTCTGAAGACAACGGTACGTCCTTCACCAGTGAAGACGACAACCTCATTTTAAATTTTTGTATATATAGTTTGTTCATAGGTCAGTTATACGGTATAAGTCCCTTTGTTAGTCTGCCATTTATTTATAAATGATTTATTGGTTGTTATTGTTTTTTTAACGATATAAAAAAAAAAATTAAATGTAAGTGACTCAAGGAAGTAAAATAAAAATAAATAAAAAAAATGAACACCTAAAAAAAAAAGTGAAATGTTATGACATGACTAAAACGGTATGTCGTTGTACTTAGGCGGTACCCACGTATATTCAAGGGTGAGGACTCGGGGAGAGGGTGGTGGGAAGGGTATGGTAGGGAGAACCAATAGGGTCACGTGGTTGGGGTTCGTAGGACATAGGACGTAGCTTGGATCTGACCACTAAGTAAAGAATATACTATAATATGTACAAAGTTACGGTAAGAGGGTTTAGTAGGATGGGAGAGGGAGAGGGTGTCTCAGTTTTTCAGACAAGACATGTAGACACAGAGAAAACGACGGAGTGTGTGTTCCAATACCAATGGTAGAAAGATTTAAGGTATATATACACAATCATATGAGATAACCACAAAAAGAAAGACCGAATGAAGTGAGACATATTAGCCGAGGTCAAAGTAGGTGGAGTAATTTTGACTAAGTTTACATAAGAAAAACTACCGACTCATTATGAGGTAACACATATACATGGTGTCGAAAGAATAGGTAAGCAGACGACTACCTGTAGACGCAACGAAGGTACAGGACCGATAATATTTGTCACGACGTTACTTGTAATTTAAAATTCCTTTATTTCTCATTACCTCGTAGTGACTGAGAGTATATTTTATCTTTACATTAAATATTATAATCAGTAGTGTTATTATTATTATAAGTATTTGACGATATGTAGTTTGTGAAAAATTTTGTCATAGAACGAGGAAAATCTCTGCCTACTCAATAAGTAATAATAATATGTGTTTCAAACCTGGTTTTTAACCACGATATTCTATCAGTAACTATGTACGGTTTCCGATTAGTCACTACCCTTGAACTAAACTTGGTCCCTTTAAGTATAACACCTTGTATAGTAGATTGGCGGTACGAGATATAAACTCCTCTTGTCACTGTATATATTTCGTTTTGATTGTCCAATGTGTATTAACAAACGAAAGAATTTATTTTAATAATATTAAACGATGACAATGGCTCAGATTTGAGTAAGACGAACGACGTATTGTCCGTTCATTTAGTCCTCTACTCGACAACCCCGTTCCTTATTACTGTAATAAACCTTTCGATCGTTGGGTCTTCTACTGTCCAATCACAGAGTCTCTTGGTGAAATAGGGTCAATCTTAAGTCCAAAGAAAAGATGACTTTTCCCTTTCCCCTCACCAACAAACAACGATTGAAGAACTACGTCTTTAGGAAACAAGAACGTCGACAGGTGTATCCAGTCCAGCACTCCAAGGATATCTGGAGGTTGTTTTGTTTACAATCAGAGACAAGACGTTGAAAAAAATAGAGGTATACTTACCTTTCCACGACGTTAGAATTTCCAGTCTCGGAACTCTTATCCGATAGGACATATAAAGTTCTTCATCCATCGTAAGAAAATGTTTTTCACCTCTCGACTGTAGTCATACACGTCCGTTGTCCCGTGTTTTCGATTTCATTTTCTTTATATATATTATACTTCAGTCTAAACAAAATGGGATAATGAAAAGTATACAACGACGACGACGACGACGACGATTCAGCGAGGTCAGCACAAGCTGAGACACGCTGGGGTATCTGCCGTCGGGTGGTCCGAGGCGACAGGGCCCTAAGAGGTCCGTTCTTGTGACCTCACCCAACGGTAAAGGAAGAGGTTACGTACTTTCACTTTTCACTTTAACTTCAGTGAGTCAGCACGGGCTGAGAATCGCTGGGGTACCTGACGTCGGATGATCCGAGGAGGTAGGTACCCTAAAAGGTCCGTTCTCATGACCTTACCCAACGGTGGTGGAAGAGGCTGAAAAGTGTATAAACACGGTATAACCTCCGGAAAATTTTATTAGTTGCAAAACTAAGTAGTGAACTTAAGAACTTTTAGTAGGTAACAATCTCCAGTTCATATATCATTTATAAAACCCCACTATAATTTTATCAAAATATAGAAGAAAAGGATAAAACAATTAAATTACCTTTAAAATTATATAAAATTTAGGTGATTTGTTCCATTTGACTGTATTCAAAGATATAATTTCTATTAACAAAGAGAGGTTATATCTTTGTGTACAATTTTGTCCCAGAGTCTCTCACTTTGTACGACTTATAATATAAATACATACGTGTATATTTAACAATAGTTTATCAGTTATACATCCAATAATTAGAGGAAATATAAGTACAATGTAAAGAAGACAAATGAAGACAAGGATTGAAACAACGACAAGTCAGTGAGTCGACACAGGTTGAGAAACGTTGGAGTACCTGATGTCACGCGATCCGAAGGGACAGGTAGTGTTAGAGGGTCTCGGACGAGTTTGAGTAAAGGTGACTCAGCCACTTCGGTCGGTTGGTAGAGTAAGAGACAATAGAGGAAGAGGAGGACGGAAGTTAGAAAGGGTCGTAGTCAGAAAAGGTTACTAACCGAGAAGCGTAGTCCACCGGTTTCATGACCTCGAAGTCGAAGTCGTAGTCAGGAAGGTTACTTATAAGTCCCTACTAAAAGAAATCCTAACTGACCAAACTAGAGGAACGACAGGATCCTGAGAGCCCTCAGAAGAGGTCTGATCAAACCTTCGTAGTTAAGAAACCACGAGACGGAAGAAATACCAGGTTAAGAGAGTACACACGTACTGATGACCTTTTTGGTATCGAAACTGACATTCCTGGAAACAGCTTTTCACCACAGAGACGAAAAATTATACGACAGATCCAAACAGATTCACATCCAATTAGTTTTTGTAAATCTTGAAGATAAAACCTGTTTTGTACGAACGATACACCAATAACATTTCATCTTTTATTTATGTGAAGTCCGAGTACAGTACATGATCTACTATAAAAAATATAGTTTCAATTTTTTCTATAACATTATAGACTTATAATTGTCTATGACTTAAGGTAAGGAGATTTTGTTTTGTTCGGTGTGTTTTTTTGAATTTGACGTTTTATACTGATATAGAAAATATGTGTATTGAAAACGTCGTTTTCTCCCGTCTCATCTCTATTCTTTGTTTTACGTAGTCATTCGTTGTACCGTAACTTATGTCAAGACGACAACTTTTCTAGAACTCTCAGTAACCATGTACATTTGTTTCGGTCTATACTGTAATAACAGACAGGTTTTCTTAGGGGTTTCCCAGTTCGTACAGATAGAGATCCGTTATAAGCCTCTTTGTTTATATACGTAAAATAAATAACTTAACATTTAACCCTTCTAAAATCAGAATAGAAGTTCTTTATCCTATTGCTTGTTCAATAACAGGGAGGGGATAAATGGGAGATCAAAGTAATATATAAAACCCAAAAGAAAATAATGTTATAGTGATTATTCCCCTCCGAACGTGTTTGTGTCATAGGTACCTGTTTCGCATATATCAACAACAACAACAACAAAAAACGTAACAATTTTGAAGGGGTAAACCGGAGAAATATTTCCTTAACCGATCAAAAAGAGTGAAAAACCAGAACACAGATACAAGACATAATAGGAGAGGGAGACAAACGATTGACCGAAGACGACATTCATGTCTTGAGTTACAGACGTTCTAATGAACGGGACGAAATGTTCTGAGACATGATTTATTGATTAAAAGTAAACATCTAGTCAAAAAATGATCAATTACGGTTACCAGAGTAAGATTCCATAAGATGACGACAGAAGTTAAATAATCTTCTCAAGTCACGTGTATTTGGTATCCTAAAAGAGATAAGTGTACTGAAACGAAATTTGAAAAGATGACTAGGAGTTGTAAGGTCTTAATTTTCCGATTTACACTAGTCTATCACTTCAGGATCATTCTTGAGGTTGACAATAATAAAATAAAAATTACACCAGTGACTTAAGTCACAAGGAGTAAGTAGTATGAAGACACTAAGACTACAAAAGAAAGTCCTTGCTCGGAAAAAAAAAAAAAAATTACCTGGGTACAGTGTTTGTGTTTTTAAGGACTAACCTCTCATTTATCGGTCGTAAAGATTAAGTTGGTATCCTGTGAGCATTCAATTATAATACAAGAGTCAACAAGTCTGTAAAGGTTGAGAAACACTGGGGGTACCTGACATCGGGTGATCCGAGAGTATAAGTACCCTAAAGGGTCCGTTCTTATGACCCCACTCAACGGTAAAGGAGGATGTTCCCTAGAATGACTCGGTCCCTAGTTTACACGTATAGGACGTATAGGACGTAACCGTCCACCTAAGAAATGTAACTTGGGGAATCCCTCGGGTCAGTTATAATATTTCGAGACTTTTCACTTGAACAGGGGTCAAGTGTTTACGTAGGTAGAATATTAGGTTTTTATGAACTGACTATCTTTCTTTTTTTAATCTTACAACAAAGGACTTATTTTCGTAGTCCAAGAAGAATCTAACATAACTCTAAATTGTTTCGTTAATTCAGTTAAGTTGTTTTGGTTAATACAAGACATGAGATTTTCGAAACCCTTCGAGAGTCAAGACTACCTTTCAATTTCATTACGTCTTTTTGTAAATGTTGAGTTTATCATGTACCTTTGACCTCAAACAACTTCTTCTCTAGGATTATAATTCATTCTGCGTTACTATCTTTCGATATAAATGACGTTGTCCTTTTCTTTCTTTTCTCTTATTCTAGGTTCTTCAGTCGTTTCCTTTACTTAGTTTTTATTTTGTAATCCAAAGTCCTGTAAAATTTTGGTTTGTGGTCGGGGGTGGGGTGGGGGCCGGACCGGTAAGTAGACGAAACAACACTTCGATGTTGTAGAAGTACTTCCCACCTGTATATACGGTGGAATTTTATCCCAATCGTAAATCTATTGAAGAATAGACATTCCCAAAATACCCTTTGGAACAGGTACGTTTAATGTTAAATTGTATGACCTGAGTTGTGATTAAATTACCGAGGGTAGGTACCCCAGTGTTCTCATCCGAAGGGACCACCGAGTCTGCCATTTCGCAGAGGGACGTTACACCATCAGGGTCCAAGCTAAGAACCCAACCCTTCTAGGAGACCTCTTCCTTTACTGTTGGGTAGGGTCATGGGAACGGACCTTTTAGGGTACCTACCCCCTCGGACCATATGATGCCAGGTACCCCAACGTCTCTCAGTCTGTACTGACTCGATGAAATCACTGATTTAGGGGTATTGCACATACACCCGAAGAGTCCATCATTATCACCTTTACTTGGACGGACTGTTATTACTTATACATATGACACATTTTTATTTATCTATAAATCATTTTCGAAACTATGATAACATGATTTTAATAGAATAATTTAGTATCCTAAGTTACTTTAAGATAAAGTAATCGTCTCAACGGTCTTATGTTAGATTAAAATCTTTTCAAAATAATAAAAGGGGGATTTAAGAACATGGGTACTTCTGAATGAAGGGTAGGGAGAAGAATGATTGTGAATGGTAAAGGACAAACATAAGGAAAATAAGGGGGATCACCTATACTTGACTATAGAGTAGTACCAAAGCCAAACGTAAAGAGGTTTCTGATTAATATAATTTGTATAAACGTACACGAATAAAAGGTAAACATGTAAAAGAAACCTCTTTTCAGATAAGTCTAGGAAACAAATAACAAATTAACCTAATAAACAGAATCAACGACGATGACTTAGTACTCAAAAAGTATTTAAGATTTACTTCAGGGAATAGTGTACATAATAAATATTTATAAAGACAGTAAGACACCAAACTACAAAGGGAACCACCGTTTGTAACACTTTAAATGATTTTAGACTAATGGATAAAAAAAAAGAAAACAGTGAAAACTAAAACTACATAATAGATTCTTTAGGAACAGATTAGGTTTCAATGAAAACACAAAAGAAGATTTCAGAGATATTGTAATCAAGAATGTACATCAAGAGACTAGGTAAACATTAATCAAAAACACATGGAACCCTCTTTCCACATATAGAAGTAAGAGAACTCACTTTTATAAGTACACAGACCCCGAAGGGACCACTGAGTCACCATTTCTTAGGAAGACGGTTATGTCCTCTACGTCCTTTCTCCTCAAACTAGGGACCAAATCTTTCTAGGGGACCTCCTCCTTTATCGTTGGGTGGAATCATAAGAACGGACTTTTTAGGGTCCCTGTTTTCTCTGACCGTCCGATGTCAGGTATCCCAGTGTTTCTTAACCTGTGTTGATTCATTGAACCGTGCGTGTGTTGGTAAACAAGGTTATGGTAGACAACTTTTTTTTTAAAAAAAATTTCGAAATTTTTTTAAATTAAAAGGTAACTTAACGGTACAATTGAGGAGATTTTACTTCTTAAATTAACCGAAAACATGGACCGAAGACCCACTGTAGAAAATTTAGAAACCTTAAAAAGTTCAACATCCTCACATAAACAATAAGTGCACTCGGGTCTTTTTAATACGAATTTTCTACTGAGTTCTACCCTCGGCCAGTATGGACTTTCTGGTCAGTCTAACTACGAGTCTCAGTACACTATCGCCCGGTTTGAAACCCCTTCCATACCCTAAATCTCTAACTGAAGACAGTATACCAGTTAATAAGATAATGAGTACAAATGTATACTTTGAGGATACCTTTGAAACCTGTTGTACGAACCTTCTCGTAGGGGTCAATCTTCATGAGGTACGTGTAACAATGTATAGTCACACGACCTTCCCGTTATAGGACCCCTCGTCACTCGTCTGAGAAGTACAAATCCTGAGTGAGTCTGGAGTTGGGTTCACACAAAGAGTGAAACTGAACAAGGCAAAATTTAGAAGGTAATATTATTTCGATGTCGGAAGTAAAAGGACTCAAGACACACAACAAGTTCTTTTCGTGACCCGAGTTTCATAAGGACAATGATAAAGAACAACCAGTCACACGATCCTCGTTAAAAAGACGGTAACAAAGAGACCATTACCGAAGTAAAGAGAGAGTTACAATTTTTTAAAACGATCTATATTTAAAAAATAAACTATCAGAGGAAAAAAGTTATGAAACTCATCTAGTAGAGGGACGGTAGACCTAAGGTACCAAAGACTACTCTTCAATTGACACTTAGACTAACTTGTAACTAACATTTTTTACAGTAAAAAATTAACGAAAGTTCTGAAAAAGAAATTGAAACCTGTTCATACTTAAATCCATACCTATAGAAATTAGACCCCGATGGTTCACTATGTTCACCATTTCTTGGGTAGACGGTTACATCCTCTATATTCTCTATGTCCAAACTAGGAACCCAGTCCTTCTAGGGGACCTTCTCCCATACTGTTGGATGAAGTCATAATAACGGACCTCTTAGGGTTCCTGTCTCTTCGGACAACCCGATGTCACGTATCGTAGTGTTTCTCAGTCTGTGCTGACTACTCTGAATCGTGTGTACACAGAAATTGAATTAGGATGAACCTCTGGAAGTTCTGAGTGTCTACATAGCTAATTAAGAATGATAGTTTAAACTCTGAAAAAAAACGGGTCATAATGAAGTTTATGTTATATTCAAGGAAAGAATACGAGAAGAAACAGACCCCTGGGTAATATGTATATAACCATACGACAACCATTCGGTCACAAAAGAAGAAAAAGAAAGATCATGAATTTGACTAATTATACTTATCTAGATAGAAAGTCACACAAATAATAAAGACGACTAATAAGTTTAACAACAATACGGTATGAACATTTCAAAAGTAAAGTCCATGACATAAAAAGTTGAGACCTTAAAAATAGACCAAGAAAAACGATGAAAAATTTGAAATAATAATGAGAGATCTCTCTATAGTAAGAGTGTATGAAGAATTGAAGAAATCTATTACATAAAAAGAATAAAGAGAAAAGAAGGGAAATAAAGGAACTTTTAGGAATATTATAAATCTAAAAAGACAGTATTAACGTTGAAAACACGGGGGAGTTTCTTTCTTAAAGATAACTGATAAAACAAAAAGTAGACATATACCCTGTTTGATAAAAATGTATAGAGAATTTAACATCAACTTTGGACTTATAAAATTTATTATTTTATATTGTTCGGACCTTTCGACAATAGTGTCTTTTTTAAAATTAACATCATTGAGAAACAAATCTCTGAAAGGACATGGTGTAAAGATTTAATACGCAACGAACAACGGACTTTGGTGTTCAGAGACGAGGAAATCTAGTGACTACCAACCTGTGTCTACAGAGAGTTCTAGCACCGACGACACTTAACCGTCGGGTCTTCACAAACCTATCGGAGTAAACAAGATCGACCATAGTGTTTGAATCCGTTAACACTACAATTCGTTATCGGTGGTTAAAGAAACTGTTGATGTTGGGTCCCCTATCCCAAAAAGAATAACTCATTCCATACAAAGTTCGGTTTATTATTCGGGATATTTGTTCCGAAAAGGTCTTTTGTCGGTATGTCTAGTTTATAACTGTAATGACATCATTACACCGAAAACTATTACGAGATCTGTTGGAGACGTATGGTGAAGGGGTCACCGAAGACCCGACGGTTAAAGTGTCGATAATGACACAACTAAAAGTTAACACGACATTTCAACTTTCTCCTTCTACTTATAACTGTTCAATTCCTCAATGTTTCGAGTGACAAGTAATATTTTAAGTCGACAAGAAAAAAAATACACATTTATTAGGACATTATAAACGTTTAAAACCATTTAAAGACCTTAATACTTCAATTAAGTCCGTTAAACGGATATAAGAATAGTGAACATATCTCCTCATCTAAAATTCTTACAAAATTTAAGATGATCTCCACAAAAGGGGGATGTATTAAAAGAATGAACACTTGAAATAAAGTGTAACTTTATCTATGGATAATAGTCTTTTCGGATTCTTTGAAGGAATTTAGAAAGTTTGTTATCCGACTTGATGTTAAGGGTTTTAGTATAAGAGTTCACCTATCATAAGAAAATGACATTACTGTCCTAGTGTCCAACTCATCGAAGGCTATATAGTAAATCTTTATTTGACATCTCGTCCCTTGACTTAGACCTACTAGACCTCTAAAGTAAAAACAAAGCAAACTTATATCAGTGATGTCTTTACTTTAGGGAAATAAACTAATAGTCACAATAATGTCGTAGTCGAAACCAGGGTATTAAATCTCTCAGAGAAAACACGAAGAGTAATACCTTTTTTACGATATTTAGAGGCGGACAATCGATAGAAAATACTTGTATATAAAAGATAAAATCATTGAATACATATTTTTATTACTTAAAAAATTTGTCTTTAATATCTTCCCATATGATGACTTAAAGAAAAGATAAAAACGTTAATTTAAAGTTGTAAGTTTGTTCTACACGGTAAATTAAATTATAATTGTACTCTCCACTGTAATATAGTTTGTAGTATATTATTAATACTACTTACACATATTATATTAAGGACTGGATAAGAAGGGAAGTAATAAAAATATGGTTTAAACTAAACGAAAGTTTGTCTCTATAAAAAGGTTTTCATAAAACGAAAACACATAGTGAACGGAAAGGAGTAAACTTATTCTTAGAGAGAACCTTAAGACTCGTAAAACTACGTGACATCGAAATCCGTTTGTGTACTTTTTACCTTGATAAAGATTCTTTACGACAGAATTTTTACATCGGAATAATACATCAGTTAATACCTCCTTCGAATAAATAAGAAGTAAACTCAAATTGAAGACAGAAACTATAAATATTCCATCTGTAACGACGTCTCAACTCAAACGTCTAACAAAGGAAGGTCGATGAAGTGCTACTAGTGTTTTAATTAATATATACATGGTCGTCTACGGTTTTTTATACGTTGACTTCTTACATCATTATTAAATTTGAACAGACGGTTTATATTAAGATAATTTATCAAGGAGTATAAATGAGAAGGAGGTACTTCATCAATATTTGTATTAGTGTATATGTGACACAACTACATATTTAAATGAATAAATTTACTACCCTTCGTAAATTAGAGAAGTAGTTAAATAAAGTTAATACCTCAATTATAATTGACACTAATGATATCCTTTGTTCAGTTTAATAGTCCTTAGAAGGATTCAATTATTTCTTGATACTCCAAAAATTGAAGTATATCAGAGTAGACTCTTATGGTCTATTTTAAAGTCTTTTGTGTGTCACAGTCTGTATACATACACACTCACACATAGACATTATTTTTCACTCTAAAAGTAAGTACAGTAGTCCGGTAAATACATATAAAAATCTTAACTTGGTTCCATGAGTGGAACCTCCCTTATATGATGGTTCTAAAGTGATTATTCCAATTGATATTTTATATTCTTGATATATAAACAAACATAAAGTAACACTAACATACGACTTAATTTCCTAAAGTTTTAATGTCTCTTTGTATGTAAGGGTATATTAACACAAGGTAATGATAATTCAATAAGAGGTTTCAATGGTATCTGGAGATAGGACAAAAAGTTCTATGTGAGACATATGTGAATGAGTGTGTGTACGTGTGTCTGTGTGTGTGTTTTGTCAAATGTAATGATGGACAAAAAAACCGATTCGACATTTTTATTAAACGTACATAATCGTCTCCTGGAGAAAATGAGAATTGAAACCTACGTATATATGAATTAAAAGGTTTAGATCTATGAAAATTTTCACTTTCCTTCGTAATGTAATTACATTAGTGTAATGTTTTTGTCCCACTTTGACCCTGTATTTCAGTTTGAAGTTTGGAACGTTTGAAATTTAGATGGGTACGAAGGGGTCCAAAGACGTACTGAGCTAAACATTTAAGGAAATGTTCCTGTAACCTAAAGTATTATAGGAGGTGGATGTCGACAAAAGAGGCTAATTAATAGACGAAATCTGGGAAATGGGTAAGTGAACCGAAACTGTCAAAGGGAAGAATTTTTAATAAGAGTAAGTACTCCGAACATTTAAGAAAATTTTATATGTAATCTAACAAAGAGATGAAACGAATTTTCAAAGGAAGAAGGGGGTAAGCTTGAAGTGCTTTTAGAGCTAAAAGAACGTACCGGATATTTCGAGACTTACTTGAAGAAGGGTGGTGAGTCTACTGTAAAGGACGGTCAGAAAAGGTGAGACGAAGACGACGTCGGTATTGTCGGAGAGACGACAAGAACTTTGCCAGATTTCCGTGGAGTAGCAGGGATCTGAACGATAAAGAATAGAAATTTGTGACAGGACGTCTTTTGTATATCGTGCAAAAGATTAAAGTAATTAGTCGCAAACTTACGGTAGAGGTAACTCTCCGAAAGAAATTGGTGACCTATATTTTATCGTTGAGGTAGTGACAGGAGAGTTGACTCAAAATAATAAAAAAATTAAAGTATTGTAAATAGTGTTCGAATATATCATAATTTATATAAAAATAACATACGGAGGAGAGTAACCTTACATCCGATATACTGTGTGTAGACGAAAAAGTGAAGGAAGAGGTGTGTCGAATTAGGTTTTACATAAATGACTTTCTGTTTGACTTACATTGTTTAACTTTTGTAACCTAGTTAATATATCCTAGCAGGTGTAGAAAAGTCATGATTTTTTAGTGATTGACATAAGTTAGTACAAGAGAGAGCAAACAAATCAAAATGGTAAATATGACGCGGTGACAAGAAACCCTCCGAGTGAAAGAGTATTAGGTTCATGTAAGGAGAAGAATCTCTTGCAAAGTAAACACAGTGACAGGAGAAAAGAGGTAGTAAGAAAGGTCAGAGAAGACCTAGTCAAAATAGACATGTTTTGGTCTCAGATTGTAAAAGATAACCTTTTTCTTTTTATATAGAAGGAGATAGGGTACAACTATAGTCACTAAAAATGGTAATAAAAAAATGATTATAAGTGTCGTTCTGAAACGACATAAAGTCAGAAGTTAAGTTGAAGAGTAAAAGTATTAAGGTGGTTGTTAACGTGAAAATAGTCCAAATGACTCTAATGGTTTCTACGGACATGAAGGTCGTATGTACGATTACCAGTTTTAACACACGAAATATCGTCTCCATCTTCGTCAACTAATTAAACAAAAGAACTCCGTACAGAAGAGAAGGTTCTGTATTATGATAAGAGAAAAAGGAATACTCGGTAAGTAAAAGTTAGAGAACTCAAAAGAGGAGGTTTATGATCTTCCTTCAGTCCAAATTAATAAAAAAGAGTGAAATTTAGAAGAGAAGTTCGATAGAATTAAACAGAGGAACAGAATTGTTTTGTTTTGTTGTTGTTATTGTTGTTGTTGTTGTTGTTTTATATATATATATATATATATATATATATAAAGACACGGAAAGAGGGAATGAGTTGATGGATGAATTACAGTTAAACGTATCTATAGTCTTTGAATTATTTAAGTGTAGTTTCGATAATTTAGAGGTATCATGAACTGGAGGGGTTTAGTAAAGGAAAGACACACAAGACATATAGGTATCGAGGTCAGGTCAACCGGTTTGACTTTCATGTTTTGGTAAAAACTAAGAAGTACAATACTATGGTTCATATAGTCGTCTAGGAAATCCGTGCTGTCGGTTTACATACGTCGTCGATAAGTTAAAAGAGATCCTGTTAAAAAAAAGTTGTGTTCGCATAAACTAAGAAAGTTTATAATGGTAAATTCAGATCAAGTCGAGTCGAGTCAAAGAGTCAGTATAGGCTGAGAAGCGCTGGGGTACCTGACGTCGTGCGGTCCGGAGGGACAGGTAATGGTTGAGGGTTTCAAGTGATTTTGAGTACAGGTAACTCAGTCACCATGGTAGGTTGGTAGAGTAGGAGACAGTAGGGGAAGAGGAGGACGGAAGTTAGAAAGGGTCATAGTCCCAGAAAAGTTTACTCAGTCAGGAAGCGTAATCCACCGGTTTCATAACCTCAGATTGAAGGTTTATGGTGATGCACCTACCCAAGAGGTAACTGATAAGAGGACTTTTATGAAAGAAGACATTAGGAGGTAACATGATTTAATGTAAAGGGGGTCCCTAGATAATTATAGATTTTATATGTCACAAATCTATAAACAAAAAGAGAGTGATGTCATCTTCGAGGTACTGTCCTTTTCGAACAGGTATAATAAATACCGAAACAAAGTCGTAGTTACTGTCAGATAGATTCCATGCAACAACTTATTTATAGGTTTTTATAGAGAGTACATCTTTATATAAAAAGTATTACATATCTGATATATAAAGAATAAACTAAAAAGTACAAAAACACCGTACCACCAGATACCTGTATCGTGAACAAAACCTTAATCCGTAACTCCAGGATTTAACATCTATTATTGAAACGATACACTGAAAGTCGTTCATATTGAAATGAGTCTGAAAGTAAATAGTAGAAAGTTTTATAGCACGAACGACAGATATTAGGAAAGTTTTTTAAATTACTTACATAGTATATTATAATCGAAAGAAAAAATGTACGTAATATCGTCGTCAAAAAACAAAGAAAAGAAAAGTTTGTGTGTGTGTCTCTTTCGTACTATGAAGATGAAATTACTTACTATTAGGATACGCTTTTACATTCTTCTTATTTCATGTATCTGTTATTGTTTTTTTTTGTTGACTAAAATCGGCAACAGTATGTTACTTTTATGATTCTACTTGCGTATGGGGATAACATATACTCTCAATCCCTGTTCTAATAATCAAGACACTAGACGAAAATACTCATTCTCTTGTCAGAAAAAAAAAAAAATAGATTTAGTAAGTAATAGACCAGAAGAATTATTTTTATCAAGTGTAATAGGACGGATAAGTGTGACTTCTTATCGTTTTCATTCATTTTTCTTTGACGGAAACCAAACGATAACACCAAGAAAAGAGAAAACTTAAACCTTACTTTCGAAAATTCAGATTCTTAGTAAAGACGTCAACCTTTTGGTTTAATCTCATCCTTTAACTTATTTCTTATTATTGCTTTTAAACAATTATCAAACTTTGTCACTAATATAGAAGTTTAATGGAAAAGGTAATATTTCGTAATATTATTAAATTACAACGTGAGATTATTTATATTGAGTGAACGAAAATATTATTTTATAAACACGGTCCCGAGTGAGAGTACTGGGGTAATTACCTAACTTTTGTGAAGTTTAAATAAAAAGGAAACACTTCCAGTGATGTATCTTTATAACTTCTCCTATAAATAATCCTATGTGTAAATAAGTGTGTCTCTCATTATTGTTTCATACTTTGTTATATTCATCGGTCCTGTATACTTACCATGTAAACGACTATGAAAACAATAAACCACTAACAAACAAACAATAAAGGATTTGAAATAAGGGGTAATTAAAATAGTTTCTACTATACTAAAACCGAAATTAGACAACAGTAATATTCAATTTTTTGATTTTCATGAAAGTACAGTGTCATAATAACAGGACCGAAGTGATCTATTTCCGTAAATTGAAACACGTGATAAAAGTATTACGTAGTAAAATTTTTAACATATATGTCATAGTCAAGTCAAGTCAGTGAGTAAGTACAGGCTAAGAAACGCTGGGGTACTTAGTGTCGTGCGGTCCGGAGGGACAGGTGGTGGTTGAGGGCCTCAAGTGAGTTTGAGTACACATAGCTCAACCGCTACGGTAGGTCGGTAGAGTAGGAGACAGCAAGGGAAAAGGAGGACGGGGGTTAGGGAGGGTCGTAGCTCCAGAAAAGGTTATACGAGATATAATTCTACGTTTTATTTTAACTTTCATACTTTCACGACAGTACTTATTCGTATTGTACGTGTCATGAAACGTATATAAAAGTCTTATTAGGAGTGGTACTGAAACTCAATGTCTATTACTTTGATTATAAGTTTACCAAATTTAGTAAAAGGATTCCAGTGTGTCGTCCATGTTATTTTTCTTTTGTTCATTATGAATTAGGAGACAATCTTAATGTAACATCTGAAATCGTAACATCTTATCGTTCCCTGAATCTTCTACAAGTTCTGTTTAATAGAAGTTCCTCTTCGAAAAAAAAAAAAAAAGAATTGGAGAAATTTGAATAATACATCACAGAATGTGACTATACGTGTTATAGGTAAAATACTTATGATTAACTTATTAAAGAATTACATTACTGTTCAATACTAATGTATCGATTAATAAGGTTTTTATCGTTTTTGGAAATTCATTTTAGGGTTATTATTATTACTAAATGATCGAAAAGATGTAACGCAATAGATAAAAAACAGATTACGAACTTGGGTTACATTTTAAATAGATCCCAAAAGGGAGAAATTTACCTCTTAATAGTAATCACAAAATAAAAACAACATATATCACGAGTTCTACGTCTACAATGTTTTATCACTTAAACTGAGATTATCACTTTGTATAACTTACTTGTTCAAACACACACCTTCAACTCCTCACGTAAATTTGAAACAAAAATTCTCTCTAATATATACACTCCTGAGTTACTTTGGAGTCACTTAAATTAATATTTTTACCGTTAGAAGTGATCTTTCTTCTCTGATTGTAGACCGTAATATACATTTTTAAGACTCCAGAGACTCGGTGTTTAGTACACGTAGGTTGAGGGATTAAAAAGGATTCCAAAAAGTTACTAATATGTCCACTCATATAGACCCGGACCCCGTCCTGTTCCATCGGGTTTATGGGTTCTATAGACCTAAAAGGTCTGTATTGAATCATTTGACTGAACTTAGTTTTGTGAAATATTTCATCAGAAAAAGATTAAATGGTGGTCCCTCTATGGATCAACCTGGATCTTACGAATCCTTTATTAGAACGACATACTGGAATTGAACTATAACGTTTCATCCGTTATAAAACGACAAAGATAGAGTTTGTTATCCGTTCCAAAATTGGTCTTGAAACTGTCAAACAAAAACTTTTAAAGGGAAAGAAAGGTATAAGTCTTCCATTAAAACGAAAGAAAAACTAAGTTTTAGTCACTTTTCATTTTAAACCATTTTGGTTTAAACTTCTGACAGTACTCAAAAATTTATAAAATTTATAAATTTATAATTTATACAAATTAAAAACAACTCAAAATTCCCTTTTTCTTTTTTTTTTCATATACTTTTGTCTTTTTTTTTGGTCATAGATCGAATTTCCTTTATATATACATGAAATTCCCTTTTTTATTTTTTTTTTAATCTTTAACACTGAACTATTAAACTTTAGAGTTATCATATCGGGTTCTCTGTTGTAAAGTCTATAGAGATTCTTTGACGAGGGTCCTTCATCTGTCTTCCAGTCATGTACACACTAAAACCACTCACTCCTTATGTAAGTTAGTTCGTGTATAAAAAACGTCTTCCAATGATGATCAGAACTCCTGGTCCACAGTGGTACTTTTTAAAATCACGGAAGGACCTATACTTCTCTACGTTCATAATCCGGGAATTTAGATGACTTTTATAGATAGACTTCTTTAAAAGGTGATAAAACAGGTCGTCGTGTCTCACGGAGTCAGAACTAGAGTTGGGAATTGAGGAATATGGTCCACAACTTGCAGTTGTCGACGTCACCAAATATTAAACTAGGAACGTTTCCATCGATCGTTCCCAATGAAACATCCACTGTTACACATATACATATAGGTATACATATACGTCTACTTAATTATAAAATAGGGTTTTTTACACGAACATTAAACACAAGAAATCAGAAGGAACAGTTATTGACGGTAGTATTTGAATAATGTAGTATCATGTTAAAAATAATAGTCAAAAGGTAAAAACTTATAATTTATGGTAACCGTCCATATAAATCCGAACATGTATATGTACTCGAATGGTCTACCGAGTCACCATTACTTAGGTGGACGGTTTCGTCGTCTACTTCCAAGTTAGGGACCCAACCCTTGTAGAGGACCTTTTCCTTTACCGTTGGATGAAGACTGAACGGTCCTTTTATGGTACCTGTCTCCCGATGTCAGGTACCCTGACTTTTATTAGTCTGTACTGACTCTCACTGACTCACATGAGTATATGTGTGTGTGTGTGTATGTGTAGTAACGTAAACAAGTCAAAGAATCATTATAAATAAAGACACCTTTACCATTCGGTCCTGTAAGACTGGGAATCGAAATATGAGTCTATAAAAATTACATAAGTATAAATCTCGTATGTGAATATTACGAAATTAATAAGTAAGAAGATCACTATTTTTAGGTTCTAATGGAGGTTAGGAACCGAGTTTTCGATTGTAACACTATTCGTAGGAATATATATAGAATATACTTTTAAGAGTCCTTCTATATTTCTCTTTATTCTAAGATTCCGTTACTTTATATAAAAAAGACTGGATTCGTCAGGGATTCAAATGGAAACCACGGACACAAGTACAAACACATAGGAGGTAGTGGTACTCCGTAACAGATCGAAATATTATAAACGGTGAAACAATCTCTAAGTAACTTGAGTGTTAACAAAATTAGACATAAAGGGATTGATGTTCAATTAGACTCGTAGAGAGGTCTACGAACAAATACATAAAACAGAAAAAAGAAAAGACATTCTCACGTATAAAAAGAACAAGGATAAAATATCCAAAAAAAAAAAAAAAAAAAAAAAAAAAAAAAAAAAAAAAAAAAAAAAAAAAAAAAANAAAAAATGAAATAAAATGTGATGTTATGACATAACCAAAACGGTATGTAGTTGTACTTAGACGGTGCCCACATGTGCACGAGGGTTAGAACTTGGGGGGAGGGTGGAGGGAAGGGTATGGTAGAGAGACCCGGTAGGGTCACGTGGTCGGGGTTCGTAGGACATAGGACGTAGTTTGGATCTGACCGCTAAGTAAAGAATATACTATTATATGTACAAAGTTACGGTAAGAGGGTTTAGTAGGGTGGGAGAGGGAGTCTCAGGTTTTCTGACAAGATATGTAGACACAGAGAAAACGACAGAGCGTATGTCCCAATAGTAATGGTAGAAAGATTTAAGGTATATATACACGATCATATGACATAACCACAAAAAGAAAGACCGAATGAAGTGAGACATATTAGCCGAGGTCAAAGTAGGTGGAGTAATCTTGACTAAGTTTACATACAAAAATTACCGACTCATTAAGAGGTAACACATATACATGGTGTCGAAAGAATAGGTAAGTAGACGACTACCTGTAGATCCAACGAAGGTACAGGACCGATAATGTTTGTCACGACGCTACTTGTAACCCCATGTACACAGAGAAAGTTAAGACCAAAGGAGCCACATATACGAGTCGTCACCCTAACAACCCAGTTTTCCGTCAAGATAAACGTTAAAAAATTCCTTAGAGGTGTGACAAGAGGTATCACCGACATGATCAAACGTAAGGGTGGTCGTCACATTCTCCCAAGGGAAAAGAGGTGTGGGCGAGGTCGTATCTGAAACCTAGATGAAAGGTCACATCTGAAAACCTAGTGTCGGTAAGACTGACCGTACTTTACCATGGAATAACACTAAAACTATCTAAAAGAAAATATCATACCGAAACATAATACACAATGACCTCCTTCCGTACCGTTGGGTGAGGTTATAAGAACAGACCTCTTCGGGGTACCAGTCTCCTCTGACCACCGGAAGTCAGGTACCCAAACGTTTCTCAACCTGTACTGACTCACTGATTCGTATATAGACGATATCAAAGGTAAAAACGACATTCAATTGGAGTTCCGGTAATAAGAAGACACGTATATAATTCCTTTTACAACTGTTTTTATGACTTTAAACTAAAATAGGTCGATCTTACAATTAAACTTCTAATTAAACTCTTGCAATTATAGAAACATCACATCGTTATCATATAGGACCACCGAAGGTCCTATATTATCAAGGGACCACCGAGTCTCCAATTTCGTAGACGGACGTTACGCCCTCTGGACCCAAACTAGGGACCCAACCCTTCTAAGGGGACCTCTTCCTTTACCGTTGGGTGAGGTCATAAGTACCTGCCTCCTCGGACCACCCGATGTCAGGTACCCACCGTTTCTCAACCTGTGGTGACTCGCTGAAGTGAAAGTGAAATTATCATATAGGTTTTCACACTCCAAAAACAAGTCAGTGAGTCATTACAGGTTGAGCAACACTAGGTTGTTGACGTCTTACGCTCCGAAGAGACAGGAAGTGGTAAAGGACCTGAAACGAGTCTGAGTACCGGTAACTCAGCTACTACGGTAGGTTGGAAGGGTAGGAGACGGTAGGGGAAGTGGAGGGCGGAAGTCAGAAAGGGTCGTAGTCTCAGAAAAGATTACTCAGTCGAGAAGTGTAACTCACCGGTTTCATGACCTCAAAGTGGAAGTCGTAGTCAGGAAAGTTACTTATAAGTCCTGACTAGAGGAAATCCTACCTGACCAACCTAGAGGAATGTCAGGTTCTCTGAGAGTTCTCAGAAGAGGTTGTGGTGGCAAGTTTTCATATTAAAGAAGCCACTAGTCGAAAGAAACATCAGGTTGTGAGTGCAGATATGTACTGGTACCCTTTTTGATATCGTAACTGATCTGCCTGGAAACAACCGTTTCATTGTAGAGACGAAAAATTATATGACAGATCCAACCAGTATCGAAAAGAAGGTTCCTCGTTTGTAGAAAATTAAAGTACCGATGTTAGTGGTGGACAATACTAAAACCTGGGTTTCTTTTATTTCAGACAGTGACGAAGGTAACAAAGGGGTAGATAAACGGTACTTCACTACCATGACCTAGAAGTGTTACGTCTATTAGGTACTACTACACTAGTGAGTAGATCTCGGTCCGTAGAACCTTACACTTCAGTTCACCCGGAATCTTTCGTAGTGATACTTGTTTCGATCACCTCCACTACCTTAAGGTCAACTCGACAAAGTTTAGGACTTTCTACTACGACACTTTCACGACGTGAGTTATATAGTCGTTTAAACCTTTTCAGTCGTCACCGGTGTCCTGACCTTTTCCAGTCAAAAGTAAGGTTAGGGTTTCTTTCCGTTACGCTTTCTTACGAGTTTGATGACGTGTAAACGTGAGTAGAGTGTGCGATCATTTCATTATGAGTTTTAAGAGGTTTGGTTCGAAGTTGTTATATACTTGACACTTGAAGGACTACAAGTTCGACCAAAATCTTTTCCGTCTCCTTGGTCTCTAGTTTAACGGTTGTAGGCGACCTAGTACCTTTTTCGTTCTCTCATGGTCTTTTTATAGATAAAGACGAAATAATTGATACGGTTTCGGAAACTGACACACCTAGTGTTATTTGACACCTTTTAAGACTTTCTCTACCCTTATGGTCTGGTGACTGGACGGAGAACTCTTTAGACATACGTCCAGTCCTTCGTTGTCAATCTTGACCTGTACCTTGTTGTCTGACCAAGGTTTATCCTTTTCTTCATGTAGTTCCGACATATAACAGTGGGACGAATAAATTGAAGATACGTCTCATGTAGTACTCTTTACGACCCGACCTTCTTTGTGTTCGACCTTAGGTCTAACGGACCTTTTTATAGTTATTGGAGTCTATACGTCTACTGTGGTGGGAATATCGTCTTTCACTTCTCCTCGATTTTTCGAAGAACTACTTTCACTTTCTCTTCTGGCTTTTTCAACCGAATTTCGAGTTGTAAGTCTTTTCCTTCTAGTACCGTAGGCCAGGGTAGTGAAGTTCCCTTTATCTACCCCTTTGTCACCTTTGTCACAGTCTAATATAAAACCCCCCGAGGTTTTAGTGACGTCTACCCACTGACGTCGGTACTTTAATCTTCTGAGAATGAGGAACCTTCTTTTCAATGCTGGTTGGATCTGTCATATAAGTTTTCGTCTATGTAATGAAACGGGTGTTTCCAGACAGATCAGTTCCGATACCAAAAAGGACACCAGTACATACCCACACTCTCAACCTGACACTTCTTCCGACTCGCGGTTTCTTAACTACGAAAACTTGACACCACAACCTCTTCTGAGAACTCTCAGGGAACCTGACGTTCCTCTAGGTTGGTCGGGTAAGACTTCTTCTAGTCGGGACCCTAAAGAAACCTTCCTTACTACGATTTCGACTTTGAGGTCATGAAACCGGTGGAGTACACTTCTCAACTGAGTAACCTTTTCTGAGACTACGACCCTCCCTATCCCCCGTCCTCCTCTTCCCCTGCTGGCTCCTACTCTACCGACCCACCGTAGTGACTGAACTACCTGTACTAAGACTCACTTGAGGCCCTCTACCACTACCTGTCCCTCCGGACCGCACGACACTAAGTACCCCAGCGTTTCCCAGCCTGTACTGACTCACTGACTTGACTTGACTTGACTTGACTACCATGACCTAGGGTACTTAAATCACAAAACTTACAACTCAAAATTCGGTCCAAGAAGTGAGAGGAGAAAGTGGAAGTAGTTCTATGAGAAATCAAGGAGAAACGAAAGACGTATTCACACCACGGTAGACGTATAAATTCCAATAATTGTAAAGAGGACCTTTAGAACTAAGGTCAAACACGAAGTAGGTCGGGTAGCAAAACGTACTACATGAGACGTATATTCAATTTATTCGTCCCACTGTTATATGTTGGAACTGTATGAGAAAAGGATTAAACCTTGGTCAGGTAACAAGGTACACTCAAGATTGACAACCAAGAACTGGACGTTTGTATAAAGAATCCTCCGTTCCTTACAGTAGATTATAAGGTTAGGGTTTCATATGCTATATAAATAAATGTATAATAAAATCCACAAAGTAAACTTGCTGAAAAAACTTTAGACAAATATGGTAAAATAGAAACGTTTTTAAAAGTCAAAGATACTATTTAATGTGACAAGGATATATTAAAATTAAAATATTTTCACATTAATTCCATACCTAATCGATTTCTTTAAAGGGTTTACATTACGATTACTTACTATCTAAGTCCTAAATTTTGTTCTGTTAAAAGGACATCTTAGAAATAGGAATTGAGTACACGATAAGATTACAAGTAAAATATTCGTCTTATTAAGTTTTATATAATTTTAGAATCTCTTTGTGAAGTGAAAGACTTAAAGTCCCAAAAATTTAACGAAAAACCTTAATTTTTTTTTTTTTCGTACAGTCAAAGAAATGTAAATTTTTGTTTACTAATCTGATTCACAGTGGTTAAATCAGTAACATTATTGGTAACACAATAGACCGTATAAATTACACATTTCAAGATCTACTGTTTCTAAACCGTTCCCTATTTTAGTTCATTTATTTTTTTTATTTTTAGACTGAACCAATATTGTCTACTCGTAGTAACGATGTGTATAAAGAATGTGGTGAGAAGACATTAAAAATCGAAGAAATAATTACAATGAAATAAAAGTTTAACGAACAGATATTTCCTGATTAAAAGAGGTGATATTTTGTAACCGACCTATTAAAGACAACGGAATTAATGATCAATGATTTTAACGTTCACTAGTAAATTTTTCATAAGTAGTATACACTCTAGTTGTCAAAATCTTTTTCATGAAATTTTGATGAAATTTTTCGTCAAAAATTTAATATTTTATATCATAAAATCTTGAATAATGCTATTTATTAATAGTCGACTATCGACTATAAAACTATCATAAAAGGTTAAAACACTTTAAACACTGTTTACGTTCCAATCGAAAGAGTAGATGGAAAGAATGTGGAACGGTGATGATATAATCTAAAACCCGAAGGGACCACCGAGTCGTCATTTCTTAGACTGATGGTTCCGTCCTCTACGTCAAGCTAGGGACTCAACCCTTCTAGGGGACCAAGAGTTCCCTTCCTGTCGGGTGAGGTCATAAAACAGAGTCGTTAGAGTACCTGTGTCCTCGTACCACCCAATGTCAGGTACCTCAACGTTTCTCAACCTGTGTTGAATCGTTGATATGTATGTGTTAAATGTTAAAATGTAAAAGTTCATATTCAAGTTCACAAACTTAAAAAAAAAAAAAAAAAGTATGTCAAATTGACAAGTCTTCCTTTTGTCAGGGTCCCTCATATCTCGTTATGGAGTTTCCTCTGACATAACTTTTTTTTTAAATAGGTTTATCTGTGTAACGGTAGACTTCCTTGTGTTAACACACATGTAAATAAATAAAAAAAAAAAAAGTTTCTTTCGATAATATTCGAATTGTCTATAAAACGGAGGAATCTATTACTAGTCATTCTTCTTCGACGAACCTTCTTCGGTGATCTTGAGTTTAATTAATTAACCAGACTTGTTTATTATATACTAGAGGTGAGGAACATTTTAAATACACTAGATAAAAAGGGAATTGTTTAACAAAGTCATACCTTTAAATTTAGGACGACAAAATGAAACAAACTTACCGTGTCATACGATATACATATATTCGGTACCGGTAGTAAACCAACATAATTTTTACAATTTATAGGGAAAACGTGACTTAGACCTACTCCGTACGTTGACTAGTGGTCAGCGAGAGAACCTTATTAGTTTATTATATACTTGTCCGTAAGATAAGATTGAGAATAAACGTATCCTTATAAAATGGAACGGGGGGTTTGTCGACTACGAGACAGTCATGACCAAGACGTCGTAAAAAAAACTCGAATGGATGTCGAGTTGTATTACGGACTGTGTCAATTTTAATAGAGAAAGAGATCGTACCCAAAGTTACTATTTTTCTTCGAAACATCAAAGGGAATATATGTTGTATATGTGTGCGTTTCTCTACTAAGTATAATACGTATAGTCACCTAAATAATTTGACGTTTGACTTTATGGATGGTAGTATAGGTTTACTGTCGTTAACGAGAAGTGTGACACAGTAAACACAATTACAGATTATCATAGTAAACTCCTTCTTTATAACCGTTTGTGTGTAACAAGAAAGAGAGTAAAATATTTTATATCCAACCGAAACTTCAATATTTACAGAACCGTTAGTCTAATGTACATGAATAGAAAATATATATATATACTCCCGTAGTAGAAACTTCTGACGGAAAAGCCAAAACAACTTAAAAGACAAGAATCGAATAAAACGAAAAATAAGTTTTCGAGATTGCGTAAGTACTTTTATATTAAATAATATATATATATATATGTATATATATTAAATCTAAACGGTGACACAAATGTATTACTACTTTATTTTCGGGACTATCGGAGTAATGTAATTAAACTGTTTTAGAAGATCGTTTCCGGTGATACCTTTAATCTCTTCTTACCTAAGGACTCTGTACTTCAGGTTGAGTTTGTAACAGAGTCTGTAAACATACTTTCGATATGAACAGTATGAACGAATAAATGGACAGGAACATTCTAGGATACATCAGATATGAGTTCATAAAAGTGACATAAAACCTCGATGATTATATAAGATTTACCTTACTCCAATATTATAAGGTTTCGGTTTGATTTTAAATTCGACTTGTTTGTGTTTGTCATCATATATTAACTACATGTTTTTATCTCAGTGAATCGGGACAGTACAGTCTGAGAAACACTGGGGTACCTGATATCGAGTGGTCCGAGGAGGATTATAGAGTAAACACAACGGAAATGTGTGTATTTTTACTTAGTTAATTAAAGTAATATATCGAAATTTATAAGATATATTTATATTTAATACATTAATAAATTGAAGTGATTATTATTTCGTTGTCAATCTTGACATATACCTTGTTGTCTGAACAAGGTTTATCCTTTTCCTCAAGCAGTTCCGACATATAACAGTGGGGCGAATAAATTGAATATACGTCTCATGTAGTACTCTTTGTAACTCGACCTTCTTCGTGTTTGACTTTAGTTCTAAAGACCCTCTTTATATTTATTGGAGTCTATACGTCTACTGTGGCGGGAATACCGTCTTTCACTTCTCCTTGATTTCTCGGAGAACTACTTTCACTTTCTCTTCTCACTTTTTCAACCGAATTTCGACTTGTAAGTCTTTTCCTTCTAGTACCGTAGGCCAGGGTAGTGAAGTACCCTTTATCTACCCCTTTGTCACCTTTGTCACAGTCTGAAATAAAAAACCCGAGGTTTTAGTTACGTCTACCACTAGTATCGGTACTTTAATTTTCTGCGAATGAGGAACCTTCCTTACAATACGGGTTGGATCTATAGCATAATTTTTCGTCTCTGTAATGAAACGGCTTTTTCCAGGTAGATCAGTTCCGATACGAAAAAGGTCACCAGTACATACCTTTACTCTTAACCTGACACTTCTTTCAACTCGTGGCTTCTTAACTACGAAAGCTTGACACCACAACCTCTTCTGACAACTATCAGGGAACCTGACGTTCCTCCAGGTTGGTCAAGTGGGATTTCCTCTAGTCGGGACACACAAGTAACCTTCCTGACTACGACTTCGACTTTAAGGTTATGAAACCGGTGGAGTACACTTCTCGACTGAGTAACCTTTTCTGGGACTACGACCCTCTCTAACCCCCGTTCTCCTCTTCTCCTAATAACTCCTACTCTACCGACCTACCGTAGTGGCTGAACTACGTGTATTCAAACCCACTTGAGACCCACAACCACTACCTGTCCCCCTGGACCGTACGACACTAAGTACCCCAACGTTTTTCAACCTGTGTTGACTCGTTGACTTGACTTGACTTGACTTATTATTTATAGTATCCAATGTGTACATACATATATATATGTATATATGTGTGTGTGAACAATACACAAAGATAAGGTCATTTACTTTTATACTTTCAGTTTTTCCACAAATTATATGATTGAATAACTTATAGTATTTAATCAGACACCTAAACACGAGTCAGTGAGTCAGTACACTGAGAAACTTTGGGGTACTTGACATCGGGTGGTCCGAGGAGACAGAAACCTTAAAAGGTTTGTTCTTATGACCTTACCCAACGGTAAAGGAAGAGGTCCCCTAAAGGGGTTTGGTCGTTAGTTTAATCAGTCGGATGGACTTACAAGTCTTGTACAAAACAAAGACTAGGATATGATCCCGTGTAAGTAGATTGTGTTTCGGATGAAATTTTTTTAAAAAAAAAAATCATAGAGGACATCAAATAAGTTATGGTATAACTTTCACTTTTCACTTTGTCCAACAGATCTATGTCTCACCAGTAATTTACATAACCAACAGATAGGAACACTCGTGTACCGACTAACCCTCGATGACGACGACGACGATTCAGTGTAGTCAACACAGGCTGAGACACACTGGGGTGTCTACCGTCGGGTAGTCCAAGGAGACAGGGACCCCAAGAGGTCCGTTCTTATGACCTCACCCAACGGTAAAGGAAGAGGTCACGTACTTTCACTTTCACTTCAACGAGTCAGCACACGCTGCGAATCGCTGGGGTACCTGACGTTCGTTGGTCCGATGAGGCAAGTACCCTAAGAGGTCCGTTCTCAGGACCTCATCCAACGGTAACGGAAGAGGTCCCTAACCCTCGATGACAGGGTATAATGATTTCTCGATGGGACGTAAAACGATCGGGTCCTTTTTTAGTTTTACTTTTTAGACTTCATGTTAAAGATAACTTACGTGTAAATAACGTGTGGTAGTATTTAAACTTTTTGCAACTTCAATTTTATAGTAATTCAACCGTCAATAGACATAATTTGATATAAATCTACATACAAATTCCCCCGAGTGAATTACTTCATTATTTCATAATTCTTCAGATGAAATCCTTCCATGTTCCTTTTAACATTTCGGTTTTTACGTTCTTTTCCTATCTTAATTACAACGAACTTCGAATTCTATGATAACGTAGACATGAAAGATACAAAAAAAAAAAATGACTTATAAAATCTAATGTATAATTTTATTATTTGATAAAATTTATATATTTATTCAGTTGAAGGTAAATTTTCGTGATTACGGACTTCGATTCATCTTAGTGGGGTTTTCAGAGTCGACCTTCACATCTTACTATTTTAGGTGGTCCACCATTTTTTCTCCTTATGTCTCTTCGTACTAGTACCTCTCTTGGTAATAATCTTTATACTAGATTAAGGTGGAAGATCTGACAAAGTAAACACTCCCGAAATCCTTACCTAGATGAATACACTATAGGAGTCTGTTTTTCTCGTCTCTTATCAGGAATTTATTGACCCGTGTCTTTTATACTATGGAAATCTATTAAAATTCGTTCTAAATCACCTTTTTATGATCCCGGAGAACCTTAGTAATTCTACCACCTTCTAACCTAAATCCCTTCACCGTCAAGGGTGTCGTTGACACCTCTTAATTCGTCGTCTTTACTGTCGTTTCCAGTGTGTCTATTTGTTGGATCAGGTGAGTGACGTCGACAGTGATATTGTTTCCTTGAGGGACCAGGGACCAGAAACAAAGTCAGTGAATTGAAGGTTTTATGACTTCCGTAATGACGATTTGGATGTAGTAAGGGATGCGTAACTGACACGGGAAATTGACGGAATCGTGTTTGGACATTGTATTTAAGGTACTTCTTCCGTGTAGACCCCTCTTAAAAGAATTTCACTCTAATCACTCTTTCACCCTCCTCCTTAATCTAATAGTCTCCTTTTTACCACGAGTAAAAGTCTAGTACAGATATATATGTCTATATCAGTATCTGATATCTATAGTCAGTATCTTCACTATAGATGTTCCGAAGTATACCGACATTGAGATAAGATGGGGTGTCGTTGGTAGATTCAGAAACCCATTCGAAAAATACACACCCAAAATATATCAATTATTAAAATAACGATATGTTAATAATTATACTATAACTTATTAAATACAACAATTACAACTATTATGATGACAATAGTCATAATGACAAAGTCTCCGGACTATATTTTAGTTTAGTTCACTATGGTAATACGGTATAGCGATGATTACAAAATGACGTCATACAATTTTCAAGAGACGAAAATCAGTAAGAAAAAATGATGGACAACCTAAAAGTAATGAAAGGTGAAAAGTCTTCACATCTTCTCCCTTATATTAAAGACCAATTTAAGAAAGAATAATCCACTTTAAATTTCATCATAGGGAAATTTCTTTTCTACCATCATATCACTGATGTAAAATAAGGAAATAAAGATTGATAAAATCGAATTTATAACAAGTATATTAATAGTAGATCTTTAGACGAAAAGTTACCATGAATAAATTCTGATATAATGTTTAAATTTTTGTAAAATCGAAACGAACGTAGTACCTGACAAGACTATAATTACATATCAGTAGGAACACGTTCTATACAAATTTTTAAATTTTTATAAGGGTCTCCTTTCCTGTTTCACATTTTATTATTCCTTTAAGTGAACAGAGGGAACTATTAAAAAAAGAGGGTAAGTAGGAAGGAGTACACTTACTTACCTCCACATAATAATGTTCCTCCTGACAGGTTCATCTCTAAGTTCGAGTGTTAAACACGTCCGAGACAGGAGTCACATCCAAGAGTCTGACCTTAAAAAACACTAAGGTACTATACTTTGTACACAAGAGACCACTATTATTTTAGAAATACTTAAAGAATCATTTGGGTGAGTACTTCTCTTTTCGTGGAAAGAACGGTTTCTATATGTCCCACCTTGTTTTAGACCGGTGGTGACGTTAATCAAGATCCCGAATGGACCACCGAGTCGACACTTTCTTGAACGGACGGTTACGTCCTTTATGTTCTCTACACCCAAGCTAGGGACCCAACCCTTCTAGGGGACTTCTGCCTTTACTTTTAAACAAGGTCATAAGAACGGACCTTTAAGGTACCTGTCTCCTCGGACGACCGGATGTCAGGTAGACCAGTGTTTCTCAGTCCGTACTGATTTGTTTGTGTGTGTGTGTGGGTGTGTACGTGTGTTAATCATGAAACTTTGAACTTAACTATGTTCTATGTGTAAAGTGAGATAGAAACATTTCCACTTTGTTTAAAATCCTTTGTTGTCGTTTTTATAATCATTGTTTTTAGAATCAAGGGTAAAGGAAGTAAGTTTTACGAATCCGAAGCATATAAGATGTAATGAAATCGTACGACTTAGATTAGTCTTCTACCTTTGGAGTATCATCCAATGTGCCTCCGTCCCCAATTACATTTATTACTTATAGATACCATTTTCTTATTATGTCACACATATCTTCACGTTATACCCTATTGTAGGTTCCTTCCTGTTTCTCCCTTCCCGACTCAGGGTAAACCTCTTATACATTAAACAAGTGATACTTCGGGAGAACAACTTGTCCGACCTCGACTAGTAACGACGAAACACTCGTTGTTCCGGTAGGAGGACTCATGTTCACCTCTCGTCCTTTATTTACTGTCCACCGTGTCTATACGGGATCCTCAGACTCGCGACCACCGGAAAGCTCGTACGGTAGACACACAAGAACGTCTACCTCGGGTCGAACCACCCACTGATACGTGTAGTAGTCGACGAACGTCCGATACGTCTCCGTATGCTCCTTCAGGTCCGTGACCGGAAGCGTTACTCATCCGGCGTATCCCACGGACTAGGGATCGGGACCTGTGTCTGAAGTCTCACAAGTCTTCCGCCGTCTTTCCAGTAAGGGTCCAGACGAGACGGACTTGACACTATTTGTCTAGAATACATTCACTATCGGGAGGTCTCCAGAGGTCCCTCTTTTGAATTACCACCCGAGTGAAACTTTCTCTGTATTTCTTTAGGACACTAAATATGGTCTCGTAAACAACTTCCCACGTAAGTCTCGACTCTCCGAAAGTCAATTATTGACTGTTGCATTAAGTCAAGGTCATCAAATCAGAAACCAATGAGTCAAAGGTGACACCAGGGAGACGGGTGTAAACTTGAGAGTGTATTGGACACAAAGATGGATTCTTCTGTGTAGACAAGAAGATTGTTCACCTCGAGAGTAAGAAGAAGTTTTACTCTTCTGTGGTAATAGTTGATAACTCCCGACATTTATTATTAAGTGTCTATGTCAGTACTATTTCGGTCTCGAAGTTTAGACTCACTAATATTTACTACGTCCGTTTTAGACATTCTCTATAGTGGAGAGCTTCTTCTGTTATTTTACTGACATGGGTCTTCTACTCATCTATAGTTTCTCCACTATACTTCGCTATCTTGCAGGTATGTTATACTTCATGTTCGTTCGTAAAATTTTACTACACCTTAAGATGACAGACTTGTGATTTTGGACGAACAATGATCGAGTCAAAACTTCCTGTCCTCTCCATATATATCTTCAACCGTCTTTCGGAATCCTACGTTTGGACTCCCCTCTCTCAGACTAGGGACTTTTTTTTCGTTCCTGGAGTCTATTATCTCGGAGGGGGACAACATTACTGTTTATTGTCACAATCTTTCGTTTAATTCTTTTTTTCTCTCTCTCTCTCTTCTTCTTCTTATTCTTTCTTTTAGTGGTGTTTTTTCTTACTTTTCCTTCAACGAATAAAACCCTTGTTTTTTTATTAACCTTCTTTTAAATGAACGAAAATATATATAAATGCCATGTTTAATTGTGTACCTTTCACTCCTGTTGGATATAGTATGTGTGAAGTGACTTTTTATCAAACTCCTAACATAAATTAACAAAAAGTTGACTCAATAGAAAAATTTAAACAATTATGGTAGTAGAACCAAAATAGGTTACAATTAAACTCCTATGTCTCTATGAACTCTTAGAACTCAATGTAAAATCTTTATAAGAAAGTCGAAATAAAAACATCGTGTTATTATACCCCGGTTACATAATAAGGAGAGACACAACATGAACGACTTCCGACCCCATCTTATAATGTTTCCTAGGAGAAGGACTCGGAAGGGACTATTTTATTATCGACATGGTTGGGAAGGAAAAAGGTAAATAAATAGTCCGAAAATGTTGACGTTCTCAACAAATTCTTAATCGAGAAGATCAATTATTACCTTTTTACCCTCCCACCCTTCACTTATAATTCTATTGAAACATTAACAAAATTATGAAGAAAATAAACAATTATATTATCTAAGTGGTTTTTTTTTCGGTAGTTTTGTATGAGTCCTTCTTTACCTTATATATAATAAGATTCGAATAACGAACCTTTACCAAAACTTTTCGGTCTTAGGAAGACACACACGGAGACCCTTGAAGACAAAGAGTCAATGCCATCCTAAATCTTGTCTCAAAAGAGTGAGTCTGTAATCCCTTTTCTGATCACAAGAGTAAGGTAAAGATTATTTCGTTTTTTTGTGTTTCCAATATTTTTATTTTCAAATTAAGAATGTACGCAAGGGTTTGTACTTGGGGGGAGGATGGAGGGAGGGGTATTGTAGAGAGACCCAGTAGGGGTACGTGGTCGGGGTTCGTACGACATAGGACGCAGTCTGTATCTGACCGCTAAATTAAGAATGTACTACATATGTACAATCTTACGGTAAGAGGGTTTAGTAGGGTGGGAGAGGGAGAGGGAGACTCAGGTTTTCAGGCAATATGTGTAGACACAGAAAAAAGACAGAACGTATGTCCCAGCAGTAACGGTAGAAAGATTTAAGGTATATATACACAATCATATGACATAACCACAAAAAGAAAGACCGAATGAAGTGAGACATATTAGCCGAGGTCAAAGTAGGTAGAGTAGTCTTGAATAAGTTTACTTAAGAAAAATTGTCGACTCATTATGAGGTAACACATATACATGGTGTCGAAAGAATAGGTAAGTAGACGACTACCTGTAGATCCAACAAAGGTACAGGACCGATAATATTTGTCACGACGCTACTTGTAACCCCATGTACACNATATTTTACACATAATTCACGTATGGAAGATCCCACTTCCTAGTGAAGAATCATTTTATAAAGATACTTTAATAATACTGAAATTATTTTATTTTAATAGTTAATTTACGACTTTCGTTCTAATTTTAATTAAAAGATATGTTAATTTTATTCATGAACCCGGTTTCAAAATTAGAATCTATTTTTTAGTTCATTTTCAGTGACGAAGTTACAGTGTTAATATTAGGAGGGTTTTCTTTTTGTCTATTATAATGTACACTGGATAAAATACGAACCCGAAGGGTCCACTACGATTACCATATTTCTTGGACGGACGATTACGTCCTCTGAATTCTCTGTGTCTAAGTTAGGAACCCAACCCTACTAGGGTACCTCCTCCTGTACCGTCGGGTGAGGTCACAAGAACGGACCTCTTAGGGTACCTGTCTCCTCGGCCCGTCCAACGTCAAGTATTCCAACGTCTCAGTCTGTACTGACTTCACTGAATCGTGTGTATGTAAAAAACGAATGGATGAGATTATGAACTTTATGTAATCCAGAAGTTATTTATACTAAAAAGAAGAATATTTGTAACTTTAAATTGATAAACATTCAGTATTCTATAAAGGTTCACGAGTGAGGAACAAATGTAACATTTACTCCCTTTCTTTTCTACGATTACGATTTATATGTCATGAAGGAATGACTGTTAGTCCTCGATCTTTGACGAAGTACCCCTTATTTTTTATTTTTGATGTTATCGAGTTAAAGTAGGACTGAGTCTTTTCTTTTATCTCTGATAGACCGTAAAAATTTCACGATAAACTCGATGTTCTCTTGTCTATGTCTACTTCTCTTCGACTTACGAATGAAGATGTAGAATACGTCCAAACATTATGACAACGTGAGTTATGTCTAGTAATCGGATATAAATTCGGACTTTTTAGAGTAACGAATACTCCTATTGTTTGGTGTTATATCCAGTCAGTATCTCGTTGTAAAATAAATCACTTTGTAAAATGTCGTCGTATATCACAATAGAGAAAGTCTTTGTTCCTTATTAGGACTGACATAAGAAAATTTTCAGGTTCTTTGTCCACAAAGATATATTTATAAAGGTTTCGTTAACTTGAAACAGAAAGAGACTACAACGAATAAATATATGATTAAAATAAATATCTTCGAGTTATTGTCTTCAGTAGGACATCAAAATAAATAAACAAGTTTTGGATAAATAAATAAATTTCGTATTAACTGGATGTTGTATCACTAAGGTATAAAGATATGTGATGTTTTATTAGTGGTACCATTAAGAACGATAACCAACTTGGATATGTTAATATCGTTAAAGAAACTGATAGAAAGGGTAGGACGTGTAAAGTAGTGTCGTCGTAAATAAAACCTTGACCTTTAAGTATGGAGAATTAGAGGGAGTGGATAATAAAGAGAGTAGGGGGTCGAGGGGAGGGAAAATCGTGGACAAACAAGAGACATAGAGATTTAGACAAAAATAAACAAGTAAACTAAAGGAAAATCTAAGATTCACTTTACTATATATATATAAAAAAAAGAAAAATGACAGACTGTAAGTGAATCATATTGTGAGGGATCCAAGTAGATACAACAGTGTTTACTGTTCTAAAGAAAGTAAAAATACAGACTCGTTATAAGAAAACATATACATGTAGTGTAGAAGACATAGATAAGTAGACAGTCATCTGTGAATTCAACGAAGATATAGAAAGGATAACATTTATTACGAAGTTGTTTGTATCCTCACGTACGTGTGGGTCCGTACGAGTCATTGGGGTACCTGACATCGGGTGTTCTGAAGAGACAGGTACCTTAAGAGTCCGTTCTTATGACCTCACCCAACTGTGAGGGAAGAGGTCTTCTAGAAGGACTGGGTCCCTAGCTTGGGTACAGAAAACATAGAGCATATAGCCGTCCACCAAAGAAATGGTGACTCGGTGGACCCTTCGGGACGCATCCCCAAGTACGACGACGACGATTCAGCGAAGTCAGCACAGGCTGAGACACGCTGGGGTATCTGTCGTCGGGTGGTCCGAGGGGGCAGGGACCCTAAGAGGTCCGTTGTTGTGACGTCACCCAACGGTAAAGGAAGAGGTTACGTACTTTCACTTTTCCCTTTCACTTCAGCAAGTCAGGACAGTCTGAGAATCGTTGGGGTACCTGACGTCGGATGGTCCCTAAGGAGGGAGGTACCCTAAAAGGTCCGTTCTCATGACCTCGCCCAATGGTAACACCTAGAAGAGTTTAATTATAAAAACAAAAGAGACCTTTTTATCGGTCTTCACGTTAACGATCAAAGGGTCCATCGAGTTACCATTTGTTAGAGAGACGGTTACGTCCTTCTCATCCCCTGTTCCCAAGATAGGAAGCCAACCCTTCTAGGGGACCTCTTCCTTTAACGTTAGGCAAAGACTTAAGTACGGAGGTTTTAGGGTACCTGTCTTCTCAGACCGTCAGCGTTTCCTCACTCTGTGTTGAATAACCGATTTTTGTTTTTGTTTTATAAACATAATAAAAATGAGAAAATTTCTTGGAGACATGACAAAAGTATCACAGATACATTTAAATGTATAAGATACTGAAGTCTCATGTTTTAACCCACACTAACTGGTCTCTCTATACTTTGTAAGAATCATTCAATTTCTATAGGAAAAATAAAAATAACACCAATAAGGTACATGTACTATCTATTTCGGGTAGTTTGTTTTATTGAAATTAAAGAAATACTTTTAATATAGAACTGTCTTTAACAAAGATATATATAAAATCTATACAAAGAAAATCCGAAGTCAGTTTTTTGTTCCTCATGAGAGAGATGGAGTCAGTCTTCACCCACCTTAATTCCAACAAGTCGTATATGATTTGATAACTTTCTGGTCTTCCTCTTTTTCCAGTTCCTTCGACGGAGATCGAGGGTTCAAGTGACGAAAGAAAGTCTCATAGTTCTTCAGCGTTTTTGTCCGCCATTTCTATGCCCTGTGTTAGTCTACGGAAATTACCTCATAATGAGTCGGTAATTTTTCTTATGTAAACTTAGTCAAGATTACTCTACCTACTTTGACCTCGGCTAATATGTCTCACTTCATTCGGTCTTTCTTTTTGTGGTTATGTCATATGACTGTGTATATATGCCTTAAATCTTTCTACCATTACTACTGGGACATACGTTCTGTCGTTTTCTCTGTGTCTACATATGTTGTTTGAAAACCTGAGACTCCCTCTCCCTCTCCCACTCTAAACCCTCTTACCGTAACTTTGTACATATGATAGTACATTCTTTGCTTCACGGTCAGATACAAGCTATGTCCTATGTCCTACGAACCCCGACCACGTACCCCTACTAGGTCTCTCTACTATACCCCACCCTCCACCCTCCCCCTAAGTCCTAACCCTCGAACATATGTGGGCACCACCTAAGTACAGTTACATACCGTTTTGGTTATGTCATAACATTTCATTTTATTTCATTTTTAATTTTTTTTTTTTCTTTGTTTGACCTATGAAACATCTATATAAAGATCTCAATCTCGAGGGTAAAAGAAGAGAACACAGGGTGTCAGTACACACTAATTGATAGTAAATGTTCATATTTTAACTCGGGACGACCGTCTCTAAGACTCTTTACATTTAGGATCTCTTGAGTCTTCCATCTTTTACCACGACTCAACAGACTAAAGTCAAGTCAGTGAGTCAGGACAGGTCGAGAAACACTGAAGTACTTAGCGTCGTACGGTTGGGAGGGACAGGTAGTGGTTGAGGGTCTCAAATGAGTTTGAGTACAGGTAACTCAGCCACTACGGTAATTTGGTAGAGTAGGAGACAGTAGGGAAAGAGGAAGACGGAAGTTGGAAAGGGTCGTAATCCCATAAAAAGTTACTCAGTCAAGAAGTGTAGACCACCGGTCTCATGACCTCAAAGTCGAAGTCGTAGTCAGGAAGGTTACTTATAAGTCCTGACTAAATGAAATCCTACCTAACCAACTCAGAAGAACGTCAGGTTCCCTGAGAGTTCTCAGAAGAGGTTGTGGTGTCAAGTTTTCGTAGTTAAGAAGTCGTGAGTCGAAAGAAATATCAAGTTGAGAGTGTAGGTATGTACTAATGACTTTTTTTTTTATAGATAGATAGATAGATAGATAGATAGATAGATAGATAGATATATATATATATATTTATCAGAATTGATCTATCTGGAAACAACCGTTTCTTCACATTCCTCATTCGTAGAAAATTAAAGTACCGACGTTAGTGGTAGACGTCACTAAACCCTCGGGGTTTTATTTCAGACGGTTGACAAAGATGACAAAGAGGTAGATAAAGGGTACTTCACTACCCTGGTCTCCGACACTAGAATCAAAAGACTTACAACTCGAAATTCGGTTGAAAAAGTGAGAGGAGAAAGTGAAAGTAGTTCTCCGGGAAATCAAGGAGAATAGAAAGACAGTATTCCCACCACAGTAGACGTATAGACTCCAATAACTATAAAGAGGGTCGTTAGAACTAAGGTCGAACACGAAGGAGGTCGGGTCGTAAAGAGTATTACATGAGACGTATATTCAATTTATTCGTCTCACTGTTATATGTCGGAACTGGATGAGGAAAGATACGAACCTTGGACGGAGAACCAGGTACAGGTCAAGATTGACAACGAAGGACTGAACGGATGTCTAAAGAGTTCTCCATCCAGTTCACCAGACCATAAGGATAGAGAAAGTCTTAAAAGGTGTCCAACAACACTAGGTGTGTCAGTTTTCAAAACCGTATCAGTCATTTCGTCTTTATCTAAAAAAAGACCTTGAGAAAACGAAAAAACTATTAGGTTACTTATAACCGTTAAAATAGAGACCGAGGAGACGGAAAGGATTTTGGTCGAACTTGTAGACCTTAAAGTGCCAAGGACATGATAACTTCAGATCGAACCTCTTAAAACTCGTAATGGAATGATCGGACACTCTACTCACGTTAACACGTCATCAAACTCGTCAGTGGATGACAGATAGATAGATAGATAGGAGTTACCCCTCTCTTTTTCTCTCTCTTTTAACCCGTAAAAGAACGTTCATATAGATACGAAGTAAAGAAAATAACGGTTTATCATCAGACAATATCAGTTTCGACACAAAAAAGGTCATCAGTATATGTCTATACTCTCAACCTGGTATTTGTTCCAGGTGGGAATTTCTCACGGTTTCTTAACTACGAAAACTTGACACTACAACCTCTTCTGAGAATTCTCAGGGAACCTGACGTTCCTCTAGGTTAGTCAATTAAGATTTCTTTTACTTAGAAGTGATAAGTATCCTTCCTTACTACGATTTCCACTTCGAGGTTATAAAACCGGTGGACTACACCTTTCGACTGAGTGACCTGTTCTGGGACCACGACCCCTTCTGACTTCCGTCCTCCTCTTCCCCTGTTGTCTTCTACTCTACTAACCTATCATAGTGACTGAGTTACCTACTGACTCTCAGTTACCTCTGAGTTAGTAGAGGTCGAGGTTCTTTACCACTTTTTGTCCCTTTAGGCCGTACGACGTCAGGTACCCCAGTGTTTCTCAGTATGTACTGACTCACTGACTCATTGTTTTTGTTTAAGACAATGTCCCAAGGGACCACCGAGTCTACACTTTAGACGGACGTTACGTCCTCACTCACTCACTTCAGCGAGTCAGCACAGTTTGAGAAACACTGGGACACTTGACATCGGGTGGTCCGAGGAGGTAGGAACCCTAAGAGGTCCGTTCTTATGACCTCACCCAACGGTAAAGGAAGAGGTCCCCTTGAAGGACTGGGTCCCTAGCTTGGGTCCAGAGGGCGTAACGTCCGTCTGCGAAATTGGAGACTCGGTGGTCCCTTCGTTACATCCTCTGGTTCCAAGTTAAGTGCTCGGTCCTTCTAGGGGACCTCTTCCCGTACCGATGGGTGTGGTCATAAGAACGGACCTCTTAAGATACCTGTCTCCTCGGACCGTTCGATGTCAAGTACCTCAACGTTCCTCAGTCTGTACTGACTCGGTCATTGTGAAAGTAAGACAATGTTCCGAAGGGCCCACCACACTCACCATTTCTTAGACGGACGGTTACGTCCTCTGTATTCTCTGAACCCAAACTAGGGACCCAGCCCTTCTGGGGGACCTCCTCTTGATCCATTGGGTGAGGTGATAAGGTTATAAGAACGGACCTCTTAGGATACCTGTCACCTCGTAAAACCCGATGTCAGGTATCTCAGTGTCTATCAGTCTTTGCTGCACTCGTTAAGTCGTGGGTGTGTGTAACGCCATATACTAATTTGGTGTTAAAAAAGAACCCCTGAGAACCATAAAAGGTTAAAAATAATGATACTATGTTAACGATAACAAAGTGTTCAGAAAGACCCTTTAGTACGAAAGTAAAAATAACCTAATTTTTGAAATTTATCAGAACAATATATATTAACAGATTTTTGCAGTCAGCCCAGTCTAGTCAAATCCGTAGTTGAGATGGCTAAAAAGAAATGTTCATAAACCTTAATGACTTTCCCGTTGAAAATTTAGAAATTTAAACTAATATCCGAACAGATAAATAGGAAAGTAAGATAAAAACGTTAGAACACTTTTCCTCGTACGTTTAAACAATTACAGAAAGAATACTAAAAAGAAAATAACAATACTTTAGATAAAGAGGATTATTAAAATAACATATAAAAATTGACTACATTTACATTTGGTGTCTTTAAAGAATGTCAATTACAAACGTAACACGTAAAGAAAAAAACACACACACGTAAAGAAGAATGGGCAAATGAAAGTTGAAAAAATAAAAACACAAGTTTTATACGAAGAATATTGACAATGTCGATTATAAACGAAAGATTTAAGTAAGACTCTTTCAGAGGAAACATTAGTAATGTGAATCAAGAAAAAAAATAAATTATATTTATAACTATAAAAGTCAGGTAATAGTACTCAAAAGACAAAGAAATAAGAGAAGAAAAAAGGAAATAAGAAAGAAAGACCGAATAAAAACCCAATTCACCCTTATAAATCATCAAGTAAAACACGGGAGATGACATAAAAATCGATAGGAGTACTAATAAAAACTAACGACATTTCTAATTTTATAGGTAATAATTAATTAGTATCGAAGAAGATTTGTTATGGTCAAGTACTTTTAGTAAATTTAGAAATTTATTATATTAATAGAGAAGAGTGTGACAAACGTCAATAAGATAACATATAAAACAAAGATCTATGTGGTTTTTTTAGGTTTACTATGGTATTAAGGTCTAAATTTCGTAGTTACTTCAAAATTTAACTATAAGTAAAATTATACGAATAAGAAAATGTAAATGGGTAGAAATAAGAGACACTACGAGGAATAAAGAACAATATCTAAACTTGTAGTTACAATATGAGTTCGGAAAGTCAGTCTTCTGAAAGAAAATGACGTTTAGATAACTCTTTCTTACGAGAGTCAAAATTAGGTAAACCACAACAGAAATGAATCGAAAGCAAAAACTTCTTATAAAAATTAAGTATATTTTATTGTCTGACCAAGGTTTATCCTTTTCCTCATGCAGTTCCGACATATAACAGTGGGACGAATAAATTGAATATACGTCTCATGTAGTACTCTTTGCGACCTGCCCTTCTTTGTGTTCGACCTTAGGTCTGACGGCCCTCTTTTTAGTTATTGGAGTCTATACGTCTACTGTGGTGGGAATACCGTCTTTCACTTCTCCTCGATTTTTGGGAGAACTACTTTCACTTTCTCCTCTCGCTTTTTCAACCGAATTTCGAGTTGTAAGTCTTTTGCTTCTAGTACCGTAGGCCAGGGTAGTGAAGTACCCTTTATCTACCCCTTTGTCACCTTTGTCACCTTTGTCACAGTCTGAAATAAAAGACCCCGAGGTTTTAGTGACGTCTACCACTAACGTCGGTACTTTAATTTTCTACGAATGAGGAACCCTCTTTTCAATACTGGTTGGATCTATCGTATAAGTTTTCGTCTCTGTAATGAAACGGCTGATTCCAGGCAGATCAGTTCCGATACCAAAAAGGACACCAGTACATACCTACACTCAACCTGACACTTCTTCCGACTCGCGACTTCTTAACTACGAAAACTTGACACCACAACCTCTTCTGAGAACTCCCAGGGAACCTGACGTTCCTCTAGGTTGATCAGGTAAGTCTTCCTCTAGTTGGGACCCTAAAGAAACCTTCCTTACTACGATTTCGACTTCGAGGTCATGAAACCGGTGGAGTACGCTTCTCAAGTGAGTAACCTTTTCTGAGACTACGACCCTCCCTAACCCCTGTCCTCTTCTTCCCCTGCTGGCTCCTACTCTACCGACCTACCGTAGTGCCTGAGCTATCTGTACTCAGACTCACTTGAGACCCTCTACCACTACCTGTCCCTCCGGACCGCACGACGCTAAGTACCCCAGCGTCTAAGCCTGTGCTGACTCACTGACTTGACTTGATCTGTCTAACGAAATAAAAAAGAAAATCGTGACATATGTATACAAATATAATTAAAAAGTCGAGATAAATCTTTACTGTCAAATAAAGAAAAGAAATAAGACGACACATATAACAAAGTAAAAAGAAGGGAGACAATCTTTTTGAACTCTATAAATGAAATAGAAATACAAAATCGTCAAACAGAGTCTAAACGGATCAACATCAATAATAAATAACACTCCTAAATATAAGTCAAGTCAGTGAGTCAGTGCAGACTGAGACGTTGGCGTACCTGGTGTCCTACGGTCCGAAGGCACAGGTAGTGGTTGAGAACCTCGAACGAGTTTGGGTAAAGGTAACTCAACCACTACGGTAGGTTGGTAGAGTATGAAACAGTCGGGGAAGAGGAGGACAGAAGGTAGAAGACGTTGTTGTCTCAGAAAAGATCACTCAGCCGAAAAAGTGTAATCCACCGGTTTCATAATCTCGAAGTCCAATTCGTAGTCAGGAAGCTTACTTATTAGTCCTGACTAACGTAAGTCCTAACTGACCGAACTAGACGAACGACAGGTTCCCTGAGAGTTCTCAGTTTTTAGGACTTGTTTTAAGATCGTTAGTCTTAGGTTGTTGTGTAATTTTTCTAGTATGTGGTACTGGTTCACCCGAAATAGGGTCCCTACGTTCCTAAGAAGTTATAGGCGTTTAGTTAGTTACATTAAGTGGTGTAATTGTTTAACTTTTTATTTTTGGTATACTAATAGAGTTATCTACGTCTCTTCCGGAAACTGTTTTAAGTTGTAGGTAAATATTATTTTTGAGAGGTCTTTCGTCCTTATCTTCCTTGTATTGAGTTGTATTATTTTCGATATATACTGTTTGGGTGTCGTTTGTAATAGGAGTTACCACTTTTTAACTTTCGTAAAGGGGATTTCAGTCCTTGTTCTGTTCCCACAGGTGAAAGTGGCGATGATAAGTTGTATCAAGACCTTCAAAACCGGTGTCGTTAGTCTCGTCTTTTTCTTTATTTTCCTTAGGTTTAACCTTTTCTTCTTCATTTTGAGAGTGACAAACGTCTACTGTACTAGGAGATGTACCTTTTGGGATTTCTGAGGTGGTCTTTTAATGATCTCGAGTAGTTACTTATATCATTTCAACGTCCTATATTTTAGTTGTGTGTCTTTAGGGAACGTAAGGATATGTGCTTATTACTCTTTCATCTTTTTCTTTAATTCCTTTGTTAAGGTAAGTGGTAACGTTGCTTTTCTTATTTTATGAATCCTTATATAGATGGATTTCTTTGATTTCTGGATATATATCTTTTGATATTTTGTGACTACTTTCTTTAGTTTCTCCTGTGATTATCTACCTCTTTATATGGTACAAGTACCTAGCCTTCTTAGTTATATCACTTTTACTCATATGATGGGTTTCGTTAAATGTTTAAGTTACGTTAGGGA
>SJYO01048061.1:13725529-13854076 GCA_006410555.1 Capra ibex | reverse complement strand
ACGTCGAGTTAAGGTCTTTTTATTTGCTGGGTTAGTTTTTTACCCGGTTTCTTGATTTATCTGTAAAGAGGTTTCTTCTGTATGCCTACCGATTGTTTGTGTACTTTTCTACGAGTTGTAGTGAGTAATAATCTCTTTACGTTTAGTTTTGGTGTTACTCCATGGTGAAGTGTGGTCAGTCTTACCGACGCTAGGTTTTTAGACGTTCGTTATTTACGACCTCTCCCACACCTCTTTTCCCTTGGGAGGATGTGACAACCACCCTTACGTTTGATCATGTCGGTGATACCTCTTGTCACACTTCTAAGGAATTTTTTAACGTTTATCTTGATGGAATACTGGGTCGTTAGGGTGAAGACCCGTATGTGTGGTTCCTTTGGTCGTAACTTTCTCTGTGTACATGGGGTTATAAGTAGCGTCGTGACAAATATTATCGGTCCTGTACCTTTGTTGGATCTACAGGTAGTCGTCTACTTACCTATTCTTTCGACACCATGTATATGTGTTACCTCATAATGAGTCGGCAATTTTTCTTAAGTAAACTTAGTCAAGACTACTCTACCTACTTTGACCTCGGTTAATATGTCTCACTTCATTCGGTCTTTCTTTTTGTGGTTATGTCATATGATTGTGTATACATACCTTAAATCCTTCTACCGTTACTGCTGGGACATACGTTCTGTCTTTTTCCTGTGTCTACACATATTGCCTGAAAACCTGAGTCTCCCTCTCCCTCTCCCACCCTACTAAACCCTCTTACCGTAAGATTGTACATATGATAGTATATTCTTAACTTAGCGGTCAGGNGTCAGATACAGACTGCGTCCTATGTCGTACGAACCCCGACCACGTACCCCTACTGGGTCTCTCTACAATACCCCTCCCTTCGCCCTCCCCCCAAGTACAAACCCTTGCGTACATTCTTAATTTCTAAAATTTTAAATTTTTTATTTTTTGATTTTTTTTTTCTCAGAAGAGGTTCTGGTGTCAAGTTTTCGTAGTTGAGAAGCCGTGAGTTGAAAAAATATCAGGTTGAGAGTGTAGGTACGTACTGATGACCTTTTTGGTATCGAAACCGATCTATCTGCAAACAACCACATCATTACAGAGACGAAAGATTATGCGACAGATCGAAACAGTATCAACACCGATAATAAATAATACTACTAAATATAACCGTAATAAATTAATACGCCCATATAAGGAGAACTCTTTGAATATACGTCCAGTCCTTCGTTGTCAATCTTGACCTGTACCTTGTTATCTGACCGAGGTTTATCCTTTTCCTCATACAGTCCGACATATAACGGTGGGACGAATAAATTGAACATCCGTCTCATGTAGTACTCATTGCGACCCGACCTTCTTCTTGTTCGACCTTAGTTCTAACGGCCCTCTTTATAGTCATTGGAGTCTATACGTCTACTGTGGTGGGAATACCGTCTTTCACTTCTCCTTGATTTCTCGGAGAACTACTTTCACTTACTCCTCTCACTTTTTGAACCGAATTTCGAGTTGTAAGTCTTTTGATTCTAGTACCGTAGACCAGGGTAGTGAAGTACCCTTTATTTACCTTTTTATCACCTTTGAAGCCGTCTGAAATGAGAAAACCCGAGGTTTTAGCGACGTCACTAACGTCGGTACTTTAATTTTCTACAAATGAGGAGTCTTCCTTACACTACTCGTTGGATATATCGTATAAGATTTCGTCTCTGTAATGAAACGGTTGCTTTCAGGTAGATCTTCCGATACCAAAAAGGTCATCAGTACATGCCTACACTCTCAATCTGACAGTTCTTTTGACTTGCGGATTCTTAATTACGAAAACTTGCCACCACAACCTCTTCTAAGAACTGTCAGGGAACCTGACGTTCCTCTACGTTGGTCATGTAAGATTTCCTCTAGTCAGGACCCAAGTCACCTTCGTGATTACGACTTCGACTTTGAGGTTATGAAACCGGTGGAGTACGCTTCTCAACTGAGTAACCTTTTCTGGGACTACGACCTTCCCCAACTCCCGTCCTCCCCTTCCCCTACTGTCTCCTACTCTACAAACCTAACGTAGTGGTTGAGCTACCTGTACTCAAACCCATTTGAGACCCTCAACCACTACCTGTCCCTCCGGACCGCACGACACTAAGTACCTCGGCGTTTCTCAGTCTGTACTGACTCGTTGACTTGACTTGACTTATTATAAGGGATTGGCATTTAAACTTTACTAATTTTTCACGAATGTTTAAAATTAATACTCACAGGTGTTACTTCTTATATATCATATTCGTTTAAAACATTGTGACTCTCTGTTAAATTATGAAACTTAAAAAAGAAGCTCTCTATATAATTAGTGACTTCTAAATTGTCACGACTACACAAGAAAGTTTACAGACAAAATGTATATGAAAGACAGTCCTGAAAAGACAAAGTTTTAGAATCTCCTTGAATATTCAAACTTTCGAAATTTCTTTATGTGTAGAACTTCTTCTCTTTCATTGAAGGTATAAGGTATATTTGTCGTGATTGCATATAAATATGGAATAATAGTTTCTGATGAGATTCTAAAATACTCATAATTGGTAGGTATATAAAAGGATGATAATTTGTTATAAAGAATTACAAGAAAGGTGAGTGGTGATTCAAGTCTTAGTAGACACCAAGAACAATTTTGCCATCTACAAATTTTGAGTAAAGTCAAATACACTTATTTTTTCCCTTCTACCGTCCTGAAGAGATCACAAGGTACCTATTCTGTCACGAAGGTGACGTCTCACACGTCGAACCCAGAGGCCAGTTCCGTGATTCTAGGGTAAACAGTTCGCCACGTTCCCTTTTTTTTTTTTTCAGCTTTCCTCTCTAGTGATCACCCGTGTTCTGTACGGAAAAATATTTGAAAGGAGAAATGAAGATTAGTATTATTACAAGTACGTAGTAAAGGTATCTGTATATATGTTTTACTGTAAAGATGATATCACATTGGGTTGAACGTATTTTATAATTTGACTACGACACAGAACTACGAAATATGATGAGTCCTTTCTAACTGAAGTTGGTATATCTATAAAATTCTTTCCGTTAAGAAAAAGAGTCATATACACACACGATTCAGCGAAGTCAGTACAGGTTGAGAAACACTGGGACACTTGATCCCGTACGGTCTGAGGAGACAGGTATTCTAAGAGGTCCGTTCTTATGAACTCACCTCAACGGTAAAGAAGGAGGTCACTTAGAAGGACTGGGTCCCTAGCTTGGGTACGGAGAATTTAGAGTTCGTGACCGTCCTCCCAAGACATGGTTATCGTGGTGGACCCTTCGGGAATGGAGTCATACTTCAACGAGTCAACACAGGCTGAGAAACGCTGGGGTACCTGACATCGGATGGTCCGAGGAGTCAGGTACCTTAAAAGGTCCGTTCTCATGACCTCACCTAACGGTAAAGGAAGAGGTACCCTAGAAGGGTTTGGTTCCTAGATTGGGCTCAGAGGGTGTGACGTCCGTCTGTAAAATGGTAGACTCGGTGGTCCCTTCGAGTTATATCCATTAAGATATAAGATGGGAAAGGGACTTATAAAGTCCGTAACACGATATATAAAAGACTATTACATCTTGAAATCATTTTCAAAATAGTATAAACTTAAGTCAAGACTACTTTTCTTAAAGTGTTACTTAACACACCGTTTTTTCGTGTCATCAATTATCGATATCGTATTTTTCTCCAGTTTATTGGAACTACAATTGTAGTCGTGATGGTTAATATCTGTATAATATAAGATATTCGAAGAAATGGTAAAAGTCAAATAAAACAATCCTAAAACCATATCTAATTTATCGAATATATTTTACCATGGAAATTTTTCGTGTGAAACTAGTTACGCGAAAAGTAGTTTTGTATCCTAAATTATAGATAAAATACATGTCTTCGAAAGAAGTTTCTTTTAATATATATAACCTCCGAGACTTAGAGTACCTTTCTTTTCGGGTCGTCTAGATGGTAAATCTCAATGGGGTCTCCATGAAAAATATTGTGACTCTCAAGTCGAATTGGTGACACGAATTAGTGACTTATCAATTTTACTTAGATTGTGACCGTTTCAGTATCTTAAGGTTTCAAAGAATCATAGCATCGATTTGAGTGTGGAACGTAGGAGTTGATTGAGGTGTGAAGAAAAAAGGGAGAATAAGGGAAGAAATTTTTTTCATTTCATTTCATTTTCACGATCGACGAGTCAACACAGGTTGAGAAACGTTGGGGTACCTAACATCGGGTGGTCCGAGGAGACGAGTACCTTAAGAGGTCCGTTCTTATGGTCTCACCCATCAGTAAGGGAAGAGGTCCCCTAGAAGGGTTGGGTCCCTGACTTGGGTCTAGAGAGCGTAACGTCCTTCTAAGGAATGACAGACTCGGTGGTTCTTCATAAAATATAGGATCGGATTCCATATCTAGACTTGAGGGTATCACAGTCTTCACAGTAGTATGACAATCTGACTACATGGTTATTACTAGTCCCCCTTCTAAAGAATCGTCTGGATTAGGTGTGTTGTTTGGGTCCGTTCGGCTTATGTCTTTTGTTACTACGGTTTCGTTTCTCGGTTCCGACTCTTTTGAGAATGGAAAATCGAAACTATGACGATTGAGTGAAGAACACAGATTATATGGACAGTATACAAGAAGTACACACACAAACATCTGATCACAATGACGAAACCTTAATCAATATGCTAATATCATTTCTGTTAAAGTACCCTAGTGGGATATAAATGTTTTAGAAAAGGTCCCCGAACACCAAATCCTTCTATGAATAAATGGATCACTTATAACATGTTGAATTTTAAATCTCTCGATAAGTAAAAAGGTGGACCTTCAAGGACCGAGTTAATATTCAAAATCGTAAAAGACTATTCCGTTATAAAATGGGACCCTAAGGACTTTACTATACCTTTACCATAAGTGTAAAAGAATCTTTCCACGTAGAAAGTGAACATGGGGTCTACTTGTCTCTTTTTTCAAGTTCTCTACTTTACTAATTTTAACGGGTGGATTTCAAATTCTTTCGTGAGGAAGAACTATTTTATGTCTATACACAGAGTCGTATCGAAGGAAAAGGTTAAACGTTCAATTGTCTGTGTGAACCTTCATCTAACAAAAGACGTTTATCTGTTTTTGGATTTATCAGAAACATCTCGCCAAAAATTTTCTATTAGGGTGTATCTTTACACATCTGTGGAATTTTCTAATTATATAAATAAACACATACAATCAGAGTCATCGTTTTGGTAAGTTTAAATCTCAGACAAACCGTTTAACTGATTACTAATATAGAGTATTCTCTGAAATGAAAACAAGGTTACGACACTTGTAATAGACAAAGAGGACTCTTACGATAAATAAGAAGACTAGTAAAGAGGGAAAGTGATAGTAGTGAATAGGTTGGTCTCCTTTTTTTAGAATACACGTTTAATAAGGAAACGAAGAGAAATATTGAAATGGTAGATACATACTGAGACATTTGTTGTATAAAATCTTTTTTCAAGATAGTTACCTTATTACATAAAAGATAAAAAAAAGTAAAGTAAGTCATAATAAAAACTCTCGTTCTGTACGAATAAGTAACGTACTTTTTATGTGTATCTGCACAAGATTAGAACTACCTATAGACTCAACAAACTAGGAGACTCCCACAAATATACTCGGTAAAATACATGTGACGTACACAAGAATACCTCGCGTATGTTACGTTAGTTTAACTACTCAGTATCCTACACGACTCACAAGAAACCTTCCTTACTACGATTTCGACTTTGAGGTCATGAAACCGGTGGAGTACGCTTCTCAACTGAGTAACCTTTTCTGACACTACGACCCTCCCTAACCCCCGTCCTCCTCTTCCCCACTGTCTCCTACTCTACCGACCTACCGTAGTGACTGAGCCACCTGTACTCAATATCACTTGAGACCCTCAACCACTAACTGTCCCTCCGGACCGTACGACGTCAGGTACCTCAGTGCTTCTCAACCTGTACTGACTCGCTGACTTGACTTGTCTTGACTCCTACACGATTAGATATTGAAATCACACTTACTGGTTTGACAAAGGGTTTCACAAACTTCATTCAATAGACAGATCATCGTTACCTATTTGAGAAGAACGAGGTGTAGGAGTAGTTGTAAACCGTAAAAGAAAAATAATTTAATTAAAAATAACCTCGTATTAACCAAATGTTACAACACAATGAAAGATGACATGTCGTTTCACTTCGTCGGTATATATATATGGGGGAGTAAAAACCTAAAGAAAGGGCAAGTCCATTGGTGTCTTGTAATTCATCGCAAAGACTCGATATGTCATATAAGAGTAATTAATAGATAAAATATCTATCATAGTTATCACTAATACACTATTAGGACAAGAGGATAAAAGACTAGAAAAAGAAAAATGGTTAGGTATCCCAAACTTACTATAGACTAATTATAATTTAATTATTAGATAAATATATCAATACCTGAGAAATAAGGAGAAAGTATTTACCGACGAATTCAAAAACTGGCAAAAAAGTTATAAAAACGAAAAACAAAATCGAGTATGTACATATATATATATATATATATGTCTTTTTATGTGTGTATATGTCTTTACATGATATATATATTAGACATAAGGGATATACATAACGTAATTTCTCACTTTCACAACCAATAAGTCGACACAGTCTGAGAAAATTGGAGTACTTGATATCGGATGGACAGAGGAGACAGTTACCCTAAAAGGTCCGTTCTTATGACCTCACCCATCGGTGAGGGAGAGGTCTCTTACAAAGACTGGGTGTCTAACTTGGGACCAGAGGACGTGACGCTCATCTAAGAAATGACAGACTCAGTGCTCTATTCGGGTATACATGACATATATATGAATACGAGACACACACACACACACACACACACACACATAAAACCTAAGATTAAGATACAGACTATGATCAAATAGAAAGTCAGAAAATATTTGTAAATAATAAAAATATTTGTATTTTCATACTATAGAAAATATTGGTACATATTTATTAAAACCCGGAAGGGACCACCTAGTCACCATTTCTTAGACGGACGGTTCCGTCCTCTGCGTCCAAGTCAGGAACCCGATCCTTCTAGGAGACCTCTTCCTTTACCGTTTGGTGAGATCATAAGAACGGATCTCTTACGGTACCTGTAAGAACACCCCATGTCAGGAATCCCAGTGTCTTCTCAGTCTATGTTGAATCGTTTATTAATCGTTGTTAATAATTAAATTATATTATTTTAATAGTAACAGAAATACTAATCGTACAAGAAACAAAGAACAAATCCTTTAAGAAAGGATAGGGTTTTATTTTATAAAGTAAATGATATAATAAAAGACATGAAACATCGAAACGGAAACTATAAATTCATAAACCAGATACATCTTGTCTAAAAATGTTTCGAACTTTATCGATAGGTTAAAGAAAGTACAAGAAAACTTATTTGTTATAACATCTTATTAAAAACAAATTAGTCATATAGGGAGTGACTACAAGTCACGATGTCACTAGTCTGTATTGAAAGGTCGACAAGTACCAAGACAAGGATTTAAGAAATAAAATAAGGTAACTGGACACATAAACCTGGTTTTAGTAGAACAGAAGTACTGACGTGTAAATTTAGAACTGAACACCATCTGTTCAACACCGTTATACACAGAATGGAAAGATATATTAACAAGTAAAAAAAGTATACATAAAATCAAAGAGAAGTAAATCTACAACACACCTGAGAAAAAAGTCTACTGGTAAGTATCTTCCCCGTTACGTCATAAAAAGTTTAAAAAAGTAGAACACCGTGTGTAACTGTGATTACACTAATCATTTATATGAACCCAAATTTTTACTCTGACACGGATACTTGTCACTCGTCAAACTTATCCTCACCTCAACAGGGAAAAACGGGGGGTAGGGTTTTGAAAGGGGTCAGGGTTTCGATTTACTAATTATAAAACAGGTGAATACTAGACAAGTGCCTTACTTTTTACAATCTACTAAGTGACGAATTAAACCCTTCAATAAATTTATAAACAGAAGAGTCCACAAAATCGACTATCCCATCAAGATCAAACCGATCTTTACCTAGAAAAATAGTTATCTTAAAGTGAACGATAGAAAGAAAAATTACCTCACTTTCTAAGAAATTTAAAATATCACGAAATATTAAAAGTCTTCAAAGTGTATGTACTAAAATATATTAGGATATTATTAAGAAAAAGAGAGAAAGGGGGATCGGGACACAAAGGGCAGGGGAGAGTGAGGGGAGGTCTTTCGTGATCAAACAAGAGGCATAGACCCTCTGAAAAAGAAAAGACAATATAAGTAATCAAACTACATACAAAATCAAAGGTGTACATTTACTATAGTATACCATAAACAGTAAGAGACAGACTGAATAGAGTGAATCGTATTAATGGAGGTTCAGGTAAGTATAACAATGTTTATCGTTTTAAAATAAAAAAAATACTGACTTATCGCGATAAGTCAGTATTTTTTTTATTTTAAAACGACAAACTGACTTATCGTGTGGTAATCCCGAAGTGACCACCGAGTTGACCATTTCTTAGGTGGACGTTACGCCCTCTCGACCCAAACTAGGAACCTAACCCTTCTAGGGGACCTCTTCCCTTATCGATGGGTGAGGTCATAAGACCAGATCTCTTGAGGTACCTGACATATCAGGTACCCTTAACGTTTGTCAGTCTGTACTGACTCGCTGAAAGTGTCATGTAGTAACGTATATATATATATATATATATATGTGTGTATATATGGTGAATCTAACGAAAGTATGGAACCGTTAACATTTATTACGACGATACTTGTAACCTTACGCACATGCAAAATAAAATAATAAATAAATAAAAAATTTAAAAATAAAATGAAATGTTATGGTAAAACCAAAACGGTATGTAACTGTACTTAGATGGTGCCCACATGTACACAAGGGTTTGTACTCGGGGGGAGGGTTGAGGGAGGGGTATTGTAAAGAGACCTGGTAGTGGCACGTGGTCGGGGTTCGTACGACATAGGACGTAACCTGTATCTGACCGCTAAACTAAGAATGTACTATCATATGTACAAAGTTACGGTAAGAGGGTTTAGTAGGATGGGAGAGGGAGGAGGAGACTCAGGTTTTCAGAATATGTGTAGACACAGAAAAAACGACAGAACGTATGTCCCAGCAGTAACGGTAGAAAGATTTAAGATATATACACAATAATATGACATAACCACAAAAAGAAAGACCGAATGAAGTGAGACATATTAACCGAGGTCAAAGTAGGTAGAGTAGTCTTGACTAAGTTTACATAAGAAAAATTACCGACTCATTATGAGGTAACACATATACATGGTGTCGAAAGAATAGAAAATTTTAATCACAAAAGTTATAAACCCTCACCTTAACGATCTAGTATGATAACAAGTTATATATAAAAAAACTCTTTGACGGTATGACAAAAGGTGTCTCTGACATGACTAAATGTAAGGGTTGTCACATCTTCCCAAGAGAAAAGAGATGTAGGAACGGTCGTAAAAGAAAAAAGACAAGAGAAACCACTATTGATAAGGCTATCCACACTCCACTATAGAGGAACACCAAAACTAAAAGTAAGGAACTACTAATCACTACAACTCGTAGAAAAGTACACGAACAACCGGTAAACTTGAAGACGAAACTTTTTTTTACAGATAAGTCTTAAAGACGGGTAAAAAATTCAAACAACAAAGAGAACAAACAAAACAGTGTGCTCACATACAAGGAGCTAAGAAACAGAGTAGTGTTGTTTCTAAACCTCACTGCCTGTAATTTCGGGGGAACCGCACAGTGTAGAGAGTCCAGAACCTATCTGGTACAATATCGAGAGTCCAGAGCTTACCTGGTACAATATCGAGAATCTGTTTAGTCGCAATGTCGAGTCACAATGTCGAGATAAAATAAATCTTCTATCGTCCTTTTAGGTAGAAGTTCCGTACTCCCGTGCAGTTAGGTTTCTGTGCTCCTCTTCTCGCGGGGTCGTCCCTCTCTCTCTCAACCGAAACCGAGAAGATAGATATACAAACAGAGAGGGACCCGGACAGGATACATTTAACCCGGTCGGTCCTCACAACAAACAAGATGGACAGCAGGAGTGAGACCTGGAGTCTGGAAGAAAACAAGGTAAAAGTGTCCGATAAGGAAAGGAACAGAACATCGGTGGCGGTAAAACCTAAGGAAAAGGGACAAGATGGATGGATTGTCAAATTACAAATCAACATACTCGATAAATATATACACAACCTATAATTGTGGAATGGTCAGTACAGTGAACTTTTATAGGAGAAGTTAAATCATCTAACTGACAAAGTCAAACAACTACCAAAGGAAACGACACGTTCTCGAAAATTGAAATAAATCCAGGGTAAACAAATAAAAACGAAACATAGGAAACGTAATCTTCTACCTATGTTTTTTATAACGACTTTAAATACAGTCTCACAAGACGGATATAAAAGGAGATCCTCAAAGTATCATAGACCGGGAATGTAAATTCAGAAACTAGGTAAGACTTAAGTAAAAACATGTACTACAAGTCAAGTCAAGTAAGTGAGTCGGTACAGTCTGAGAAACACTGGGGTACTTGACGTCGTGAGGTCCGGAGGGACAGGAAGTGGTTGAGGGCCTCGAATGTGTCTGAGTATAGGTAACTCAGCCACTACGTAAGATTGGTAAAGTAGGCGACAACAGGTGAAGAGGAGGACGGGAGTTAGAAAGGGTCACAGTCCTAGAAAAGTTTACTCAGTCGAGAAACGTAGTCCACCGGTTTCATAACCTCAAAGTCCAAGTTGTAGTCAGGAAAGTTACTAGTGGGTCCTGACTAGAGGAAATCCTAGATGTATTACAATCTCTTACAAAATTAAAGTAAGAAAACGTACATCGATAGGTCAAATGGGTCTTGGTGAATAACTTCCCTGAGAGAAAAGAGGTAACATAAAAGTACGGAGGACACAGTATCTAATTAACTGGTATTCTCACACCCAAATAAAGACCCGAAAGATAAGACAAGGTAACTAGATACACAGACAACGTTGTGGTCATGGTTTTAAAAAACTAATGACAATAGACTGAACTACAACAGAAAACACCAGTACCTACAACGGTAAGAATTATTAAAACAAACCAAAGGTGTGTCACAAATTTTTGTTTGGTCACTTTCAGAAGTAAAAACTTGGATACAGAGAGATTCACGTCTTTATAATAGGTTTTCGATTTAGTGCTCGAGTTCGGAAGAAAGAAAAAGAAGGACAGAGAATAAATCTTGTTAAATATATAATCAAGGATTCAGAAAGGTTCACGATGTCCGTGGTCTAGTGTCAATTTTCTGAAATAAAACATTACGACGAAACTCAGACACCTACATCGTAAGAGAGATTTCTAAAGTAATAACGATTTCCGTTCTTTATGAAATAAAGGTTGTAGTTTTCACTTATTCTACAACAAGTAGAATCTTCAGGTCCTTATATATTATCTTTGTCCTAATGGAGTCCTCGATCTTCAATTGTGAACATTTGAGACTTCTCAAAATTTAAAGATAAGAAAGACATTTGTCACGTACTGAAGGAGATATTGTTATAAGATTGAAAAATTAGGGTAGTCACCGTGTCGAGACGTACCTGACAATCTTTATTTTCACCTATCAGGTCCTATTTGTTGTCGACGTTCAGATATAAGAACCTACTTCTGGGTTCAAAGTCATGACCTCCCTAATTTTAGGTTCCAAATTCTTTTGTGATCTCTTTCATTTTCATACAATAGAGTATTTATCTACCTTGTGTAAAAAATTTCATTTCAAAGTAATGAGACGATCCAAAACTGAATTTACACAACATGGTTGACGACATTTCCCGTTATACTTTAATCTGAGTTATCGGACCTAAACAGAAGAATTAAAAAACCTACAAATTTATGAAACGTAATAAAAAATGAAATACTTGTATAAAGAAATGTACATTAGTAACACTTTAGAATATTCGAATTTTATAGAAATGATCTCGATAAAGAAGTTTTTAACTTACCATCAAAAGAAAGGTAATGATCGACCTTCAAAAAGAAAGAAGACGAACAAAAATAAAGACTCACGATATAGGATAATGTAAGAATATAATGAACTATAGGAATCAACCTTATAGTTATAGAAGATCAATTTTACAATTTCCGACAGTCATCACTGATGAATGGTAAAAGACGAAGACATATTAAGTCGAACTCTTGAAAGAGACTTGTGTCTGTGAAAGAAATAAGAGAATCGAAAAATACGTAGTATTTTAAACTAAGTGCAGATAATTACGTTACCTCACTGAATTCTACTGGGTACAATAAGACAAAAATGTTACTCATCAAAATATACGTGAGATGAAAACGGACTTATAGAGAAATTATAAATATAGTACTAGACCTATGGACGTAAAATTTGGTAATAAGATTGTATGTAATTTTAAATAAAGATCTCTGAATCTTTGGTTCATAAAAAAAGGGGCATTACTCACGAATATCTTTAGGTGATTTGTTCGTACGAAGGAAGTAAAAAGACACCTATTAGTATCATAGATATCCGTCAGTCTCCAGTTACACATGTACATTTGAAATATTAAGAAATTGAAGAAAAGATGTCCCCGTCTCAACGATGTACGGACAGAATATAAGCAAAGACTGTTTATGTTTTACCAGTACACTCTTTTTATCAGTTCTATTTACACTTCTGGATATCTATTCGACATTAAAACTAAGAAAAAAAAAAAACCATTAAAACTAAGAACATGAATTATAAAAAAGGACAAAAAAGACAAGATAGATTCATGGTATTCTATGTTTTCACTACGATTGTTTAATCATAATCTTGACTTTTGTTTAAATCCGTAGTAGTTTCTGTTGTCTGATATTCCTTAAATTACGTCTTCACTGACTTAGCCCCCTAATGTATCTTGAATAATTTGATAACTGAACGACTCTTAAATAAAATATAATATGCGTAAGTAAATTAGTAAGTAACGTGGTTAGAAGTGAAATATTGATCATAATGATCAAAGTCCGTGACACATCTATGATACAATATTCATCCGTAGACAGGGTTTCTTTATTTATAGACACTTACGTCATATTTATGTATCCATCGAGTTACCTGACTGTCTAGTTGTTACTTTTCCCGATTTTTCTTACTCATTTGTTAATCTTACTCTTGATTGGTATATATTCTGTCTTAAAAATTCTTGTGTGGTTGATTCGACTTGATACAAGGTGATTTTATTAGTCCGTCACATTCTTCCACCTATCTTTTTCAAACGTCCGGTATACTAACATAAATATATTCTGACTTTTTGTCCTATTCACTAGACTACACTACCTTTAGTTTTATTATTAATAAAACACCCTATTACTACCTCTCCTCTGTCCTTCACCAAAGGTACCTTAATCACTATGAGACATTTAACGTCAACGTGTCTACACACGAGAAATAATTAATTGACTCATCATGAATTCTGAACACGAAAAAAATAATAAAATTGGAAAAGATATTATAATTGTACATTTTTTTATAAGACTTGACACCCTACACCCTCTTCTTACCAAGTCCGAACTGTTGTCGAACATTGTTTCAGGATTATTTCTCTGGGTACACTAAGGAAAAATCCCCACTTACCTCCGGTCATACTGACACCGTATCACTAGTTCCACACTTTAGGGATTACAGATACCTACCTCTTCTCTGACATCGGTCTATTCACATCCCAAAATTTTCGGTCTCCTACCTTAACTTTAAATTAAAATTTGTAATTTCCTCTTGTACGTCTGAAGACTCGTACTCTCACTCCGTATTAACTCGTTGTCTTTCCATTGCGGTTTACCCCTTCCTTTATTGACTATGATAATAGTCCAAACCTCTTTCGTTACCGTGGGGTGAGGTCATGAAAACGGACCTTTTAGGGTACCTACCTCCTCGGACCTTCCGACGTCAGGTACCCCATCGACTCCCAGCCTGTGCTGACTCGTTTATAGTCCAATCTTACCAAATAAGTGTCAAATTTTTACAAATCTTCTTGTGGACGTACGTACGATAATCAAAGTCAGTGTAGACTAAGACAGACGGGGATAACCGACATCGGACGGTCCCAGAGACAGAGACCCTAAGAGGTCCGTTCTTATGACCTCACCCAACTGTACGGGAGGAGGTCCCCTTAGAAGGAATGGGTCCTTAGTTTGGGTGTAGAGAATGTAGAGGACGTGACTGTGTGCACAAGGAATGGTGATCACGGTGGACCGTAGTTGTGGAACCTACTTACTATAAGGACTTTATTTCAGTTTTCTTTTTTTAACCTCAAGAGAAATATCAGTTCTACCTAAGGAATCAAAAATTGAAAGGGAAGGTGATTTTTGTTAATCTTTTAACTTAATGTTTTATTTCGATGACAGGTCCGTAATGTGTTACATGTAGTGTACTGACGATAAGACCGTCTTACCTTTTCTTTTTTAGTCGACTCACAATGGTAACGTTACGTAAAGACGAACCCCAGTGAAAGGGCTGAGGTTAAGTCCCTTCTTTTTAATAGGGTATGACCAGAGATTATCTCATTCTCTACTTTTTACTTCTACGACTTCATAAACCTTATTCACTTCGTTATATAACGTTTTTCTCTCAATGTGTCTCTTTTTAAAGGGTTAGACGGGTCCTTAGGGGTATTAGAAACTGACATAACATTGGACTGGTTTGTCACCCACTTTGAGGTGTTCTGGTTCGTTTCCTGATGGTCTCTGGAAATTTGACTCTATATAAATTCAAGACTGGTTGGTTTCATTGTTGAGTAACTTGTGGCTCATAAGTCAACACTAAGGTCTCATAGTCTAAAGATAACACCCTGATTTAATGAGTATTTCCAATTGGGTTTGATTGGATTGTTTCTACTTTTCGTCCAATAAACTCTTATTTCTTAACGGATACTCCCTTTTCTTTTGTCACAAATTTTGTTTCTGTCGGTTTGGGCATTGAGTTGTTGTATTCCGAGTAGGTCATTACGGTTCTCCGTCTTTTTATACTAGGGTTTAATCCTTCATTTGTCTAGTCAACTTTAACAAGGTCATAGTGTCTCTACTACTATATTTATCTTAATCTGAAATCTCGTGAATATTTATACGAGTTCATATATTTCCTTTTTTATTAGTACGTCTCAACTCATTACCTGTAATTTGTTTTTTGTTTTTAAAAATGTTTTTCCTTGAAGACCTCGACTCTTTATCTTATTACTTTAAGTTTTAAGGGACCTATACGATTTGTAGTGAAACTTGTAACGTCTTCTTTTTTTTAGTCACTTGATTTTTACGTTGATAGGTCTGACTTTACCTTTCCCTTATTTTCTGACTTTTTGGGTTTGTCTTTTGTCAAATTGTTATATTTTTTCGACTTATACATACGTTTAACATTAAGGTGTCTTTCCCCAGTCTTTTTTTGTGAATGTACTTGTGTTTTTATTCTTTTTTTATTATGACCAGTGAGAAGTCTTTTTTTAGGTTCTCTTGTACAAACATCCTAAAATCATAATTCTATTATAAACTCAACTTTTCTATTTAAGTCTAGATAAAAGACAATTATAACATCGTTCAAACCAAGATGTAGAAGAGACTTATAAACTATTATGAGTCACTACTTTAATATACCCGGTCTTTAAATGAAAAACTCTTCAAATACTCATTTTTTAAATCTAATTACTTATATAGATTAAACACACAAAAAAACAGAATCAAAAATATCGATACAAATGGTTCTCAAAGTGTTTAAAGAAGATTATAAACTCAAAACAACAGTGATTCAGAAATATACAGGAATATTAAGTACATTATAGATATTTTAGAGATAACTATTGGGGTAAAAGTAGAAATTATGACCCCTAAACATAAGATAAAAAAAAGAACTAAACGAGATCTATAACAAAACAGGTAATTCTTTCAGGAAAACTTCGCCTTTTTTCAAGACTAAAACCATTTTAAAGGATAATTAACAGAAATAGAGACAAAAAGAGAGATAGATAAAACCCTAATAGGTAGTACAAAATGACAGAAAAATTGTGACGAAAATGTATATAAAGTTAGATATTACATAATTTTTCTAGTGGTCTATGAACCCATTGAAAACGAAATTTGTCAGTTTGTAAAATTTGTCGAATTTACACTTTTTCATTATACGATAGAAATGGATCTATAAATGATAATAGCAACAAGGGTGGAGTAAAGGAAGACTCCTACACTTAAAGGTAGACCTCGTTAAAGGGACGTCGGATTGCTTAAAAGAAATATCGTGAAGACCTCGCACAGACTATTATTTGTTTTGTTTTATTTTCTTGAAGAGTCTAAAGAAATTAGTGTCTTACAGAATAAAACAGGAAATAAAGGGGAATACTCAGTGGAGAGGTTTTGACTAAGGAAAAGAATCTCTTGAGTATATCAATAATAATAAAACATAACAATAAACCGAGTCTTAAAAATTAATATTAGTTGTCCTCCTTACCAGACATGTCCCTAAGACGGTATCGTCTTAACCTCACTCAAAGATCGTAGGGACATATATGAGATAATAGATATTTGTTTTACAAGATTATAATACTGAGACTAGTGGGTGTCAGGTTACAGTGTTGAACGTACCGATGCAGAATATTTCTTGTACATAAAGATAGGGGAAGTAGGGTTTATCTATAAATTTACATTATAGAAAATATGCCACGATTTATAATAGTAAGGATAAGTATAAAACTGTTTGAATCGTTTATATTGTGTCAGTAGTTCATAGGTAAAAAAAGACCTCTCCTTTGATAAAAATTACTATAATTTTGTTATTTATTCTATAAGAGTAAGAACTATTACATTTTAGACTCGAACTACTCCATGTAGTTCTACTCCATGTATAAACAATTATTTTATTTGTAAATTGTTTCGGTTCGTTTACCATAGTGGTAGGGGGAGACCCTAAAATAAAAAAAATTGTATTTTGGTTTTTTCATCGACTCTATCAGAAACAAATTTGTCGTGTTTTCTATTTTACTTGAAGAACTCTTCAGAAGAGGGTGTCATGCTCCTTCCGGTCTGTAAAAATAAATCCTAATTCTTTGTACAGTTTAAAAAGTATATTGTCTCGACATAGAAACTAGTAAGGGGTAACCAAGTTTCGTAAGACACTAAATTGTAATAAGAAAATAATTCAAATGAACAATAAAGGTTTCCAAAAAGTTTAGGTCGAAGAAAGGAAAGGTGGGTTTTATAACGACTGAATAGGATAAAGGAGTCTCTTCCGTTACCGTGGAGTCAGGTCATGAAAACGGACCTTTTAGGGTACCTACCTCCTCGGACCATCCGACGTCAGGTACCCCAACGATTGTCAACCTGTGCTGACTCGCTGAAGTGAAAGTGAAAAATGAAAGTACGTAACCTCTTCCTTTACCGTTGGGTGAGGTCACAAGAACGGACCTCTTAGGGTACCTGCCCCCTCGGACCACCCGACGGCAGATACCCCAGCGTGTCTCAGCCTGTGCTTACTTCGCTGAATCATCATCATCATCATAGGATAAAGGATTAATAATACAAAGATTAAAAGAGAGAAGATTGTATCGATAAAGATTGAGTCAAACGAGGGTTTTATTTTTAGACTAATATCGTAAAAAGATTAATTTTATAAAGTGATTGAAGAACTACCATATACAATATTTATCTGTATGTTGACACTGTAAATTACTATACTTAAACACAAGAAAGAATTCCGTCAAAACAAAAGTAAATAAGAAATAAGAATTTATAAATTACTTCTGAAGAATTTTATGGTCCCCGACTACTTTATTTTATTCCCTCTAGACAACAGAGTACCTCGAAAACAAGTTCATTTTATAGGGTGTACGTATACGTATATATAACCGTATGTGTGTGTGTGTGTGTGTGTGTGTGTGTATATATATATACATATATACATACATACATACATACATATGTAACCCTGAAGGGTCCACCATAATTACCATTTCTTGGGCGGACGGTCACGTCCTCTATATTCTCTGAGTCCAAACTAGGAATCAGAGGACGTTGCTAGAGGACCTCTTCCCATACCATTGGGTGAGGTCATAAGAACGGACCTCTCAGGGTACCTATGTCAAGTATGCCAGTACGTCTCAGTCCGCACTGACTTCACTGAATCGTGTATACGTGTGTACGATAGATATGTTACGTATAAATGCATAAACACACACACGAGAATACATATAGGTAATGTACAGGTACATCATATATACAATACACGTACACACAATATATGTACGGTTACAAAATTAACAGACGTACCACATAAGGGAAAGAAATAAGTATAAGTGAAGACCTACGTAAAATAGAGATGTGTATGGTTCATCTTCACAGTAAACGTTTCTTCTTAATAGAAACTTCTAAAATCTCAGTTGGAGGACTGGGAACTTTCGTGGAACGGCACACAAACAAAACTGGTGATACACATCATTTTAACATATGTATAACACATCAATACAAATCAAAAGTAAAGGGCTTGAAATATAACTCTCAATCTTTCGTTCATTAGATCGTCACACAAAGACTATATAAAAGTTTATATCACTTTTTCTACTGAATCTTTAGGAGGATTATACAAACTCTTATATACCTTGTATCTTTTAATAGACATCAATTACCTATACACAATAAAATAACTACTACGTTACAGGAACTTCCAGGTGATAGAGTTATAAGTCCCCTTCTTTCTCTTGTACTTGTATATAACTCCGTCCGGACCATGAAGTACCTATCTCGTGTTAAACCATTTTCACTTAAGGAATCGAGAATTGAATTCTATAAGTACACATTTACTTCGTACATATAATTCCTGTAGATGTGACACACACACACACATTTGTGTCTAAACTCCTAGTCTCCATCTGACTAGTTTGACTAATAAATAAATCTCTTTTGGAGTCACGACTAAAGAGAACGACGTTAAGAATGAGACCCTTTATACTACTCCGGTCTACAATAAGTAAGAATACCCGTCCTTCCTGACCCCGACATGATGAATTTTGAGGTTTTAATAAGAAGAGTCGAGAATATATTTCTTCGAACGTGTCAACAAAGAAGAGAGACTTCTGTCTCTTTCTTATATGGAAAGATTACATTTCTTTAGGAGAAACTCTTTTCCTCTACTAATGGAAGACGTTACATTCGTTTACCGAGGTCTTCGACATTTAGACATGTTGAAAAACTTCCAGAGATAAAAGTTTAAGGTTCCGAACAAATGGTAAGTAAATAAGAAAAAAAAAAATCAAAAAGACTGAAAATAAATTAAAAAATTATGTAAATAAATAAAATTAACCTCCAATTAATGAAATGTTATAACATTACCAAAACGGTATGTAGTTGTACTTAGGTAGTACTTAGAAATTGGGTACAATAGACTTGAAAAAATGAGTCTTTCTGGACTACATATTTGTATCTCTAAAAGTTCATCTTACCAAACCGTCACGTGACTTCTGATTGTCATAATCATTTTGATAAATAAAAGTTTAAGTCAATCAAACACACGAAAGTAAATATCACTTCTGTAGAGTTCTCGGGAAAATTCATACTAGATTTTAAAAGTTTTTAATATGTTTGGTCTTTTCAAAATGTAAATAGATGTAGGAGTTTTACAAAGTACTTTAAATATCTTAAGTCTAGTTTTCGATGTGTTCTTAAGATGGAGATCCCTTTAAAGTCTGAGAGTCTCTCTCTTGTTTTACCTATAGTATCAATCTTTTTATAAAACTCTTAAACATAGTAAGTTTTGGGTTTTATGTACACTTTTATTTCCTTTTGAATTCCTATATCTTTATTTATCTCCTTCTCATTCAGTGTCGTATACCGATCCTATATAAGTGACAAAATATGTTCCTAAGTAAGTGAGTTATGAAACACAGAATCCATATACTAGGGACAAGATTCATAACCCTTAGGTTACTATATATTTCATGAAACAGTTACCATTACACGACTCCATCTCATTTTTTTCCGTTACTATACGGTGTTAAGAAAATATAATAAATATACATCAAAAATTAATCGGAATCCATACATTGAAATCGTATTTTATAATTATTAAAACTTAATACGAAAGAGAAAAGAAGAAGGTTTTACTCTTGAACCTTCATGTAAAAGGAAGTACTTTTATACAAAGATACGTTATAATAATAATTTCTACTAAACACCATTGAAAAGAAGACAAATTTAATCACTGAAAGACAAATATCCTTCTCTCTACTATTGGTTGAAAAGAAACTGGTGGAGTTGAAAATCAAACCATCTATTTAAACTATAGGACGAGTTTTTTTTTTTAGTCATAAATGGGAAAAGTAACGTTCCTCTTTCTTTCGTTAGTTAAAAAAGATTATAACGTGATACCGAAAAGGAAAGTATAAAGACTGATATCACATTTATAAGATACATTTTACTACGACTCCACTCTCTTTTCTTCTGATCATGTCTACAATAATTTATAAGAAAGTTTTTAATAAATAAACATATGAGTAAATAAACATCTCGGAAGAAACAACACACATAAGATCAGTGTTGAGAAGACAATCAAATAAGTAACTACACTATTGTAACGTATTGATCGATGGATGTGGAACTTTTAGATAAAGTGTCTCTCCACCTTCTCAAATTACTGGTATTACTCATATACGAGAACCTAAAGTGTTCAAGTTTAGGGTCCAAATGATGAAGGATCTAAGTACTGGAACTGTTAAATGTCTTTTAAAAGAAAGGGTACCGACCTTCAGGAGGGGGAAAGGGGGGTACATTTTACTGTTAGTTTTATCTCAATAATATACCTAATATTTATACTCTCTCTGATCTTAACCATTCCAACAGTTTACTTACTATCAACGTAGACATTTATAAACTAATTTTATCTAACATTAGTACATAGTACATACATTTCTGTCATTGTTACTTTGTTCATGTAATATCACTTTCTTGTATGTAATAATTCAAACCCTAACCATTAAATATTGAACCTAACTGTAAATAACACATCTCATTTTGTAAGTAAATAAACATTATAAACTTATCTTATAAACGGAAAGTCCCGACAACACTTCTGGGTTGTTGTATCTAATAAGTCAGTGGTTTTATTAATCAAGTTTATAGATAGATATATAGTAGATTGATAAATAAATGGACAATAAGAATATAAGATCCTTTCTCGGATCTAGTACTTTCATCTCACTACTTGTTTCGCTCTTTCTCGTAAGGTAATCTTCGATGGTAAAAATAACTTCACCTTCTGTGTACGGACTTTTTTTGACATCCAGTCTTGTACTATGTATCATTCACGAATTCTTACATAGACAAAGGAGACTGAGTCGAAGATACCGTCTTCGATGACGATGGGTAGTGGGTAAAGTGACACCTGTTATACATACTATCAGAGTATAGTCTTCTTTGGTGTACTGACGTGTAGAGAAACGTCAACTCTATCTAACGACGACAACGACGACGACGACGACGACGACGACGATTCAGTGAAGTCAGCACAGGCTGAGACACACTAGGGTGTCTGCCGTCGGGTGGTCCGAGGAGGCAAGGACCCTAAGAGGTCCGTTCTTGTGACCTCACCCAACGGTAAAGGAAGAGGTTACGTACTTTCACTTCGCACTTTCCCTTCTGCGAGTCATCACAGACTGAGAAGTGCTGGGGTACCTGACGTCGGGTGGTCCGATCATTCTAGATTTTCTCTTTCGTATCAAAATAATCACTTATGTAAGGAAATATTTTGACATTCGTGTAAAAATGAAGAAATGTTTTACATAATAAAATCATACAGTATGTCGGTACCGAAAGTTATCGTTTTGACTCAAAGACCAGAACTATCTAACTCAATAGATAAGATAATAACTGAAGGTCCGTTATATTTTTCATATATCTTCAAAAATTTCTTAGAAATTTGTATGAACACTGACAATAAAACTAATTTGTAGGTAAAAGAGTATAGACATAAGTCTACCTATAAAATACGAAACATAGATGGATAAAGACTATTTAACCTATTTTCAAATTCCGAGTAAACTCGTGAACCATATCCAATCATAAAGTAAGTTGGAAACTATTTCAATTATTTTATTTGTCAACGGTAATGTGACGTTTCAACTAATGACCCCTTATTAATTGATTGATGGTTGTGACATGTTTCCGGGTGTTCTCTCGACCACTTGAACGTCTAAAGACTCATGAAGTCGTTACGAATCCAAGTTTCTCTATAATTTTACGATGTTGGAGACTAAAGTAAAACTGACAGGAACCTTCCTGAGGTTGTTTAGCCGACTTTTCGAATGTGACCTTCGGTTCGTAGAAGATATCAGACTCTTCGTCTTCCTGTAAAGACTACTTATCTTATGAGTAAAGAAAAGTACTTTTTCACAAAGATTATGTGTAGATTATTACGTATTAGATAGTCGTGTCCGTATTTTTTTAGAAAATTTCAAAATCGAGGAATGTACCAAAGAGACGACACTCTCTTTTATTATGTGAACATTTCAGGTACTATATCTCGTCATACGTATAACGTTTACTCTAATCTTTCATAAACACATCAAACGACAAACGATAACGTTATTACCGTAATAAAAAAAGATATTGGGTGAACTCACGATAACTCATATACTAAGGGAACTCCGGTAATAAAAATAATATTTGTGTGATGATTCTCGGATGAAAATATAAGTGTTATTTTACTTTAATACTTTGTTTATTAAAGACTTTCAAAATAATTTCTTTGTGACATATTCGATTGGGCATAACTTTGAATAAAAAAATATTGACCGTGTCCTACTTATAGTAACCACGTGTTATATGTTTCCTACTTAGTGTACAACTTTAATTCAACCCTATAAGAAACTGTCTTAGACACAACATTCACTACGACATTTTACTCGGTAAGTCACCCTGGACGTGACCGATGTCAAGATATCGTGAATATAAAATCTTATCGAATTTTAAACCCCGGAAATATCGTACACATGAGAAACGAGTTTTAAGAGGATTTTTCAAGAAACTAAGACATAACCGGACAGTAAATTCACTAACTGCGTTAGTTCCTTCTTATCTTCCTACTTTACCCTGGCTTTAGTGTACGATGTCTTACAAGTGTCCCTGATGAGACGTATAGTTGAGGAAAGTCGTACAGATTCTGGTATCCCTTTACTTCATCTTATTTATTCACAGTTATGTTGGAACGAATTTGTGAACTGATTCCAACTAGTAAAGTTGGTGGTGTTAAGTACAAAGTTTACAAAGATCAACTCTTTGACACTCACTTTCAAAACCGATTATATACACAAACACACACATACACATAAAACTTCCTGACCTCAAAGGGAAGTAATCAGACAGTTTATTATTGTATTACAGAGTTTGATTATTTTGGTATATACGTAACAAATTCACATAAACCTTTCGTAAAATTATCTTTATTGAGGACGTACATTATACACCAGTACTAACCCAATTTTCGAGTTAATGTAAAAGTAGTCTCTACGGATTCTCCAATGTCTACACAATAACCAGTGATAAAGTAGGAACAAAGTGGAAAAAAAAACTCACAACAGAGTAGGGTGTTACATAAAGTTCTTTACAATCTGAAAATTTTTTTAAAATCAGGCAAAAGTCGAAATGACCCATTCTACGACCACAGTATTGAAGTTAAAAAAATTTAATTTGATTTACAGAAAGGAGAAGAAGATTGTATAAGTAAAAATAAAATATATACTTGAAAGTACATACATAATTGAAATATCAAAGATATGGTAATATATGGTAAATATTTCTCGAAGGGATCACCGAGTCTTGCATTTCTTAAACAGACGTTACGTCCTCTGGGTCCAAGTTGGGCACCTAGCCCTTTTAAGGGACCCAGTCCTTCTAAGGGACCTCTTCCCTTACCGTTGGGTGAAGTCATAAGAACGGACCTCTTAGGGTACCTGTCCTCGGACCGTTCAATGTCAGGTACCCAAACGTCTCACCGTTAATTGACTGATTATGTATAGTCTATGTGTATAGTCTGTATGTGGTAATAATTAATTATCCCAGACATAGAATAAATTGATTAGACGAATGATGAAAAACATCCCTCCTATAAAGTAAGTCAAGTCAAGTCAAGTCAGCGAGTCAGCACAGGCTGAGAAAGGCTGGGGTACTTAGCGTCGTGCGGTCCGGAGGGACAGGTAGTGTTTGAGAGCCTCAAGTGAGTCTGAGTGCAGGTAGCTCAAGTACTACGGTAGGTCCGTAGAGTAAGACCCAACAGGGGAAGAGGAGGACGGGGGTTATGGAGGGTCGTAGTCTCAGAAAAGGTTACTCAGTTGACAAGCGTACTCCACAGGTTTCATGACCTCGAAGTCGAAATCGTAGTAAGGAAGGTTCCTTTAGGGTCCCAACTAGAGGAAGTCTTACCTGGCCAACCTAGAAGAACGTCAGGTTCCCTGGGAGTTCTCAGAAGAGGTTGTGGTGTCAAGTTTGCGTAGTCAAGAAGCCGCGAGTCGGAAGAAGTGTCAGGTTGAGAGTGTAGGTATCTGCTGGTATCCTTTTTGGTAGCGAAACTGATCTGCCTGGAATCAGCCGTTTCATCACAGAGACGAAAACTTATACGATAGATCCAACCAGTATTGAAAAGAAGGTTCCTCATTCACAGAATTAAAGTACCGACGTCAGTGGTAGACGTCACTAAAACCTCGGGGGTTTTTATTTCAGACTGTGACAAAGATGACAAAGGGGTAGATAAAGGGTACTTCACTACCCTGGTCTATGGTACTAGAAGCAAAAGACTCACAACTCGAAATTCGGTTGAAAAAGTGAGAGGAGTAATGAACAATGACTACGATGAGAAACCTAGAATAATAAAAACCAAAAGAAAAATTAATGAAGAAAAAAAGAAGTGATATTTTAAAGGGGTTTCTAAAGAGAGAAAAAAAAGTGAGGGTCACTACTTTCTAGTCGAGGGACAAAATTTTATACGGAGATGTAGTATATACCACGGACTCTCCGTAAGGTGTTTAATACTTACTGTAGTATATACTCATATATAAGTAAAGGTATTAAACTATGATAGAAATGTAGATATTACTGAAAATGTAGTTACGTATACGTACCTAATTCATTTTATTCGGTATTAACGAGATCAAATCAAAAGTCTATTCATCCGTAATTTTAACATACAAGTAAGTTCCCAATTCAGTGTTCAAACGATAATTTGTATTAATTGTCACCAAGTCAAACGTATTTCAATTTTGATTTTTCTTTATTCTGAAGTTGTTTTTCTTTGCGTCAAATGGTTGGTCTTTTAGAAAAGTACAATGTCGTAAAGGAGTATGTAAACTACGTTTTCTTTTGTCTTCTAGGTTGTACCTGTATGTACAATGGTTTCGTATTGTATCAAAATTATCGTCAAACGTTTACATGTTAATACGAATGAGATCTTAATAGGGAATGCCAAAACTAACTACAGTCCACTTTCATCCCTTTTTCTCTGTTCGGTTCAGAATACTTTTATTAATCTTTAAATAAAAAACGTTTCTATTGTCGAAGTAACACAAAACTTTTTTACTCGAAATCAGAAAACTCTTTATTGACAAAGTAGTTAACTACACAATAACACCATGTAATAGTTTATTTCATCATCGTCGGAAAGTAAAAGAATCCCGACTGAATGTCTGAACTTTCAAATATCTTTAATCCTATTTACTAGTAAAAGTCCCCTGTTTAAAAGGAGACGTTTTCTTCATAAGTCTCGAAAGAATCTCTATAATAGACGAAACTTTTTCTTCGTAGACTACTTCGAACAGATATTAATCCTTTGTAATCTATTTGAGAAGGGTAACATCTTTGTCTAACCTTGTTGATAAAGTGTCATTTAGTCTTAAAGTGATAGTTTAACATACTATTCGAAAAGACATCAAGAGGCATTTAGTACTTCACACTGTTGTCCCCGTGAACCATTCGGAGATTCTTGACTATTATTGAGTATTTTAAAGTGTTATTCAACGTATTATACGACGTGACCTAATCAGAGATTTAGTACCTAAAAGTGTTACGTTAAATATTTTTAGATAAATAAAAAATGGTACAAATAATAATAATACCCCTAGAGAGAGTCAGTCCCAAAGGGACTACCGAGTCAAACATTTCTTAGGTGCCCGTTACGTCCTCTGGGGACAAGCTAAGGACCTAACCCTTCTAGACAACTTCTTCCCTTTTTGATGGGTGTGATCATTAGACCGAAGCTCTGATCAGGGACCACAGTGTTTCTCAACTTTTCCTGACTCGCTGAAAGTGAAAGTAAAAACACCGACACGACGTGACCTCGTTGAAACTCTTCTACGGGGTGTAAGTTCCCGTTTCTTCGTAGTCGTTCTGTCATCCGCGAGTTTGATGATGTGCTAACGTGAGTAGAGTACGATCGTTTTATTACGAGTTTTAAGAGGTTAGGTCCGAAGTTGTCATACACTTGACACTTGGAGGTCTACAAGTTTCGGTCTAAATCTTTTCCGTCTCTTTGGTCTCTAGTTTAACGGTTGTAGGTAACCTAGTAGCTTTTTCGTACTCAAGGTGTCTTTGTAGATAAAGACGAAATAACTGATGCGGTTTCGGAAACTGACACACCTAGTGTTTTTAGACACCTTTTAAGACTTTCTCTACCCTTATGGTCTGGTCGACTGGACGGAGAACTCTTTAGTCATACGTCCGGTGTTTCGTTGTCAATCTTGACCTGTACTTTATTGTCGGACCAAGGTTTAACCCTTTCCTCATGCAGTTCCGACATATAACAGTGGGACGAATAAATTAAATATGCGTCTCATGTAGTACTCTTTGTGACCCGACCTACTTCGTGTTCGACTTTAGTGTTAATGGTCCTCTTTATAGTTATTGGAGTCTATATGTCTACTGTGGTGGGAATATCGTCTTTTACTTTTTATCGATTTTTCGGAGAACTACCTTCACCTCTCACTTTTTCAACCGAATTTTGAGTTGTAAGTCTTTTGATACTAGTACCGTAGACCAGGGTAGTGAAGTACCGTTTATTTACCCCTTTGTCACTGTCTGAAATAAAACCCCCCGAGGTTTTAGTGACGTCTACCAATGACGTCGGTACTTTAATTTTCTAAAAACGAGGAACCTTCTTTTCAATACTTTTTGGATCTGTCGTATAATCTTTTGTCTCTGTAATAAAACGGTTGTTTCAAGACAGATCAGTTTCCATATCAAAAAGGTCATCAGTACATACCTACACTCTCAACTTGGTATTTCCTTCGACTCGTGACTTCTTGACTACGAAAACTTGACACCACAACCTCTTCTGAGAACTCTCAAGGAACCTGTAGTTCCTCTAGGTTGGTCAAGTAGTTTGACCAGTTAGGATTTCCTTAGTCAGGACTTATAAGTAACCTTCCTGACTACGACTTCGACTTTGAGGTTATGACACCGGTGGATTACGTTTTTTGACTGAACAAACTTTTCTGGGACTACGACCCTTTCTAAATTCCGTTCTCCTCTTCCCCTGTTGTCTCCTACTCTACTAACCTACCGTAGCGACTGTACTCAAACTTATCCAAGACCCTCTATCACTACCTGTCCCTCCGGACCGTACGACGTCAGGTGCCACAGAGTTTCTTAGCCTATACTGACTCGCTGACTTGACTTGACTACTATTTTATATCTTAACTTTGTTTCAGGAAGAGAAGGGGTAATCGACGTCAGTATACAGTAACTCTTTTAACAAAATAAACACACTCTCCTTTTCTTTTAGATCAATGTATTTTTATGTGAATTTATCATTTTAATTAAGGTCGTTGTTGGAATCAATTGTACTAACTTTACCTATTGAGTAATTAAATCTCAACTATTTTTTGTTATAAACATTAAACAATTATGAATCCATCAATCTGGTCGACCATATATACTTATGTAATTGAAATTAATTACTGTTACGTCTCTAGTCTAATTCAAATCCATCCGTTAGTCTTAATGTCTTTTATACATTACAAACACACACCTCTTTCTCTGACTCTCCCTTTCTCTACGAATATATGACGAAAACATTTCCACACAAATAAGAGATTAAAACTTTTGGCTCTTTATATAGGTACGAGAATTACTAAACCCTTAAATAAACTGTCTATATTATACTCAACACTTTACCCTCAAATTTCTGATGACCGAAACTTAGGATTGAGTAACGAATTTACCGTATATTGACCTATATTAATGAAAATATAATGTAAATAATTACGAATTCTATTATAAATTCCTTTATTGTTTACACTTATCCAAATAGTACATATACCGGAAAGAAGTGATTTACAACGAATTGTTAATAAAGAAGAAACTTTTCCATTTTTGTATTCAACCTTATATGTATAACACTTTGAAATTAAAACTTAAGTCCATAAAATTCTTTTATTTACTCTAATCATGTCCTGTTCTAAACAGGTGTTCTTATTAAACTATTGATCGTGATCTTTTTGATTAATGGAGTTTATTCTACTCCGTCTGTGTAGTTATTATTACTCTTGACACTCGGGAGTTACATCCTATCCTCCCATTCATTCAGGAATCACGTTTACATTTGTAATAATTTCTTTGTCAAGACACCTTGACTCTGGGACGAAGGAACCCCTTTTTAATACATATTAACAACTAGGTAATCTCATCCCCAGGTGTTTGAAGTCCTAGATTACAGACTAATAGACTTCAACAGACTATATTATTTTCGTCTTTATTTCACGTGTTATTTATATTACGTGAACTTATTAGGGCTTTGGTAGGAAGGGGTGGGTCCAGGTACCCTTTTAACAGAAGTGGTGTTTCGACCGGGGACCACGGTTTTTCAACTCCTGGCAACAATCTCATGACAACCTGATGACTTGGTGTATGTGTGTCTCAAATCAATATAAGACTATGAGATGTGTTTAATAAAAACATACACTAATTTAGCGACTTTTGTCCGTCTCGGACATCTTCTATTCTGTACCGGGGGTTTTCAGTGATGATAACGGTGATAACAGTCGATGTAATAAACTATCCTTCTTCTGGGTATATGACTTTTGTATGACGGAACCCAGGTTAATATCAGGTTATCTCCTTTGACAAAAAAAAAAGAAATAAGGGGATATATTATATTACATACAGACATGTATGTACATGTATTACATACAGACATGTATATGACATACAGAGAGTAAAGAGTATCAAAAAGGGGGAAAACAAAAATCCATGGATTAAATTCTACCCTGTTAACTCACCCGAGTGTACGATATTCGATAAATTTCAGGAGATCTTTAGTGTTAAACTTTCGAAGAACGGTGTCAAGAATTTATGACAGTCCACTTTATTATCCTCTGTCAGTAATTAGTTACATAAGTCCAAAAGGAACATAGGTAAATACAGAAATACTTTATCTCTACAAGTACGTACGTGAGTGTATATACGTGTGAAGTTTTTCTCTCTCCTTTTCAACTGTTCCTACCACACTGTTACCCAAACTGAATGACGAAACTTATACTTGTTTACTTACGGAAGCACTTTATGAAGAGTGATATAATTTCCTTTCTGGTTATTGAAACTATGGGTGTTAGAAACGTACAAAAAACAAAAAAAGAACTTTTTTAATAGACTAAATTAGCATTTTTATTCATTCGTATGTATATTAAGATATATAGTATATATATAACTGGTGTAGTAAAAAAAGTTAATAATACCAATCTATTCAAGAGTCTTGTATCTATTTGATTCGTAAAGGACCAATCTTCATTTCATCATGTGTACATTTATCTTCTATATACTTAACCAACTTGAAAGTACACTTTTTCGTACCTTTAACTTCGTTTTAACTCAATCGAAATTTTAGAATCTCTTATAATGTTTTTAATTATACTTGTGTCATACTTGAACAATAAACAGTAAAAATACTCAGAAACTTTTGGAAATTTTATAAATTTATTTCGGGACGTGTAAAAGTAACATCATAATTTCAGATAGGGTATTTTATAGTTTTGTAAATTCCGTTGTGTTTTGAAATTTCTACAGAATAGTCAAGTGTATCTACTATAATTTAAGGTCTTTTCATTAGTATCTTGTGTCGTCCTCAACTAGGGTTCTTATAATTACTTCTTTTACCGTATTAATTATAAGAGTTTCAGGGTGTACATTATAAAGATAAACCCGTACCGATCGTTTCTACAGTTTTGACGTTTGAAACTTAAACTTTCTAAAATAAAATCAAAACGTTTATACACCTTGTACTGTTATAAAAATTTTTTATTTTGTTTTTCGGGAATAAGTTTTATTTATAAAACAGTAAACGTATATCAAACTTCTAAAGTAAGTTATATTACTTACGTAATAATTACAAGTTAGGAATGTGTAGACCAAGGTTGTTCTCTTTAATCGAGATAGGGAGGGTCGAAGAGGGAGAATACTTGTTTTACAGGACTTATATTGTGTTATTTGTTGGTATCCGTCTGAGACTTTCAACCTTTCTTCTTCCATCTCACGGATCCCCGAAGCCCTGAACTCCTTACTGTATCATTTGTGAGACCCATAAAAAGGGAGGTGTATAGGATCTGTCTCGTAATATCTTCCGACGTCGGACTTTGATTGTGTTTGTGTGTGTGTGTGTGTGTGTGTGTGTGTGTGTGTGTGTGTGTGTGGGGAAGTTCTTTTCGGAAAAGAAGACTCGAATTTATACACTTTTACCACCGGATTGTTTGTCTTTGGGAAAACCATTATGCTTCGGACAAGATTTAGGTGGGTGGTTTTATTGTTAGTATTGAATAAATACGAACACCGAGTCTGACATTTCACAGACGGATGTTACGCGCTTTAGGTGCAAGCTAGGGACCCAACCCTTCAAGGGGACCTCTTCCTTTACCGTTGGGTGAGGTCATAAGAACGGACCTGTCTCCTCAGGCCATCCGATGTCAGGTACTCCACAGTTTCTCAGCCTGTGCTGACTCGTTTAAGTGAAGTGAAGTGAAGTGAAGTTTCGGTCCGTTCGGTGTGTAAAAGAACCATCTTGTCCGTTATCATCTGAAAAAGGTGACCCACCACGACCGGTCGACTCACCTCCGACAGAAAGACACCTTCATCTACCATGTCCTTAAGATCCGATCTCATCATAGTACCTCATACCACTACTCGACTGAGAAGTCAGAGTGAGGTGACGTTACTTTGAAGTACTTTATAACGTTTCTCCTCGATTATTGGTAAGATGAAGGGGTACGGAGACGTGTGACAGTCTCCGAGGTTGACACTCGACTTGGAATCGTAGGTGAGACTTTTTCTGTGACTGTCACTTATTAATTAAAAACGTCACACGAAAATATGACTTTTTATCTTATCAGTTGGGTAATTTTAAGATATAATAAAGATTTAATTTGGATTTTATTAAACATATAGGATAAAACTTGTTAAAAGTAACTTCTATAGTTTTTTTTTTTTCAAAACCACCTTATAAGACTAATTAACTGACGGATTACTGTGAAACGTCCAGGATACTTGACATCGGACGGGCAGAGGGTTAGGTACCCTAAAAGGTTTGTTCTTATAACCTCACTTAACGGTACGAGAGGAGGTCACTTAGAAGAGCTGGGTTCCTAGATTGGACTCAGAGGACGTAAAGTCCGTCTAAGAAATGATGACTCGGTGAACCCTTCGGAACTATAGAGAAATGCTTCGTAAAAAATTGTATCGTAAAGTCAAGTCAAGTCAAGTCAAGTCAAGTCAGTGAGTCAGCACAGATCGAGAAACGTTGAGGTACCTGACGTCGTGTAGTCCGGAGGGAACAGGTAGTGGTTGAGGGCCTCGAACGAGTTTGAGTACAGGTAACTCAGTCTAGAGTACGAGACAAAAAGGAAGAGAGTGAAGGAAGTTAGAAAGGGTCGTTATCCCAGAAAAGGTCATTCAAAAAAACGTAGTCTACCGGTTTCATAACCTCAAAGTCGAAGTCGTAGTCGGGAAGGTTTCTTATAAGTCCTGACTAAGGAAATCCTAACTGGTCAAACTAGAGGAACGTAAGGTTCCCTGAGAATTCTCAGGAGGTTGTGGTGTCAAATTTTCGAAAGTAAGTAATAAAACAAATGTTCTTGAAGAAATTTTGAAAAATTGATGAACATGGTCAAGTTACATAGTCAAGTCAAGTCAACGAGTCAGTACAGACTGAGAAACGCTGGGGTACGTGCGGTCCGGAGGGACAGGTAGTGGTTGAAGGCCTCAAGTGGGTTTGAGTACACGTAGTCCAGCCACTATGGTAGATCGGTAGAGTAGGAGACAGTAGGGGAAGAGAAGGACGGGGGCTAGGGAGGGTCGTAGTCCCAGAAAAGGTTACCACAGTTTTGATTGTTTATCGACATCGGTTTGAAACATTTGTATGCTCAAAAGTCTTCGATATACGATGGTCTACCCTCTGACCCACAAGAGGTGTACCATTAATCCGGGATTACAGATGAGTACTCCGTCTGTAAAGAATATTCGTCTCAATGAGTAACCGTGTGAAAATTTATTAAGTATTTCATATAAGTCTCGGTAGATTGTTGTTCAGAAGGGGTGAACGAAAAAAAGAAAAAAAAAAAAAACGGTCGTTGTCTTATCTAGTGTCGAACAACCGACTCGGGTGACACGTCATTGAACCAAAACCTCTGTACGTGTTTTAAAAGAAGTCAAAGAAACTTATGACCTTAGAGTAAGTCCTTTCACTCGTATAGTGTGATACTCTCTGCGTCCCCTTACTCAACTTGATTCTGTTTCGGTACAATTGTAGAGGGTAGAGTAAAAATACGGTGCCGTATACGAGTGACTTATTTTATTAAGTGTTTAGTGAAATTCGTGAACAGACATAATGTAATCATGAAAGGAGGGAGTGTGAGAGGAAATAAAGGAGAGACCAAAGAATTATATATAGAAAGTACGAAGACTTAATTCACACACCCAGTAGATCGGAATTTGAACCGACAGAATGAAAAATTACTTACCGTTCATGTCTAGTCAAAAAAGTATTGCATGATAAAAATAGAACAATAAGACCACCATGGATCAGTTGACTTGTATCTCAATGATGTAGTAATGGTAAACCGTTTTACCTCAGGGTAATAGACTTTAGACAGAAAATCTTGTTGTAATAAAAAAAAAAAGGTAACCATCACTTACATTTAAAATTACTTGATTTCTATTTGTGTACCAAATACATAGTTATAAAAAGGAGTCACGATAAGGAGAGGGTTGGTTATAAAAAGTGTACCCGTTCCTCCGTCGACCTTGTATTTGTAATCTCCCTATGTTCCTTACCACTCTTTCTCTTAACTTTTGTAATAGACGTGTTTGGTATAGAAATCCGTCCAGACACTGTTAAAGTGATTGCAACGAATAACAAAAAGAGAGGTGGTTGAGGTATATCTTGAACAAAGTAATGTAAAACCTCAGGTACTCGACTATCTTTTAATGTTCTGTCTTCTATGTGTAAATTTTTTTTTAATTCCGTTTTCCAAGTGTCGTGTAAAAAAATTAAAAAGGTCTTTGTTTGTTACAATACTTATAGTCATAAAACTATAAAGTACCTGTAAATGAGTACAAAGATTGCGAAGATTTTATTAGATTAAAAGTAATCGGGTCCCCGAAGATGCATACTTGGGTAACAAAAAGGGGAACACCTTTCTTTGTCATACATTTATCCGGTAGTTTGATGGAGTAGACACACAAATAGTATAAACAGTGAATCGTTTTCGTCATCGTTCCTAAATATGAAAGTATGTCGAAAAGTTATTTTTTAATGTTAACTTATGTATTCGTGTTTCCACAAACCGGTTAGTGTACTGTTCTTAAGTCATTTATTGTTGTCGTTCAACGGTCCTTTTGTTCTGTTAACATTAAAGGTTTAGAATATAACTTTTTAACTGTAATTTCTTCTAAATCATATCTACTTACTGTTCTACTGGAGTTGATTCAAAAGAAAGATTAATATTTTTAAACGTATTATTACGTCTTTTTACAAATAATATTAATATATGTCTTGAAACGACACAGGAAATTAACATAAAAGAGTTAGATAAAAGTATTCTAGAGACAAACTGTCCATGATAATATAAATACAATATAATTTTCTTCGACGTAGTCTCTTAAATCATTAAATAGTTCCTGTTTGTGATAACTTTATATTTTCTACACTTCAGTTCGTTTCGTGATCCTAAATCTTAAGGGTACAAATTGATGTTATAAATAAATTATATGTAAATTGAGAAAATCATATGATTATAAGATTGGAAAACAGAATAGAGAAATAGAGACGGAGTGAATTAAAAATCATTTTAAATACGTAAATTTTACACGATGATATTCAGTAAATTTTTCAAGTAATCAATAGTAAACTAAAATTTTGGTCAATTTATTTATATTTACCCCCTTTAAAAAGACACATATTTTTAAGGTAAAGATAACAATAAAGATTAAAAACACTTCTCATCATTCGTACTTCGTTTATCTACCCCCTTTTCACCTTTGTCACAGTCTAAAGTATAAGAACCAGAGGTCTAAGTTACACCTGTTACTGACGTCAGTGTTTGAATTTTCTGAGAACGAAGAACCTACTTATCGACACTGTTTTGATCTATCACGAAATTTTTCGTCTCTGTAGAGAAACTGTTGTTTCCGATACCAAAAAGGTCATCAGTATATGCCTACACTCAACCTGGTATTTCATCGGACTCGTAGTTTCTTACTTACGAAAGCTTGACACCACGACCTCTTCTGATAACTCTCAGGGAACTTGACGTTCCACTAGTTTGTTCAGTTAGAATTTTCTTTAGTCAGGACTTATAAGTAATCTTCCTGCCTGCGACTTCGACTTTGAAGTCATGAAACCGGTGGACTACATTTCTCGGTTGAGTGACCTTTTCTGGGACTACGATCCTTTCGAACTTCCGTCCTCCTCATCCCCTGTTGTCTCCTAGTCTACCAACCTACCGTAGTGACTGAGTCACCTGTACTCAAACTCGTTTAAGTCTCTCTGTCACTTCCTGTCCCTTCGAACCTCACAATGTTATGTACCCCCAGTGTCTCAGTCTGTGTTGACTCGTTGACTTGTTCATTCGTACCCTAGTCGACATGTGAGAAAACATTTTAATCAAAGTTTATAAAACAATATAATTAAGTCTGTGAGGTTTTCAGTTTTCTTGGTGTGTCTTACATATAAAATACGTAAGGTATCTAATTACTCTTTTGTACAAAAATTCTGACTTCATCGACAGTAGGAGGAGGGGGTAGTGGGTATAAGATTAAGACATATGTAGTGTCTGTACTTACTAAATTGTGAGAATAGTGTTTATGTTATTTACATTTTTACGTAAATTTGAGTCAGTATAAAGGAACAATTATCATAAACTACTATAAAGAGTTTGTTATAACCTATAATTATCGACACGAATTTGTAAAATCGGGAAGAGATAAGGTTTGATTATTTCATGTTTTACTTTTTTTTTATGTATATTACCGGTTTTATATCTCGAAGAGCCCACCGAGTCACCATTTCTAGACGGACGGCTACACTCTCTGTATCTAACTAGGGACACAACCCTTCTAGGGAACCTCCTTCAGTACCGTTGGGTGAGATCATAAGAACGGACTTTTTAGGGTATCTGTCTCTTCTTACTGTCGATATCAGACACCCCAACGTTTCTCAACCTGTGTTGACTCACTGACTCGTGTGTACCAGTTTTATGTTATGTATAATTAAGTCCTGGAACTATGATCGGATTGACGTTTTTCGTGAGTTCCACAAAATTTGTGTGATCTATGACTAAACGGGTTTTTGTCTAGTTCTTTCACCTCTTATACACGGACATAATCTCCCCCTATTCCTTCCTTCGTTGTATTTTGGAATGGGATCACTGGATTTCTACCGTCTCTTTTGTTTGCTACATGTAACGGAAGAACTTTTTTTTAAGTCTTAGTTACGCTTTCTTTGTTCTCAGTTTTTTTCACTCATCGGGTAAAATACAATTAGAGTGATATGTATTTATGTTTATTTACTTATAATCTTAAAGTTGTAGTTTATTTTGAGACGTACATCGTCATTTTTTTATTAACTTACCTGTTTTGTAAAGGGTTGTAGTATTTACTATCCACCTTCATAAAAATTTTCAAGGAATGGTAAAGTTACACGCACCTATACAACAACTTTTGAAGGGTAAATACCGGGTGTCTACCACTAACGTCTACCACTAACGTCGGTACTTTAATTTTCTGTGAATGAGGAACCTTCCTTTCAATACTGGTTGGATCTATCGTATAAGTTTTCGTCTCTGTAATGAAACGGTTGTTTCTAGGCAGATCAGTTCCGATACCAAAAAGGACACCAGTACATACCTACACTCTCAACCTGACACTTCTTCCGACTCGCAACTTCTTAACTACGAAAAGTTGACACCACAACCTCTTCTGAACTCTCAGGGAACCTGACGTTGCTCTAGGTTACTCAGGGTAAGATTTCCTCTAGACAGGGCCCACAAGAAACCTTTCATACTACGATTTCGACTTTGAGGTCATGAAACCGGTGGAGTACGCTTCTCAACTGAGTAACCTTTTCTGAGACTACGACCCTCCCTGACCCCCGTCCTCCTTTTCCCCTGCTGTCTCCTGCTCTACCGACCTATCGTAGTGGCTGAGATACCTGTAATCAAACTCACTTGAGGCCCTCAACCACTACCTGTCCCTCCGGACCGTACGACGCTAAGTACCCCAACGTTTCTCAGTCTGTGCTGACTCGCTGACTTGACTTGACTTGACTAGACTTGACTTGACTCAAACCCTTTAACACGGATGTTACGGTAGGTAAACGTTCCTGTCTTTAATTTACACTATACATTGAATTCTTTTTACGCCGTTAATTTTATTTCCTACGATCCTTTGTAGTACTTTGACTATTTTTACATGGAGTTTTGAAGTAGGGAGACACAGAGAAACATGCAGACGAAGACGAAACGAGAAGTGAAAGTGAGTTAATAAAAAAACATAAAAAGAAGACTGGCCCAAGACCTTGAGAAGTAAAAAGATCAACTATGTAGTCATTTATTTCTATTGTAGAGGAGTTTCGAAACATAGACTGTTCGGTTCTATGGTTTAAAAGAGACAGAGGAACGAAGTCTTAAAAACAACTCTTGAGACAAAGTAGAATCCTTTCGAAGGGTTGTTACTGTCTACAGTCCTTTTATAATTTTCATAGATTTATCCTTATCTTCGTTCCTCCTTCCCGTTTCGGACCTTTTCAACACGGTCCGTCTATTTCGGTGACAAACGAACGTTTGAACAGTAGTCTATTGGTTGTGTCCTTGATTGCACGTGTGTGTGTGAGACCAATGGTGTTTCAGTAAAAGTCTGTATGGAGATAGATAGGGTCCGAAGGGAGTATCGAGTCTGTTAATTTTTTTTTAGACGGACGTTACGTCCTCTGGACTCAAGTTAGGGGTCCAGTCTTTCTAGGAGAACTCTTCCTTTACCGTTGGGTAAGGACATAAGAACGGACCCTTCTCCGTTCTTACCTGTCTCCTCGGACCTCCGATGTTAGGTGCCTAATCTTTCTCAACTTATGTTGACTCGTTGATTCGTCCGATAGGCAGGGTAAGTCTTATATGTTGTGTTTTACGTTCTGTCAGATTCCCTAACAGGTTTATAAGGTTGGGCTCCTTACTCTACACCGGTGACACCACACGTAAATATGTGTGAACAAAACCAAAAATTAGACGACCAAGACAACAGAATTACTAAGATAAAATGTTTGCAGTTCATGGTTATCCGTACATGTCTACCTAAACGAATGTTGAAAGTATAAATGAGATAACCCTCTATTTATCGTTGAAACGTTACCGGAAATACTATCTTCTATATAATTTACCCATTACAGACACTACATTTCCTTTCTTCATTCTTTAAGTCTATTTAAGAACAAAGGAGGGAAAGTATTTTATTTATTCTATAATCTCCTCTTATAGATCAACAAAGAATAAAACGGAAACAACTGACTAAAGATATGAATCGTAAAAGGTATTTTTCATTGCACTTGTTAGAGAACAAGTGATGTAAACCACGAAACAACCTGAACACTGTGAGAATTCATTTGTAGTCGACTACAAAATATAATAGATAAAATATAATACCCCAACACACACACGCACGATTCAGTGAAGTCAACACAAGATGAGATATGATGGGATACCTGACGTCCGACGGTTGGAGGAGACAGGTACCCTAAGAGGTCCGTTCTTATGACCTCGTCCAGCGGTACGGGAGGAGGAACCCTAGAAAGACTGGACCCCTAAATTGGACAAGAAAATGTAGAGGACGTAACCGTCCACCCAAGAAATGGTGATCGTGGTGGACCCTTCGAATTCAATAATTTTAATGTAAAGTGTTTGTAAGGAATTAGTACTAAAAATTAAGAGGGTTTAACGACTTTGATAATAGGTATCGACCCTACACACGAGATTCAATGAATTAAATTTGACCGTTAGGTCTAAAATAAAAGTAGTAAGTAGTAAAATAGAAAGGTACTTTATGACGAGGTTTTTGTACTTAAATTTCAAACATTTGTCTAAAAAAAAATACTATACTGATTCATAAACTGAAACTTTATGACGGTGTTTGAAGTTGTACAAAAGGTTAGGTTACGACAAATTTGAATCACGTTTTTATTGTATCCCGTCAACCCCACCTCACATCGGGAATAATCTTAGGTAAGTTCCCTCAAATCTCTTCCTAACCAAAGGGTCCACCGAGTCTAACATTTCTTAGAAGGTCGTTACACCTTTTGGAATCAAACTAGGGACCTAGTCGTTCTAAGGGACCTCTTCTCTTACCGTTGGCCGAACCCATAAGAGCAGTGACTCTTAAAATACCTGTTTACTCGAACCGTCTGATGTCAGGTACCCCAGTGTTTCTCAGTCTGTGCTGACTCGTTGATTGTAAAGTTAAGTAAAGTCAAGTGAGTCAGTACAGACTGAGAAACGCTGGGGTACCCGACATCGTTTGGTCTGAAGTGACAGGTAATGGTTGAGGGTCTCGAATGAGTTTGAGTACAGGTAACTCAACCACTACGGTAGGTTGGTAGAGTATGAGACAGTAGGGGAAGAGGAGGACGGAAGTTAGAATCTCTTCTCAATTCAACAGTAGTGAAGACTCCAACAGGTTTCCATGGAAGTAGGGTCTCATTTCCCAAAGTCCCAAAAAACAAACAAAAATCGTTGGTAAGATTAAAATCCAAATTTCTACGAAATACCGTAACTAAGTGGTTTCAAGTACCAATAGACTCAGAAAAAAGAAAAGAAAATAATAATAAAAAAAATAATTCCAGTCATCGATAAAGATTTTCCGAGGAGTAAATCGGTGGTACATAAATAATACGGTATTTGTAAAGTTACTCCACGTGACCCCTCACCACAAAGAGAGAAGTTAGGAAGGACTTCCACTTTAAAAATCTTTTCCCCAAATTTTGGTTGCTGTGATGTCACCGATTAATGTCAGAAACAAATTTTTTTTCCGTCTATCTGTGACATAATCAGTCCTAAGAGGTCTCCTTTTCCTAGTTATCTTACACAAGATATATATTTCTCTAAAGAAAAAATTTCCTGGACCGAATATACTAATACTTCGGACCGTCCAGGTTTTAGATGTCCCATCCGACTGTCGGACCTCTTCCACTTTTCAACTACGATGTCAAGGTCGGACTTCCGTCTGGTGTCCGACATGGTGAAGAGGAAACCTTTTAGAGTCAGAAAAAAAGAGAAGTCCGGAAGTTGACTAACCTACTCCGGGTGGGTACAATTCTTCCCACTACACGAAATGAGTCTCAATAACTGAATTTACAATTTGGGTTGACGTTTTGTGGAAACGTCACTGTGAATCTGACCCCGAATTGTTTAATAGACACATAGTATCGGATCAGTTCAGGTGTACACTTTAATTAGTAGTGTCTACAATTCATTATATTAAGAGTTTATAAAATAGAATCTTAAAGTTTCGTGAACTGTTGACATGGATATTGGAGGTACTTTAACCATAACATACAACAATGTCAACAACTTTTATTTCTTCTTTTTATACAGAAAAAATCGTATTTTGAATTATATTTAAGGACTCCGATCTAAATGACCGATTTAATGTACGTGTCTGACTATCTTTTATTTTGTCAACAAAGGGTACAAGAAGTAGAAAGTATTAGACAATGACTTCTCTAAAAAATCAAAGTCTTAGACAAGGTCGTACCTTTATACCGGTTTCCCGAACACATTTTATTGGTAATTTTATATCTTTTCACTGTAGTAAGAATAATATTTTCCTTTGAAGTGGGTAGAGAATCAGGTCTTTTTACGGACGGAATGACCCAAAGGGATTACCGTATTCGATCTAAGATAATACTAGGTCACGTTACATTGAGGGAGTTGAGAGGGTCAACGGGTCTTAAGTGGACCTTGATTACCGATTAAGAGGGGTAAATTCAAACAAAGGTGATGATGGAGGTTCATTACAGACGGTACTAATTTAGATAAGTCTAAGTCCTGTTGTCACGTTTTCGTTTTGAAGAACCAGATATTGTTACTACAAAAACCAGAAGGTCTAATGTATTAAATGATAGGAGTTTCCATTATTTAGAGTTATACAACAAAGTTATAGATCTTAGTGTAGGTGACCTTTATAGAACTTTTAAAACTGGTTCAGTCTTATGACATCTCCTTCTGACTTAGTTATAAAGAAATTAGTCGTACTTTTCTCTAACTCCATAAAATCCAAAAAGAAAGACGTCACGTATGAAAGTTATGTACAGATGTCAAAGTCAAGGTTGACGTGTGAGTGGAAGGTGGAACGAGATGTCTATAAAATTACGCCTCTGTACTGACTTGTTAATGTATTCTAAAAGTAAATTAATACGATATTACAGACTGAGAAGTAAAACATAAACGGACTTTCACCGGAGAAGAAATAAGTGACCTTTGTCAAATTGAACAAGTTTAATTCTTTAATAAGGAAGAGAATGTAAAATAGAAAAAGAGTCACGGTGACTAAACTATCGAACGCTTAAATTAGTGAAAAGTTGAGGAAGATGTAATAGGAAGTTCCCGAGTTACGATGTGAGATCTTAAAAGGACACTGTCCTCAATCGTAAGAATTATCCTATATACATCACGAAGACCATAAGTCTTCTCTTCACATTCTCCCTAGGGAAAAGAGGTGTGGGAGAGGTCGTAAATAACGAACGTCTGAAGACCTAACGTCGGTAAGACTGACCCCACTTCACCATGGAGTAACACCAAAACTAAACGTAAAGAGATTATTACTCACTACAACTCGTGGAAAGGTACACAAACAATCGGTAGACATACAGAAGAATCCTCTTTACAGATACATCAAGAAACCGGGTAAAAAACTAACCCAGTAAATAAAAAGACCTGAACTCGACGTATTCAACGAACATATAAAAACTCTAATCAACAAACAGTCAACGAAGTAAACGATAATAAAAGAGGGTAAGTCTTCCGACAGAAAAGTGGAACGAATATAAAAGGAAACAACACGTCTTCGAAAATTAAAATTAATCTAGGGTAAACAAATAAAAACGAAAATAAAGGTCTTAAGACCCTCCACCTAGTATCTCCTAGGACGACATCAAATACATCCTCACAAAACGGATACAAGTCGGTGATACCTCTTGTCATACCTCTAAGGAATTTTTTAACGTTTATCTTGACGGAATACTGGGTCGTTAGGGTGACGACCCGTATGTGTGTCTCCTTTGGTCTTAACTTTCTCTGTGTACATGGGGTTACTAGTAACGTCGTGACAAATATTATCGGTCCTGTACCTTTGTTGGATTTACAGGTAGTCGTCTACTTACCTATTCTTTCGACACCATGTATATGTGTTACCTCATAATGAGTCGGTAATTTTTCTTATGTAAACTTAGTCAAGATTACTCTACCTACTTTGACCTCGGCTAATATGTCTCACTTCATTCGGTCTTTCTTTTTGTGGTTATGTCATATGATTGTGTATATATACCTTAAATCTTTCTACGATTATTACTGGGACATACGCTCTGTCGTTTTCTCTGTGTCTACACATCTCACCTGAAAACCTGAGACTCCCTCTCCCTCTCCCACCCTACTAAACCCTCTTACCGTAACTTTGTACATATGATAGTACATTCTTCGCTTAGTGGTCAGATACAAGTTACGTCCTATGTCCTACGAACCCCGACCACGTGCCCCTACTAGGTCTCTCTACTATACCCCACCCTCCACCCTCCCCCCAAGTACAAACCCTTGTGTACATGTGGGCACCACCTAAATACAGTTACATACCGTTTTGGTTATGTCATAACATTTCATTTTATTTCATTTTTATTTTTAATTTTTTTTTCTCTTCACCGTGACACATGTATTTCGAGACTCTGGAAGAGTGACTTTTCTGAGTTTTCGACTAAGATGAAGAGTTTTAAAGTAAGAGAAGGAGGGAGACGAAAAAACAAGAAAAAGGGAGTCTAGACTTCTCATGGAATTACGAAAGTCACATCGATGATTCAACCCTAAAGGACGACTTTAAGAAAAGATCTGTCATTTTACCGTCTGTACCGTACCTTTCCATATTAAATTTCAGAAGATCCTACATAAACGTGTCCTCACTGAATCGACACTAGTGACACCATCAGTCCCCAAAATCCATCGAGGCTATCTACCTCGCCGGTTTGATAAGAACCTCCAGACGGTCCCGACTCGGAACCTGTTTTCATCATGTATTTTATTATGGGGGAAGTAGTCCCTGACGGAGAGATCTCGATTTCTGTGTGGTTCTTCACCTGTAAGGGGACTGGAGCCTTTGATCAAAATTCATAGTGACCGGACCATACGACTGTCGTCCTTGACTTTAGAAGGAATTACAGAAAGAAGAATCGAGACCTCCGTCGACGGTTCTTCCTAGGGGTTAAACTTCTAGAAAGTATGCAGCGGGTAGATTTCAATTGCAGTTACTAAAAGAGAAGGTCTTTCATCGGTCTCTAGGCTCGTTAGTTCGTTCGTTAGTATGGAAATGTTAAATCTGTAGATTTCTTACAGTGGAATTGGTCACTGTCTGACTACTGAATCTCGTCTACCGAGTCCACGAATCCGGGTTCTGACGTCTTCTCGAAGACTCGAAGTACCGTGTTTCCTGTTTCTGGAGTCGTGTTTGGACGTACGAACCCAGTACGTAGTTTCCACGTGTGAATTGGTGACTTTACTAATCGTAAGGAGGTATTTACCGGTGACACCAGAAAACTTCTAGTAGTATTGTGTGTGTGTGTACGTGTGTTAGGTTATGTTAGTTTGACACGGTACACTTTGACTTTTACTTAAGTTGGTGTTGGATGTCTCTCTTTTGGGACGAAGGTGACGAATATGGAAACTGAGTAAAGTCCGACAGAGGTTTTCATGTAGTCTAATTAACTTAATTTTGTAAAGGACAGTTATCAGATGGGGTCGCTAAAAGTTTTACACCAGTGGCCCAGGTAGTTGTCTAAGACCTCAATGTGGGGACTGGACGACTTAGTCTTTCAGACCTCCGTCTTTGAATACTTAGACATAAAAACGTTAGGAATGTTTCTAAGACAACGTGGATTTAAAACTGTCGGTTCCGTGATGTGTTTTAGAACGTCATCGAAAGAGTCTCAATTTTAGTTTCAGGAACACTACCAGATCCTGGATTCCTAGGAAAAAGAGGAGAGTATGAAAAAAAGGACGAACAATTGAAACCTATGTGACGAAAGAACCGACAAGGAACTCATTTTGTCTAAGAGATTGTGGAAAGATGTAACATTGAAAAGAAAGGAAACAAGTTATGGAACGAACGGGATCACTAAGAACATGAAGTCATGTTGTACCTTACAGTGAGTAGGTCACTCAGGAAAATCTAAGAAACGGAATTAAGAAACGGAGTATGGAGGTGACTCTTAGAGAGAGGGATCGAATGATATAAAAATCGGATTAACAGACGAAGGATATAACCTAAGACTCTCCATTCTAACACCTTTCGTCAAAAAAACATCCCAACGAACAAAAAGGAACGAACCAAGTGAAGACTCTGGGTACTTGTAGGTTAAAACGTACGTTGTTAGTTATATGACCACACCTTGTTAGTTTACTTTTTTTTATAAAATTCATCTTTTAATGTACTTTAAGAAGTATAAGATATAGGTCATATTAAACATTTTTAATTTTCAAGTATATAAATAAAACATCGTACTAACCTACGGGACAAAAAACCTAATATGCTAGGAATATAATACCCGAAGGGACCCCAAAGTCACCATTTTTTTTTTTTTTGTTTTTTTGTGGACGTCACGTCCTCTGTGTCCTCTGTACCCAAACTAGGGACCCAACCCTTCTAGACTTTACACATTCATACTTCACTTCACTTTCACAATCAACGAGTCACAGACTGACGTTGAGGTACCTGACATCGGATGGTCACGTCCAGATACCTCAGTGTTTCTCAGCCTGTACTGACTCGTTGATTGTAAAAGTGAAGTAAAGTATGAATATATAAAGTGTTCACATGTGAAGTAACGTTTAAATACAAAAGATGAACTTTAAAATCTTTCTAACTAAAGTTATATAAATACAACCAAATTGATAACGGGTACTTTCAGTAATACAAATATTATAAAATACAAAATAGGAAGTAATAAGGATACAAAATAAGATATAGAAAGAATGAATTATACTTTCTATTTGTACTTTAAAAAGAGTGAAAAAAGTCTTAAAGAATTCGTTATAACCTTAGTATTACCTGAAGAGTAAGATAAATAAATTTTTATATATCTTGTAAAGGGTATTATCTCGTTTTGTATAGAAGGTAAAATATTAATAAGATTTCAGTTAAAAGTGAATGTAAAAGTTTGAAGAAATAAAGTATAAAACCTTTGCCTTTCCTCGAGGGAGGTCTCTTAAACTACCACAGAAGAACCAGTGATTTATGGATAAGGAGTGTAACCCTTAATAATTACTAAAAGAAAGTATTAAGAGTAGTAAAGACGTGAAAATGTTTTAAATAGTACTCGTCTCTCTATACACACTTAAGTAAATGAGAAAACAGTCAAAAATAAGTTTAATTAAAAATCGAGTTTCAACGACAAGTCATACCCACGAGAGAATAAAAACCACTACTACCGTATGAACATCAGAAAAAAGAGGGTCAAGATACTTTCTTTAAAATGTCTTTTAGAGTAGGAAACATTAATGAAAAGGTTTTCTAAAAAAAAATTAAAATAAAAACTTTATACACTTTCCTTCTTACTTATTACCCCACCTACCAGTCAAGGTAAAGAAATACTCGTAATTTAAAATATTTTTATCGTCACCGTGTCCTACCATCGGTATCCTTTAATGTAATAAAGGTTTAAAAAATCATTTTAGTAAAATTGACATTCAGATTTCTTACCCTTTCAGAAAAGTACGATTTTGAAATTTTTATTTTGAAAAGTAAACAAGTAAATAATTCATTTTATAAACCCAATGTCTTTCAAAATTCATATTTACTAAAAGAAATCAATTTTCAATTTGTATTTTTTCTTATCCATAAAATATATATTATTGAGACTCCGGGACCCTAAAGTCAATATATTTACATACTTAATAAATAGTTTTACTGAAAGACAGAAAAGAAAACATTGAAGTTATTCATACACTGAATAAAAGATCAGTTTCCCAGTTGAAAAGAGGTCCTAGTGATGTCTTAAAGATCTTCATAATGATAATCAACAATCATAGTCAAGGAAAAATAATGGAGACATCTATAATAGACAGACGTGAAAAGATGAATTGTTTCACTCGGAACGGTCAAATAGTTGAGACCCATATAGACTTTCTATTTTCTTTTTTCTCTCTTTGAGTTTTATACCTTATATCGTTAAAAGTGGGGTAAGGAACTCAAAATGAGTTTTGTGAGAGTACCTATTGAGTTTGTCAGTACTATGAAGGGTACACCTATTAATAAAATGTTGACTTTCTAAAAAAAAAAAGTGTTCTTGACATAAATTGTTTGTTGTTAAAAACGTATTGTTTGGATTTATCAGAGTAAAAAGAGATGTCAAAAAACTTTACACGACGACTTGACGGACAAGAGGTTGACGAATTTAATATTGGACGATTTGAAAAGAATTCACTCATACACGACTTGAACTCCATAAATACCAAGTCTGAAAGACTTTTGTCCTAAAAATAGTAGTTACTTCTTTACTATCTACTTTACAGATGAAAATGTGTATTTGATTTAAGGATGTTATTAGTCATCATCACCATTTCTTATTCGATTGAAGAAATTTGTTACTCGTATTGTAATTCACTTGTAAAACAAATATTAACTTTAAATTTTACATACTAGAAAAATTACACAACAACCTAAGACTAACGATCTTAAAACAACTAAAAACGTAGATACAAGTAGTCACTATAACCGGACATCAAAAGAAAAAAACACTGTAGAAACAGTCCAAAACCATAATCCCACTACCACCGGAGTATCTTACTCAAACCTTCAAATGGATGGAGACGTTAAAAGACCTTCTCAAACTCATCCTATCCACAATCGAGAAGAGCTTTAAAAACCATCTTAAGTCGACACTTCGGCAGACCTGGACCCGAAAACAAACGACCTTCTAAAGACTAATGTCAAAGTTAAAGGTACGAACACTACCCAGACAATTCTAAAAGATAAAGAAGGACCAAGTCAAAACCTTTTAACATGAAAAGATTCTTAAACAGGTAAAGAAGGTGCAACAGGTAAAATAACCGTATGTTGACGACTATCATCAGAGAATACTAGGAAACATAAAGACACAACAGACAACACTAGAGAGGTAAAAGTAAAGATTAAAATAACTAAACTAAAAAGAGAGAAACGAAGAACTACTCAGACCGATTACCAAACAGTTAAAATAAATAGGAAAGTTTCTTGGTCGAAAACCGAAACAACTAAAAACGATACCAGAGAAAACAAAGAAAACGTAAATAAAGACGGGATTAAAAATTCTAAAGAAAGGAAGATGATTGAGACCCCAAGAGGTTAAGAAGGAAAAGATCAACGAAATCAACATCTCAATCCAATAAATAAACTGAAAAAAGAACAAAGAACTCCATACGGACATAACGATACTTGAAAGGAGAATCGTGACGAAAATATCACAGGGTGTCCAAAACCCAACAACACAAAAGTAAAAGTAATCAAAGATACGTATAAAACTAAAGAAAAAACTAAAGAAGACACTAAACAACCAATAAGTCTTCACACAACAAGTTGGAGGTATACAACCTTAAAAATTATCAAAAAGAGGACATTAACTCTAGATTAGAATTACGTAATACCAGTCTTTTCTACGAACCTTACTAAAGCTAAAAAAACTTAAATAGTTCAAATCTAAATACCGGGTCCTACACTAGATAGGACCTCTTCCAAGGTACTCGTGAACTTTTTTTCCACTTTAAGTAACAAAACCCCACTTTACAGGATATCTATAGTTAATCCAGATTGACTAGATTACATAGTAAATTTCAAACGCAAAGAAACAATTAAAAGACAAATCAACTAGACAGGTATCCACACTCACCCCATAATTTCAGAGGGTGATAATAACACAATAACAACTAAAGGGGAAAGTATGAACAATCGTAAACAGAATGTATAACGCCACGAGGATATAACCTACGTATATATAAATATTAACAATATAGAAGAAGAACCTAACAAGGAAACTAGTAATACGTTACCGGAAGAAACAGAGAAAAGTGTCGGAAACAAAATTTCAGATAAAATAGCCTATACTCATAACGGTGAGGACGAAAGAAAACCAGAGATAAACGCACCATATAGAAAAAGGTCGGGAAGTGAAAGTCAGACATACACAGGGAACAAAACTCCACCCAGAGAACATTCGTCGTATATGTCCCCAGAACAAATACATAGGTAAACCGGTTAGTCTTAGGTTGTTGTGTAATTTTTCTAGTATGTGGTACTGGTTCACCCGAAATAGGGTCCCTACGTTCCTAAGAAGTTATAGGTGTTTAGTTAGTTACATTAAGTGGTGTAATTGTTTAACTTTTTATTTTTGGATACTAATAGAGTTATCTACGTCTCTTCCGGAAACTGTTTTAAGTTGTAGGTAAATACTATTTTTGAGAGGTCTTTCGTCCTTATCTTCCTTTGTATGGAGTTGTATTATTTTCGATATATACTGTTTGGGTGTCGTTTGTAATAGGAGTTACCACTTTTTAACTTTCGTAAAGGGGATTTCAGTCCTTGTTCTGTTCCCACAGGTGAAAGTGGCGATGATAAGTTGTATCAAGACCTTCAAAACCGGTGTCGCTAGTCTCGTCTTTTTCTTTAGTTTCCTTAGGTTTAACCTTTTCTTCTTCATTTTGAGAGTGACAAACGTCTACTGTACTAGGAGATGTACCTTTTGGGATTTCTGAGGTGGTCTTTTAATGATCTCGATTAGTTACTTATATCATTTCAACGTCCTATATTTTAGTTGTGTGTCTTTAGGGAACGTAAGGATATGTGCTTATTACTCTTTCATCTTTTTCTTTAATTCCTTTGTTAAGGTAAGTGGTAACGTTGCTTTTCTTATTTTATGAATCCTTATATAGATGGATTTCTTTGATTTCTGGATATATATCTTTTGATATTTTGTGACTACTTTCTTTAGTTTCTCCTGTGATTATCTACCTCTTTATATGGTACAAGTACCTAGCCTTCTTAGTTATATCACTTTTACTCATATGATGGGTTTCGTTAAATGTTTAAGTTACGTTAGGGATAGTTCGATGGTCGGTGTAAAAAGTGTCTTGATCTTGTTTATTAAAGTTCTAAACATACCTTTATGTTTTTTGGAGCTTAACGGTTTCGTTAGAACTCTTTCTTCTTACCTTGACCTCCTTAGTTGAACGGACTGAAGTCCGAGATGATGTTTCGGTATCAGTAGTTTTGTCATACCATGACCGTGTTTCTGTCTGTATATCTAGTTACCTTGTTTTATCTTTCGGGTCTCTATTTAGGTGTGTGTATACCTGTGGAATAGAAACTGTTTCCTCCGTTCTTATATGTTACCTCATTTCTGTTAGAGAAATTGTTCACCACGACCCTTTTGACCAGTTGGTGAACATTTTCTTACTTTGATCTAGTGAAAGATTGTGGCGTGTGTTTTTATTTGAGTTTTACCTAATTTCTAGATTTACATTCTGGTCTTTGATATTTTGAGGATCTCCTCTTGTATCCGTTTTGTGAGAGTCTGTATTTAGTGTCGTCCTAGGATATACTAGGTGGAGGGTCTTAAGACCGTTATTTTCGTTTTTATTTGTTTACCCTAGATTAATTTTAATTTTCGAAGACGTGTTGTTTCCTTTTATATTCGTTCCACTTTTCTGTCGGAAGACTTACCCTCTTTTATTATCGTTTACTTCGTTGACTGTTTGTTGATTAGAGTTTTTATATGTTCGTTGAATACGTCGAGTTAAGGTCTTTTTATTTGCTGGGTTAGTTTTTTACCCGGTTTCTTGATTTATCTGTAAAGAGGTTTCTTCTGTATGCCTACCGATTGTTTGTGTACTTTTCTACGAGTTGTAGTGAGTAATAATCTCTTTACGTTTAGTTTTGGTGTTACTCCATGGTGAAGTGTGGTCAGTCTTACCGACGCTAGGTTTTTAGACGTTCGTTATTTACGACCTCTCCCACACCTCTTTTCCCTTGGGAGGATGTGACAACCACCCTTACGTTTGATCATGTCGGTGATACCTCTTGTCACACCTCTAAGGAATTTTTTAACGTTTATCTTGACGGAATACTGGGTCGTTAGGGTGACGACCCGTATGTGTGGCTCCTTTGGTCTTAACTTTCTCTGTGTACATGGGGTTACAAGTAGCGTCGTGACAAATATTATCGGTCCTGTACCTTTGTTGGATCTACAGGTAGTCGTCTGCTTACCTATTCTTTCGTCACCATGTATATGTGTTACCTCATGATGAATCGGTAATTTTTCTTAAGTAAACTTAGTCAAGACTACTCTACCTACTTTGACCTCGGCTAATATGTCTCACTTCATTCGGTCTTTCTTTTTGTGGTTATGTCATATGATTGTGTATATATACCTTAAATCCTTCTACCGTTACTGCTGGGACATACGTTCTGTCCTTTTTTCTGTGTCTACACATATTGCCTGAAAACTTGAGTCTCCCTCTCCCTCTCCCACCCTACTAAACCCTCTTACGTAAGATTGTACATATGATAGTACATTCTTAACTTAGCGGGGTCAGGTACAGACTGCATCCCACGTCGAACGAACCCCGACCACGTACCCCTACTGGGTCTCTCTACAACACCCCTCCCTCCACCCTCCCCCCAAGTACAAACCCTTGCGTACATTCTTAATTTCTAAAATTTTAATTTTTTTTTATTTTTTTTAAATTTTACATTATTTTAATAAAAAATTTTTATTTTAATATGATGGATATCAATATTAGTACCGTCGACTGGGGTGATGAAGTACCGTTTATTTTCCCCTTTTATACCTTCATTATTGTCTAAAGGCGAAGAACCCGAGATTTTAGTGACACCTACCACTGACTTCGGTACTTTAGTTTATATTAACGGAGAACCGTTCTTTCCATACTGTTTGGATCTGTCACATAACTTTTCGTCTCCGTTATGAGACGGTTGTTTCCAGGTATATCAGTTTGATACCAGAAGAGTTACCACGACTTCGAGGTCATAAAACCAGGGGACTACACTTGTCGACTGAGTAACCTTTTCAGGGACTACGATCCTTCTGACTCTAGTCCTCCTCTTCTCCCGTAGTCTCCTACTCAACCGACTACGTTACCTATACTTGAACCCGTTTGAAGACCTCTACCACTCCCTGTCCGTCCGGACCACACGACGTCAGGTAACCGAGACTTTCTCAGACTGTACTGACCCACTGATTCGTTGTCGTCGTATTAATATTAACGATCTGGATCACTAATAAAAGTTCTGAAAACTTTTTAATCTACCTTTACCTGATATCTTGATTTCTGTTTTGATTACTTCACTACATTTATTTTACTAATTAACTGTCGTACGTACCTTTTGTTTTACTCCTGTTAATAGTTGAATGTTCCTTATGTTGGTTATATGTTACTCATAAGAATGGGATTAAGTTACATGGATTCGTTTAAACCTTTTGAGTTGTCACGGTTGTCCTGACCTTTTCAGTCAAAAGTAAGGTTAGGGTTTCTTTCCGGTACGGTTTCTACGAGTTTGATGGTGTGTTAACGTGAGTGGAGTGTGCACCGTAGTCGTCATACACTTGTTACTTTAAGGTCCACAAGTTCGACCAACATCTTTTCCGTCTTCTTGGTCTCTAGTTTAACGGTTGTAGGTGACCTAGTACCTTTTTCGTTCTTTCAAGGTCTTTTTGTAGATAAAGACGAAATAACTGATACGGTTTCGGAAACTGACACACCTAGTGTTATGTGAGACCTTTTAAGACTTTCTCTACCCTTATGTTCTGGTTGACTGGACGGAGAACTCTTTGTACATACGTCCAGTCCTTCGTTGTCAATCTTGACCTGTACCTTGTCTGACCAAGGTTTCTCCTTTTCCTCATACAGTTTCGACATATAACAATGGAACGAATAAATTGAATATACGTCTCACGTAGTACTCTTTGCAACCCGACCTTCTTCGTGTCCGACCTTAGTTCTAAAGACCCTCTTTATAGTCATTGGAGTCTATACGTCTATTGTGGTGGGACTACCGTCCTTCACTTCTTCTTGATTTTTCGGAGAACTACTTTCACTTTTTTTGTTACCGAATTTCGAATTGTAAGTCTTTTGATTCTAGTACCGTAGACCAGGGTAGTGAAGTACCCTTTATCTACCGCTTTTTCACTTTTGGTACAGTCTGAAATAAAAAGACCCGAGGTTTTAGTGACGTCTACCACTAACGTCGGTACTTTAATGTTCTGCGAATGAGAAACCTTCCTTTCAATACTGGTTGGATCTATCGTATAAGTTTTCGTCTCTGTAATGAAACCGTTGTTTCCAGACAGATCAGTTCCGATACCAAAAAGGACACCAGTACATACCCACACTCTCAACCTGACACTTCTTTCGACTCGTGGCTTCTTAACTACGAAAACTTGACACTACAACCTCTTCTGAGAACTCTCAGGGAACCTGACGTTCTTCTAGGTTGGTCAGGTAGGATTTCCTCTAGTCAGGACCCACAAGTGAGCTTCCTGATTACGACTTCGACTTTAAGGTTATCAAACCGGTGGAGTACGCTGCCCAACTGAGTAACCTTTTCTGACTACGACCCTCTCTAACCCCCGTCCTCCTTTTCCTCTGCTGTCTACTACTCTACCGACCTACTGTAGTGGTTGAGTTACGTTCACTCAGACTCACTTGCGGTCCTCAACCTCTACCTGTCCCTCCGGACCGCACGACGCTAAGTACCCCAACGTTTCTCAGCCTGTGTTGACTCATTTGCTTGACTTGACTTGGCTTGACTTCAATGATTTTATAATCTCTTTCCGACATACTTTTCGTAAAATCAAAACCACAATCTTCTTCCGAGATTTTCCTCTACTGTACACTCGGTTACTCCCCTATTCCCGTACACTGTCGTACACTGAGTTTATGGTACGTTGAGTGCAAGAACCCCTCTCCTAAGGTCCGTCTCTTTTCTCACTAACGTTTCCGGGACTCCACCCTTTCCAAGATTACTTTGTACTTTGAGACGAAAAATCGTATCTCACCGTTTATAAAATAAAAGAAGGTAAAAATACGAAAAAGACAATAAAAACTGTAATTAAACTTCTTAATAGTCAAAATGGGTTGACTTGACTTGACTTATCATTTATAGACTCCCATAAAAAGAAAAATGACTCGTGTTTGAATTGATACAGTGTACCCAAATGACACATCACTAAAAAAATAATAAAAGAATAAATATTTTATTTCTAGTATCATCATAAGTAGAACATTCTTTCAATATTCTTAATTTACTAACTCCCTTTTCCTTATATTGTTAATGAGTTGTATATAATCGATAAAGAGGACGAAAGAGAAGGGAAATAATAATAAGAATTACTATAGGTACAAAATAATACTTAAGAAACACGTAATAGTATATAATAAACTAAAACAAGACAAAACACGTGAGGTCGCTGAATCAAATACAAGAATATAAACACAAAGTATTAAATGTTTCAGACATATCCTAAGAATGAGGTGACATTGTAGGTGTTTTATATAATCGTGTATATAAAGGAAGATGTACGTGAAATGAGACAATAAAAAACAATAATAGAGGTGGATATGGTGGGTAAAATTGAAGTATACACAAATACTTCTAATGTAAGACAAGATATTACCCTCGACAAATCTTAATAGAGGTATCAATTTATCAAATAATAAGAATTAAATAACGAAATTTTAAATATAAGTTTTTGAATCACTGTTGTCGTTTGTAAACATACGAAACTCGAAGACACCCGGTCCTGAAGTTCACACAACAACACACCACTAGAACGGATATCAAATAATAAAGAGTACTCCAACGTCAGTTGACAACCACCCACGCTAGAGGAAGGTCCCGAACGGACTCTCTTCATAATCGTCCTAAGTCAAGAAGTCCAAGAATCTGACTTCGTGAGGTAAAGAGTTCCTGAGTTAAAGAGAGGTACACCCGTAGAGGAGTCACGTCGAGCACAGTCCCGTCGACCAATGAAACCTCGTTCGTTTCCTCTCTCTCTTCGGTTCTACTCTCGGTAACAGAAAAATATCAGATTAGACCCTTGACCATAGACGGTATAAGACAAGGAATCTTCCTCCAATTATTTACGTCGGGTGTGAGTTCCCTTCCCTTAATGTACTCCCTTACTTAAGGTACTCCGTCCCCGGTCGTCTCTCGGAGAACGTCCGACGGACACAGTCTGTCTAAGTTACGAAGAAGAAGAAGAAGAAGAAAAAAAAAAAAAAAAATTACTAAAGTCTCAGTTGTTGAAGTGTAGTGAATAAAACTACATAGGACATAAACAGGGTTAAAGGTTGGTAGTTCATCTAAGAGGATTAACCTGTACACACCAGACTCAAAATCCAAAATACTAAATATACACGTGGCGGGGGGGGGGGCGTTTTTTTTTTTCCCCCCCCCCCAGTGTCCAGAATATTAANCCCCTAGTGTCCAGAATATTAAGTCCTTAGAAACAGATAGAGTTTCCTCTAGGTGTCTCAGTTAGGATTTCCTTTAGTCAGGACTTATAAGTAACCTTCCTGATTACGACTTCGACTTTGAGGTTTGAAACCGGTGGACTACACTTCTTGACTGAGTGACCTTTTCTGGGACTACGACCCTTTCTAACTTCCGTCCTCCTCTTCCCCTGTTGTCTCCTACTCTACCAACTCACTATAGTACCTGAGCTACCTGTACTCAAACGCATTCGAGGCCCTCAACCACTACCTGTCCCTCCGGACGACACTACATAAGGTACCCCAACGTTTGTCTGTCTGTACTGACTCGTTCACTTGACTTGACTTGACGGATAAAGTTCTAAGGACAGACAAAAGGTGGGTTTTTTTCGGACAATGGACTCATATTTTATTGACCGAATTAGAAGGGAACGTTATCTTAATACTATTATAGTAGAGGGACAAAATACCTCGACCTCCGACTCTTTTTATGATAGAGTTGAGCCGGAGTAAAAAGATGACACCTACTAAAAGAAATGTCTGTGTCCGGTCAATACACGAATTTTACATCTACCTCTCGTTACTTGACCCTTTCGATCTTTAAAGTTGAATGAACCCCATGGAGTCTGGTCAAAGAGGTATTCAGTCGCCACTGAAAATGGAACCCTCGTATATTTACTGTCAATTGTACCTGACGTACGAATAATTCTCCATCTGGAACTCAAGTCATTGATAAGGTCTAATAAAAGTAACGGTACTTTTAAAACGCACTCTCTGTAATAAAAGGAGGTTAAAACGGTATCCCTATTCTTTGTAAGTTAGAAAATACGGTTTCAGAACTCGGTCCATACGAAGACATAGGTTTTATAAAGTCTCTTCGTTACATTAGGTAGTTGACATTAAAATGGTATTGAACTTAATACATATCGTCATACAAATTAGTTTGTATTATATTATAATTTTATCGACTTCATTCCATAAAACCTGTACGGGTCATTCATCTCAGTCATGGATTCATAAGAGTACCATTTATCTAATTTAAAATGGTGGTATACACACGATTCATTGAAGTCAGTACAGGTTGTGACACACTGGGGTACTTGATATATCGGACAGTCCGACGAGAAACGAACCCAAAGAAGTCCGTTCTTATAACTTCACCCAACAGTACGAGAGGAGGTCCCCTAGAAGACTTGGGTTCCTATCTTGGGTACAGAGAATACAGAAGACTTAACCGTCCGTCCATGAAATGGTGATCGTGTTGGACACTTAGAGGTGGTTTAGTCAAGTCAAGTCAACGAGTCAGCACAGGTTAAGAAACGCTGGGGTACCTGACGTCGTGTGGTCCGAAGGGACAGGTAGTGGTTGAGGGTCTCGAACGAGTCTGAGTACAGATAGTCCAACCACTACGATAGGTTAGTAGGGTAGGAGACAGCAGGGGCAGAGTAGGAAGGAAGTTAGAAAGGGTCGAAGTCACAGAAAAAGTCACTCAGTCAAGAGGTGTAGTCCACCGGTTTCATAACCTCAAAGTCGAAGTCGTAGTCAGGAAGGTTACTTATAAGTCCTGACTAAAGGAAACCCTAACTGACCAAACTAGCGGAACGGTAGGTTCCCTAAGAGTTCCCAGAAAAGGTTGTGGTGTCAAGTTTTCGTAATTAAGAAGTCGTGAGTCGAAAGAAATATCAGGTTGAGTATAGGTATGTACTGACGACCTTTTTTTGGTACCGGAACTGATCTCCCTGGAAAAAACCGTTTCATTACAGAGACGAAAAATTATACGACAGATCAAACGAGTATCAAAAAGAAGGTTCCTCGTTCGTAGAAAATTAAAATACCGACGTCAGTGGTAGACGGTTTATTCTGATATGTTTTGTATGTTTTAGAAAACCGAGAGTACTGGAAACCTAAAACCTTAACGTCTACTCTCCTACAACCGTACACCTAAATATCTCTATAGTACAGGTTCCGATCATGAACCATTCAATAAAAGAACCCTAAAGTTCAGTACACCGGTTTGAGTTTTTAGTGTAAGAACTGACGATACGTAGTGAGAGAATTTCTACGGACGACTAGGAGTCAAATCTCCTAAAAGAAGGAAAATCGGAAAGAGGATGGACCTCAGTTTGTGACAAAGACTGGGAAAATTTTTAAAGAAACCCGAAGGGACCCCCGAGTGTATAAAAGTCAGTGAAGTCAGCACAGGTCGAGGAACTCTACGATACCTCATATCGAATGGTCCGAGGAGTCAAGTACCTTAGAGGTCTGTTCTTATGACCTTACCCAACGGTAAAGGAAGAGGTCACCTAGAAGGTCTGGGTCCCTACCTTCGACGTAGAGGACGTGACGTCTGTCTAAGAAATGATGACTCGGTTATCCCTTCAGGACTACCAAGTCACCATTACTTAGGTGGACGGTTACGTCGTCTTCGTTCAAACCAAGGACTAGGTCCTTGTAGGGTGTCTGATACCTCGTTGATTCGGGTACGTGGTGTTGATAACTAGGAGCCGAGATCTCGTGCACTCGACGTTGACAATTTCGGGTGTGTGAAGGTGTTGTTCTCTCTGGTGGTGTTACTCTTCGGACGTGTGGTGTCGATCTCTTTGTGGACTCGTCGTTACTTCTAGGTCGTGTCGGTTTTTCTTTATTTATGTATTTATATAAAAATTTTCAAAAAAATTTTCAAACAATGTGACTAGTTAAACTATTGGGAAAAACTCCAATCCAAAGAATCTTATTAAGTTTTTTACCCGGTTTATTGATTTATCTGTAAAGAGGTTTCTTCTGTATGTCTACCGATTGTTTGTGTACTCTTCTACGAGTTGTAGTGAGTAATAATCTCTTTACATTTAGTTTTGGTGTTACTCCATGGTGAAGTGTGGTCAGTCTTACAGACGCTAGGTTTTTAGAGGTTCGTTATTTACGACCTCTCCCACACCTCTTTTCCCTTGGGAGGATGTGACAACCACCCTTACGTTTGATCATGTCGGTGATACCTCTTGTCACACCTCTAAGGAATTTTTTAACGTTTATCTTGATGGAATACTGGGTCGTTAGGGTGAAGACCCGTATGTATGGTTCCTTTGTTCTTAACTTTCTCTGTGTACATGGGGTTACAAGTAGCGTCGTGACAAATATTATCGGTCCTGTACCTTTGTTGGATCTACGGGTAGTCGTCTACTTACCTATTCTTTCGACACCATGTATTTGTGTTACCTCATGATGAGTCGGCAATTTTTCTTAAGTAAACTTAGTCAAGACTACTCTACCTACTTTGACCTCGGCTAATATGTCTCACTTCATTCGGTCTTTCTTTTTGTGGTTATGTCATATGATTGTGTATATATACCTTAAATCTTTCTACCGTTACTACTGGGACATACGTTCTGTCGTTTTTTCTGTGTCTACATATATCACCTGAAACCCTGAGTCTCCCTCTCCCTCTCCCACCCTACTAAACCCTCTTACCGTAACTTTGTACATATGATAGTACATTCTTAACTTAGTGGTCAGATACAGGCTACGTCCTATATCGTACGAACCCCGACCACGTACTCCTACTGGGTCTCCCTACAACACCCCTCCCTCCACCCTCCCCCCAAGTACAAACCCTAACGTACATGTGGGTACCACCTAAGTACAGTTACATACCGATTTGGTTAAGTCATAACATTTCATTTTATTTCATTTTTAGTTTTAGTTTTTTTTTTTTTTTTCTTATTATTATTGAACGGAACCTTTACTGAAAGTACTGTAATTTATACTAGCAGATATTTTTCGTGAATCAGTATAAAGACTATTCCAATCACAAATTACTTTTAGGAGAAATTAATTAAAATATAAACTTAAGAGACATAAAAAGATTATTTGTTCACAACTATCGTGTTGACCTTTAGGAACCGAAAATAGTATGTACACGAATTATCTTAAATCATTCACACGATACATTTTTTTCCAAAACATACCTAGGACATGTCGATTTCACAAGTCACATCAATACATCTGTACATTAAGGGGGAGGAGGGGGATGGGAAAGAGAGACATAGGTGGATACACATTCTTTCTCCACTTAGAAATTCGAAACTTTATTCGTCATTTCATTGGTATTTTAGTTTTGTTTAAGAAGGGAATCATTTTCCTTAACTCCTCTCTATATCATATTCGTATACGAACAACCTGTTCGAATTATAATAGAAAGACTGTACACCTATGAAAGACTGAACAGGTGTCGACAAAACTCAAGGGTAGGTAGACGTTCTACAGGTAACGGAAGAAGTTATATTATCAACTTTTATTTAAGATAGGACCTGAAGTGACGATAAGATCTTGTGAAGAGTAGTTACGTTTAAGTTTCCGGTGAAAAGGTCCGACGTACCCCGTTTTATTAAATTTTTTATTTAGTTAACGAATGTGTAAGTGTTGTAGATTTCAGATACCTGACCATCGACCCTACATAAGGAGTTCAGACCTGTAGCAAGATTCCTTAAATTTAATCGTTGTATAGGTGGTGAGACAAGTAGGGGTGAGAAGACTAATTGTTAAATAAGAATTTATGACGTTATCTTTTTTTTTTATGTCAGACTCATTTACTTTTACCTCATTAGTACAACACTGACGCAATGGATGGATGCTTACCCAGAAATGTCCTGTCAAGATACTTACCTAGAAATTTCCTGTCAAACTTCAGATGAAAAGAACCACACCACTTACTTATGTGTCTTTTCTTCGAGTCGAATAAAGGGTGAATTGAGGAGTGTGACCAGTTCGAGTGATTTAAACCGACCTGTTTTTTCTTGAGTGAGAACGTCAGGTTGTCTTTTATTGACGAAATAAAACTTGGTCAACTACTAAATACTGTTATGTGTGTTTATATGTTTGTGTAATATATTATTATAAAAATAGTTAACGATCCGAGATGAGACGAAGGAGACGAAATTTCCTCTTACCTCCCTATAAACACTACTGATGTCACCGCTGTTGGTGTGAGGTAATAGGACGTTACAAGTTGGTTCAGAGGATTTCGAGAATAGCGTCCTCCATTTACCAGACTTAGGGTTCTATGTGAACTAGATTTACCTAGTAATGAACAGTTTAAGGACCGATTCTCTTTCGGAGGTATTACTGAAGGTGTAGTGTACACCTAAGGTGATTGTGTAGTAAAATATCTGAGTACACGATAAGGACCAAGGACCAATGTGCAAATTATTATCCTATACCCTCCATTCAATTTCTTCACATTAATTTTAAACACATTGATTTATATCAACCCTTTTAATCAAGATTTGATTAGAATTTTAACTTTGTAAATAAAACACATCATTAAAAGTGTACAAAAAAAATTAGAGAAAACGAATTTCAGTTATGTAAATTTTATATTCTCTTTTATTATACTCATGATATCTGGACGGTGTATTTTAACAATTACGACTTTAGAAAAGTGTAAACTACCTACGTACTAAAATATTTTACATATGTGAAATGACTGACTTCATTCCCTTTGCTACTCATAAGAGTACGGGAAGGTGAAAGGGACTGTCCCACTGAGAACCCTTAGAGTAAGTACCGAGATATCAAAATAATATGTGTATAACTTGTATTTGTATAATGTTGTTACAAACATTTATGTTTAAACCCTTTGTTTGATTTATGGACAGATACACCTTTACTCAAAAGTTTTTAAATTCATATATATATATATATATATATATATATATGTATTAACATATATAAACAATATTTATTTTTTAATCAAATCATTGTCTAGGAGTATATAATTATAAATAGATAATACAAATGTATTTATAATGAATAATCGATTTTCATCAATACAGTATAATATTTATATTGTGAGGTACATATCATCCTGTTGTGTTTTCTGTGTTCTGTGTTCTGTGTTATCTTCTGAGATGTGTACCTGTAGTGGTCTACTAGTTGTGGCTTTAGTCTGACTAATATAAGAAACGTCGGTTTCTACCTCTTCGAGTTATGTCAGTTGTTTTTGTTCTGGTCCTAGACTGACACCGAGTCAAGTACTTGAGGAATAATGGTTTAAGTCTGAATTTAACTTCTTTCATCCCTTTTGACGATCTGGTAAGTCCATACTGGATTTAGTTTAAGGAATACTAATATGTCACCTTCACTCTTTATCTAAATTCCCGGATCTAGACTATCTATCTCACGGACTACTTGATACCTTACTCCAAGTACTGTAACACGTCCTCTGTCCCTACTTCTGGTAGGGGTGCCTTTTCTTTACGTTTTTTCGTTTTACCGACAGACCCCTCCGGAATGTTTATCGACACTTTCCTTCTCTCAGCTTTTTGTTTCCTCTTTTCCTTTCTATATCTATACTTACGTCTCAAGGTTTCTTATCGTTCTTCTCTATTCTTTCGGAAGAAGTCGCTAGTCACGTTTCTTTATCTCCTTTTGTTGTCTTACGCTTTCTGATCTCTAGAGAAGTTCTTTTAATCTCTATGGTTCCCTTGTAAAGTACGTTTCTACCCGAGTTATTTCCTGTCTTTACCATACCTGTATTGTCTTCGTCTTCTATAATTCTTCTCCACCGTTCTTATGTGTCTTCTTGATATGTTTTTTCTAGAAGTGCTGGGTCTATCAGTACTACTACACTAGTGAGTGGATCTCGGTCTGTAGGTCCTTACACTTAAGTTCACCCGGAATCTTTCGTAGTGATGCTTGTTTCGATCACCTCCACTACCTTAAGGCCGACTCGATAAAGTTTAGGACTTTCTACTACGACACTTTCACGACGTGAGTTATACGGTCGTTTAAACCTTTTGAGTCGTCACCGGTGTCCTGACCTTTTGCAGGTAAAAGTAAGGTTAAGGTTTCTTTCCGTTACGGTTTCTTACGAGTTGATGGTGTGTTAACGTGAGTAGAGTGTACGATCATTTCATTACGAGTTTTAAGAGGTTCGGTCCGAAGTCGTTATACACTTGGCACTTTAAAGACTACAAGTTCGACCAAAATCTTTTTCGTCTTCTTGGTCTCTAGTTTAACGGTTGTAGGCGACCTAGTACCTTTTTCGTTCTCTCATAGTCTTTTATAGATAAAGATGAAATAACTGATACGGTTTCGGAAACTGACACACCTAGTGTCATTTGACACCTTTTAAGACTATCTCTACCCTTATGGTCTGGTGGACTGGACGGAGAACTCTTTAGACATACGTCCAGTCCTTCGTTGTCAATCTTGACCTGTACCTTGTTGTCTGACCAAGGTTTATCCTTTTCCTCATGTAGTTCCGACATATAACAGTGGGACGAATAAATTGAAGATACGTCTCATGTAGTACTCTTTGTGACCTGACCTTCTTTGTGTTCGACCTTAGGTCTACCGACCCTCTTTATAGTTATTGGAGTCTATACGTCTACTGTGGTGGGAATACCGTCTTTCACTTCTCCTCGATTTTTCGGAGAACTACTTTCACTTTCTCCTCTCGTATTTTCAACCGGATTTCCAGTTGTAAGTCTTTTGCTTCTAGTACCGTAGTCCAGGGTAGTGAAGTACCCTTTATCTACCCCTTTGTCTCCTTTGTCACCGTCTGAAATGAAAAACCCCGAGATTTTAGTGACGTCTACCACTGACGTCGGTACTTTAATTTTCTGTGAATGAGGAACCTTCTTATCAATACTGGTTGGATCTATGATTGTATAAGTTTTCGTCTCTGTAATGAAACGGCTGATTCCAGGCAGATCAGTTCCGATACCAAAAAGGACACCAGTACATACCTACACTCTCAACCTGACACTTCTTCCGACTCGTGGCTTCTTAACTACGAAAACTTNCCTCTTCTGAGAACTCTCAGGGAACCTGACGTTCCTCTAGGTTGGTCAGGTAAGACTTCCTCTAGTCGGGACCCTAAAGAAACGTTCCTTACTACGATTTCGACTTCGAGGTCATGAAACCGGTGGAGTACACTTCTCAACTGAGTAACCCTTTTTGAGACTACGACCCTCCCTAACCCCCGTCCTCCTCTTCCCCTGCTGGGTCCTACTCAACCGACCTACCGTAGTACCTGAGCTACCTGCACTCAGACTCACTTGAGGCTCTCTACCACTACTTGTCCCTCCGGACCGCACGACGTTAAGTACCCCAACGTTTCTCAACCTGTGCTGAGTCGCTAACTTGACTGACTTGACTATATAGTATATCAACATAGTAAAGTCAAGTCAAGTCAGCGAGTCAGTACAGGCTGAGAAACGCTAGGGTACTTAACGTCGTGGGGTCAGGAGGGACAGGTAGTGGTTGAGGGCTTCAAGTGAGTCTGAGAGCAGGTAACTCAGTTACTACGGTAGGTCGGTAGAGTAGGAGCCAGCAGGGGAAGAGGAGGACGGGAGTTAGGGAGTATCATTATATATTAATGATATTACTTTTCTTATATTTTTTATAGTTACCTATTAATTAATAATCGTTGTAATGGTATTTAGTAATTATAACTATAATAAACGATAATAAAATGATAACACAATTATTGATATATGTACAATTTCTGTACATATAGTACGATTTATAAGTGTTATGTAGCTTGAAATGAGAATTTCTAACAACTTATCACTATATCCTTTTTACGAACGGTCTATACGATTACGACAGATAATACATTCAAATCAATCTCTAAGGAACTTTCGTTTCTTCATAAGACATTACAGTAGTCTTTCATAAGAAGTGTTACTGGCAATTGATTTTGATGTTTTAATACAGTGATTGTTTCTTCGTGTTAATCTTTTACGACTGATATTATGTTGATACGGTATCCCATTTTTGTTAATTAAACGAAACGAAAGAGGTCATTACATTTAAAACGACTGTCCCTTCATACTATCGTTAAAAGATAGTTGATTTAGATATAAAACGAATCGTCTCGATCTTTAGTACATTATTACAGGTAGACCCAATGGAGTCCCAATTTCAAATTTATATCGAACGATTTATTCAACTAAAACGATTTATTCAACTAGATAAAGGTTTACGATGACTCTCTAAAACGTCGAGAGACCAAAGTCAATATTTTAGAGTTCCTACACACTGTATTTTCAATTTCTTTTATAAAAGTTATCGTAAAAGATAATAAACAAACACATAAAGGGTCAACTAATTACCTTGTTTAAATATCCTGAACACGACAGTTTAAATTCTTTTCCTTGTGTCAGTATAAGTGTTCGAATCCCTTTTCACGTTATAAACATTAGTTACTTAAGGATATGGTTTCTCTTTTAGTACCACTGTACACATTGTTTTATGGACCGATGTCCAAGGTTTATTCACCGGGAAGTAAAGTCAAGTGAGTCAGTCAGTACAGGCTGAGAAACGCTGGGGTACTTAGTGTCGTGCGGTGCGGAAGGACAGGTAGTGGTTGAGGTCCTCAAGTGAGTCTGAGTACAGGTACCTCAGTCACTACGGTAGGTCGGTAGAGTAGGAGACAGGAGGGGAAGAGGAGGACGGGAGTTAGAGAGGGTCGTAGTCAGAAAAGGTTACTCAGTTGAGAAGTGTACTCCACCGGTTTCATGACCTCAAAGTCGAAATCGTAGTAAGGAAGGTTTCTTTAGGGTCCCGACTAAAGGAAGTCTTACCTGACCAACCTAGAGGGACTTCAAGTTCCCTGGGAGTTCCCAGAAGAGGTTGTGGTGTCAAGTTTTCGTAGTTAAGAAACCGCGAGTCGAAAGAAGTGTCAGGTTGAGAGTGTAGGTATGTACTGAAGTCCTTTTTTGTATCGGAATTGATCTGCCTGGAATCAGCCGTTTCATTACAGAGACGAAAACTTATACGATAGATCCAACCAGTATTGAAAAGAAGGTTCCTCATTCGTAGAAAGTTAAAGTACCGACATCAGTGGTAGACGTCACTAAAACCTCAGGGGTTTTTATTTCAGACGGTGACAAAGGCGACAAAGGGGTAGATAAAGGGTACTTCACTACCCTGGTCTACGGTACTAGAAGCAAAAGACTTACAACTCGAAATTCGGTTGAAAAAGTGAGAGGAGAAAGTGAAAGTAGTTCTCCGAAAAATCGAGGAGAAGTGAAAGACGGTATTCCCACCACAGTAGACGTATAGACTCCAATAACTATAAAGAGGTCCGTTAGACCTAAGGTCGAACACAAGGAAGGTCCGGTCACAAAGAGTACTACATGAGACGTATCTTCAATTTATTAGTCCCACTATTATATGTCGGAACTGTGTGAGGAAAAGGATAAACCTTGGTCAGACAACAAGGTACAGGTCAAGATTGACAACGAAGGACTGGACGTATGTCTAAAGAGTTCTCAGTACAGTCCACCAGACCATAAGGGTAGAGAAAGTCTTAAAAGGTGTCAAATGACACTAGGTGTGTCAGTTTCCGAAACCGTATCAGTTATTTCGTCTTTATCTACAAAAAGACCATGAGAGAACGAAAAAGGTACTAGGTCACTTACAACCGTTAAACTATAGACCAAGGAGACGGAAAAGATTTTGGTCGAACTTGTAGTCCTTCAAGCGCCAAGTGAATAACAACTTCGAACCGGACCTCTTAAAACTCGTAATGAAATGATCACACACTCTACTCACGTTAACACACCATCAAACCCGTAAGAAACCGTAACGGAAAGAGATATTTATTTTCCGTACACAAGACAAAGTTATTAGTCGATAATAAAAAATGTTGTTACCCACTGACCATTATAATATTATAATACTACACAAATATATTTGTTTTACCGTAAGATGTAAGTCAAAACGTAGAGAGGATTCACCTCTAATTAACCCGACGACTAACACGTCATAAAACCGAGTGTAACGTTGAACTGGGTTAATGAGTCACCCAATTCTTAGGTAGACGTTACGGTCTCTGTGTCCTCTACACCCAAGCTAGGGAGCCAGTCCTTCTAGGGAACCTCCTCTTTTACCGTTGGGTGAAGTCATATGTACGGACTTTTTAGGGTACCTGTCTCCTGAGACTGTCCGATATCAGGTTTCCCAGTGTCTGTCGACCTGTGATGACCCGTTTTCATATTCTGTTTGTTCCTTACACTGGTTCCACCAATTTTCGATTTTATGTCGGTCCGAAACAGAGTTGTTGACGTTAAAAATAATGGGATAGATTAGACTAACCACGATAGAACAGAATACGTACATTGGGTCTTCGTACCGATTTTCCTTAAAAGATAAACCTTCGTCTCACTTTTAAGTAAGAACTCAACACAATTTGAACTCGTAGTCACTTCAAGAACATCAAAACCCGGCATCTCAACACAAAAGGAAACGATACATAAATTGAATTAAACCACACCCGACATATTAGAAGATTCTCAAGACATGGATAAAGGAACACTATAAGGAAGAACTTTGGTCATATACTTTAGACAAAGAAACGTTGATTTTAGTGAATAATTTATCACAAGACAAAGGAAATATCTTCTTTTCTAGGACTCAAAATTTAGTTTATAGTATTTACCCTCTTTTAAGGTTCGGTCCTCATCAAGACATAACATCCGTTTTCTCTCGTCCTCCACGTCTAAACCATAAAAGACACCCAGGGGATCGACGTAACGTATGCGACACACGATTCAACGAAGTCAACACAGGTCGAGAAACTCTGGGATACGCGGTCTCGGACGGTCCGAGGAGACAGGTACCCTAAGAGGTCCTTTCTTATGACCTCACCTAGTGGTATGGAGGAGGTCCCCTAAAAGGACTGGGTCTTTAACACGGGACTAGAGAATCAGAGGATGTAGTCGTCCGCCCAAGAAATGGTTATTTCGGGGGAGCCTTCGACGTAATAAGAGAAAATAAAAGGGGATTCCTTTCAACGGTCTGGGAAACTGTAGGTATGAGCGTACAAACCAGAGTTTTATATGAGGTTAAAACATTATAACTTACCTTTTATAATTTACAATTTAACAGGTGTACTTCGTCCACACGTTTCTCCTTAAACACAAGCTTATATTTGTTTATTTTTGAAAAATTTTTGAGAGAATCACTTAATATGAATCCTAATTGTACACTTTTTAAATTTCTGTATGGTGTCTTCACTTCACTTCACTTTCAACAAGTCAACACAGACTGAGAAGCGTTGGGGTACCTGGTAAGTCAGGTACCTCAAGAGATCCGATCTGATGACCTCTCCCATGGGAAAAGGAAGAGGTCCTCTGGAAGGGTTGGGTCCCTAGTTTGGGTCCAGAGGGCGTATCGTCCGTCTAAGAAATGGTCGACTAGGTGTTCCCTTGGGGTATGTGGTTTCTTAAATGGAAATTTATCGTAATATGAATCAGATCTTAATTGAGGTACATATATTAAACTGAGGTACATATATAAATAACTACCTTTTAATTTTTACCCTTTTATGTTTAATACAGACATATATATATATATATAGTGTTACTTTTACTGATTTACTTTTACTCTCTCGAAAATTTTACTTAAAAAGTATCTAACAACAATTGGAGTTCCCCAAGACTAGTACGAATACTGTATATACAGGGGTACATTTTCTAAGAAATCATAAGACCGAGTAATTATTAATAATCCGTTACGTTTTCGTTTTTTTATTAAGTTTTTTTGATGTAATTTACGACATTGTATAACACCGTTAGTAAAGACTAGTGGATGGTCATACAAAAGAGAGGAAGAAATCTTTCTTAGACCCATAAAATCAACCCGAAATATATATTGAGTCTCACTTTCTGCATTAATTAACGGTTATAGGGAAAGTTGGCATAGGTCCATTAATTAAGACCGGTTACTCTAAATTCACATTTACAAAATACCCTGAAGACATTTCAAGGTAATGTTCACTCTTCGACACGGAAAGACGGAAAAGAAAACGGACTACTTAATTGAGTTCTTTTTACCGACGTCGTCTTTTTATCCATAATACTACGTGATTCAGTTACTACTTTGATACTTCGGTATTGTGATGAGGACCTCCGGAAATCGTTCTTAATTAAAATGTTTTCCTTCATTTTCAGACAACATGCATTCGGTAACATTAAAAGGTCAACGATCTTCGTCTTCCATTAAGGACTGACCATACCTTGACCCCTGGCCCTTCATCTCAAAGTCTTCATTACCTTACATTTCCACTACCCCCCCCCCCCTCAACGTATACCTCTCTACGACCAGTGCCCATGTTTCAAAGTCAATACGTTCCACTTATTTAAGATCTCTAGGTCACATGACGTGACACTGATGTCAGTCGTTCTAAGACACCATATGAACTGTAAACGATTCCACCACGATCACCATGTCTTGGGTCGATGGTTGTGTCCTCTGTGTTCTCTGAACCCAATCTAGGGACCCAGCACTTCTAAAGGACCTCGTCACGTACCGTCGGGTGGGTCATAAGAACGGACCTCTTAGGGTACCTGTCTCTTCGGACCGTCCGATTTTCCAGGTATGTCAGGGTTTCTCAGTCTGTACTGACTTCACTGGATCGTGTGTGGGTGTATGAACTCTAAACAGTCTCCCACGTAGAATTAATAGAAAAAGTTTTTTCTTTTTTATTTTTTATTTTACCATTGATACACTCCACTACCTAACAATTGTTCGAACGAATACTACTATTAAAGTGTTACATATAGTTTTATATTCCGTATATCGAATTTATATATGTTAAAAATAACAGTCAATGTAGAGTTATTTTCGCCTCCAGTCTTCCGTTCCTCTTTCTTTCGAAAAGAAATAAAGATTGAACGATATACAAAAATCAAACAAAAGTATTAGGGGTTCGTACAAGTGAACTAAAAGTTTTTTCATAAGACATGAGTATCTTTATTGTTATAGTCCAAAAAAAGGATAGTAAGAAAGGCAAAAAAACTATAATACCTAACTAAAACGTTTTCTATTTAGCACAAACGTAAGGATCTTATTTGAGTTAAAATTACATTACATAAAATAAGAAAGTAATCACATTACATCTATAAATTACTGGAATTACAAGAAAGTATGGTCTCAAGTAATTATAAAACAAACTTTAGAAACGTGGATACTAGTACTCTATAAACGGACATTATCGAATATATCCTCAAATATTAAGAACTATATTAAACTATAGTCATAAGATCGTCGAAGTTTTACACTGAAGATGAAGACTTTACAATAGTAGAGAAATTCAGGAACCTTCTTAAATGGTCATAGGAGACTTTTACCACCAAACGAACTCCCTTTCTTAATATCCAAGTTACGAAATTTATTGAATCTTGATAAGTATTAAAGTGACGAGTCAAACCATTATAAATACAAGCGTTTTCAAAACAAACAAACAAACAAAAACAAAGACAAAAATTAACTAAACTTTACAATATGATATTTGTAGTCAATTGAATTTTAAAGGATAATTCTAAAAAATCTAATGTCATTCACTATATCACCCGAAGGGAACATCGAACCAGCCATTTCTTAAACGGACGTTACGTCCTCTGGGTCCAAGCTAAGGACCTAACCCTTCTAGGGAACCTCTTCCTTTTACCGTTGTGTGAAGTCATAAGAGTGGACCTCTTATGGTACCTGTCTCCTCAGACGGTCCGAGGGGACAGGTACCCCAGTGTTCCCAGTCTGTGCTGAATCTTTGATTTGGTTCTGGATTTGGTTCGCTATAGGTAAAAAAAATTTTACACCTAATAAAAAGTTTTAGAAATAACTTAAACAATGGTATAACCAAGACAAAATACAAAAACAAAAACAAAACCAGACACTTCGTACACCATCGGATCGAGGGACTCTTCCGTAACTTAGACGTGGGGAGACGTAACCTTCCACTTCAAGGTTGGTGACCTAGTGTTCCCTTGAGGGTCATTGTGAGTAAAAATTTATTAAAAATAACCGTTAAATATGGAAGAGAGATAATAAAACAAGTCTGTCAATTTTCCTTTTGACTTCGTAAAATTTTTTAAATTCTCAAACTCGTTTTTAGTTAAGTCAGTCATAAGTTAGTTCTTCTATCTTTCCACGAGGATTCTTGATATGGTTTACTTTCTGAAAATATCGGTTTCCCCTCTCCCTTATTTCGAATAAATATAAAATAAATATAAATTTTTCTCCTAACCAATGACGTTCCAATGAAAGGAAACCTCCTACCATGCCCAGATAGTCCGTCTAATGTATTGATAGCGACTAATCCTCTAAGGATTGACTGATCAAACGACGAAAAGAGATCAATACCTTATTAGTTTATACAAAGGAAATGAGGAGAGGTAATTGAACAGTCAATTTTAAAGAAAACGAACATAAATTCCTGATTGGATGTATAACGTTACATACAAGAACTAAAATTTTTGGATATAATTGAATGATATAAACACAAAAGATTTTTTTTAATTAAAAAAATGGTAACTACAGAGGATAAAAATTATAAGAAAAAGTACACATAAAATAAAGTTGTATATAAAATTTGAAGTATTCTATAACGATAACAACGAAAGTCATCAGTTATAATAAAATATTTAAAGGTATACAAATGGTGGAGAAAAGGAAAAGGAATGGTGAAATAGTACAAAGATAGACCTAAGTCCAAAAGAGATAGATTTCTTTAAATACAACAACACCAAGTCAGTGAGTCGTCACAGACTGAGACCTGAGAAGCGTCACTTCGGTACCTGACGTCCTGTAGTCTGAAGGGATAGGAAGTGACAGAGGGTCTTAAACGAGTTTGAGTACAGGTAACTCAACCACTACGGTAGATTGGTAGAGTAGGAGACAGTAGGTGAAGAGGAAAACGGAAGTTAGAAAGGATATTAGTCCCAGAAAAAGTTACTTAACCGAGAAGTGTAGTCCAGCGGTTTCATAAACTCGAAGTCGTAGTCAGGAAGGTTACTTATAAGTCCCAACTAAAGGAAATCCTAACTGACCAAGTCAGAGGAACGACAGATACCCTGGGAGTTCTCAGAAGAAGTCGGGGTGTCAAACTTTCGTAGTCAAGAAGTCACGAGTCGGAAGAAATATCAGGTTGAGAATGTAGGTAAGTACTGATGACCTTTTTAACATCGAAACTGACATACCTGGAAAAAGTCGTTTCATTACGGAGACGAAAAACTTTGTCACAGATCCAAATAGTATCAGAACGTTAAAGTACCGACGTCAGTGACAGGTGGTAATGAAACGTCGGGTTCCTTGATTTCAGACAGTGACAAAGGTAAGAAAGGGGTAGATAAACGGTACTTTAGATATGGAGGTTTGAAAAGAAATTACATCAAGATTACCACTAATGAAGAGAGGCATGAACAAACAGTTTGTTATAGAAAAAAAAAAAAAAGTGTAAGTAAAACCCTCTTACAAGGGACATACTACATAAAAGTAAATCGTTTATAAAAGAGATTTGTAAAAGGTGTATTAAATTAACAAAAGAATAAAAGTAATAAGGATAAACCTTTAATTGACATAAAAATAGGAGTTTCGTTGTCTAAATGAAGTTCGTCAGTAGTCAAAATCTTTTAATAACAGGTAATAAATTATTTTATAACCGAGGTTTAGAAATTGAAAGAGATGAGGACCTCAGTCTAATTTAGAATAGTAGTTATTGATGTACAGACAATTTGTTATAAAACATAAAATTTAGGTAAAAGTATATAAGTCATTCTGTTAATTAGAACTAGAAAGTCATATGACCGAAAAAAAATGACAGTAGATAAAAATTTTATTAGCTAATTTAAACGTATGAATTAAAGTAATAAGTAAGTTTTTAATTACAAACTAAATGCAAAAGAAACGAATTTAAGAAACACAGTTATAAGAACTCATAGATGTAATATTATTAAAAGTTGAGAAAGACAATTGGGGTTATGGACGTAAGTAACGTCCATACCTAATAAAACAAGTAAAGAAGACTAAAAAATAGTAGACCAGGAGAAGTAACAGTACAGAAAACGTAACATTAAATGAAGAGTTTTGAACACATACTTTTAAAAATCTCACAGACCTATAATACAAAGAAAGAAGTTGTGTTATAAAGAAAAAGAAAAAAAGGTCATAACACATCTATTGCCCTTTCTACAGGAACCAAGTGCACTGACACCTAGTACAAAATGAAGTACGAATGTGGATCCCGAAGGGGCAAAAGTAAAGGGATGGAGTTTTGGACCCTATGAATCCTTTCCAGAGAAAGAACCTACTAGGTACTTCGGACTCGATATTCTGCCAACTGAGAGACGAATCGGAAGTACAAGAATCGTCGACGAAATATGAAAGAAAAAGACTCAGTAGTGGATAAGAAGTTATCATGTTTTCAACTTTTTACAGAATATCATTATGGGATGAGTCTTACAAACCAAGTAAAGAGACACCAAAAGAAAAGAGGATCCTATAACGGGACGTAAGAATCAACAAACCTTCGGTATTTAAAATCACTAACGAAGGAATCGGGTCCTTCATGACTTTTATGTTCCAACGACGAGGGAGAACCGGAGACACAGGATACGGATCTTGGTCGATTTCTGAGGTTTCTTATTTCGTCGTCCTTAGAGTCCGTAGGAGTTACGGAATGGGAAGGCAGGTCCTGAGACTGTGAGTTCAAGACCGTCGGAAACAACAAAATATTTACGGAGTCACAGAAAATTTTATAAATAAGTAGAAAATATCAAGAAAAGTCGACGTTCAATCAGAGTACGGTCGACGTAAGATGACAAAAACAACAGTTTTCGAAAGTGTGAGATTAAAGATTTTTACGTACGAATGTGTACATACACTCACACTTATATATGTATGTATGTTAAATATATACATAGTAAGTAGTTAATATATACATATAAGTTCATACTATGTATTTGATATACTGATAAAAACTCTCGATATCGAATACAACGAATTAACATATTATCAAATATTGACTCAAAACCTACATTTACACCTAAACTCTGTCCGACTTTGGACCCTGGGAAACGAAGTGACGACGTTTGGTACGTCCACCTGTGTGGAAAAGAACTCCTTGTTTTGATTTTTTTTTTTTTTAGATATACCCAAATTTTCATTGACATGTGTACGAAGTCAATTCCATTTAAGACATGTTTTCTACGTTTCTCTGGTTTTTGAGGTCGAAGGTAAAAACTTCCCGGACCTCTTTTTCGTTCCTCAATCCACATTTTCGTCCCGTTTGGGGACGTGTGTCGTGGTGTATTCCCCACCCGTTTGGTGGGTTCTCTGGGGAACCCGGGGTACAGATCTGAGTGGAGATGGGAGTGGGGTATCCTCTTTATTCGAACAGGGGATAGTCCCTCATTCGTTCGTCCCCTGGGATAACAAACAAGAGTAAGGGGAGACGACGTCGTCCGCAGGGTTATTTCGGAGCGGACTTAAAGGAAGACCGGAGATCAGTTAAAGATAACTAGCCCTTTCTGGTTCTTGGGATCAACTATGGTATGAAGTACCACGGGTCACACCTTGTGAACAGGAAAAGGTTCCGATCCTAGACCCGTGGAGGTCCTGGTGGTTTCCGTAGGAGGAGTACCCACTGTTCGTCGGTGAACTTGAAGACCAAAGTCGTAGTAGCGTAAACCATTTAGACGAAAGGACTGGGGACCCACCGGAGTCATGGGAGTAAGTCCGTTTCGAGAAGGGGAAGGGAAAACAGACAAAAGGGAGTGTACGAGGGAAAGGGGAAACAGGGAAAGGGAGAGGACTTTAGAGAGATGAAGACACAGGAGGGGAGAGAGACAGGAGAGAAGACAAGATAAGAAGACTCTCTTGCCTGGAACTCGTCGAAGTAGTAGTGAGGAGAACCGAACACTCTGGACGAGGGTGACCGGTCGTCACCGAGTGGAAGTGCCCACTACTCACCTTCAGTCTCTCCAAACGGAGTGTGGTACGTCTGGGACCAGGTCGTCCGAGAGGGACTCTCCCCTAAATACTCTCACTATCGCCAAGACTGGAGTTCAGCATATCACCTACCTTCAGGTTAGTAGAGTTGTCAGAGTGGAAATAAAAAGACGGTGGTTCTCTTCAAGGTGACCCTTACCCAACTTCACCGTTAAGAGATATATGACACGTACGCACCCACTCTCAGGGGTGGACACCCAACGTCAGGGTGTCTTCTGTACTTTGACCGACCAAAGGTCTGAAGTAGTCGGGTCACCCGTCACCCGTCCAACGAGGGAGGAGGTGACCGAGAAAGACGTTTACTCCATCTTTAACAATCCGTCAGTCACATCTTCAGTCTCGGAACCAAGAAAAAGATTAAAGTTAAATTAAGAATGTGTGTTCGTAGAACGAGACAATTTTCGATATAAATGACGAAGTCAAAGATCCGTAAGTCTTCTTACGGAGGAACCAGACCTCCCAGTATTTTGTACGTCTGGGTCCCGTTCTGTTAGTAATTGACGACAGGTCAAATAGCTCCGCTTTTTGAGGTCCATCTGTTAATCGAGGATTCGTCTGTAGCTCGGGGACTTATTACAGGACCCAAGAACTCTCCCAGATCCTTCTCGCAGTGTTACAGATCTTTTTGACTCTTTAACCCCCTATGTTCTTTGGGTATTGTTACTGTTTGACCTGTAACGTTGGTAATTTAATAAATCAGTCTTTAATGTGTATAGACCGGGTCCGGTTGGTTTTTGTTCGTCTAGTGGACATTTGAAATTATTTTTATACTTTTGACGACAATAAGGACAGAAACCCTCGAGAAGTGAGGAGAGTCACAGATACGACTCCCGAAATATAGAGGTAGGAAATTTTCTTTGAAACGAACACACTCACAAAAGTTCAAACGTTGTAGGTAGGAACCCGAGTCACTTCTCTTGAGTCAAGAGGTAAAATCTTGGTACGTTTAACCACGGACTTATCTGTGGACGTCCCCCACCCAACTTTGTCGTTAACGAGAGAAAGACAGAGAAAGAGAAAAATCAGAAAAGACAAGGAGAAAATAGAAAGGGAACCACGGATAGGTATGTGAGGGTGGGAGGGGAAATAGAACTTTTGAAGAACAGATAGAAATACAAAACACTAACCATAGAAACAAACACAATATCAAAACAGACAGGTTGATCAGGACTTTAAGAGACGACTACAACATCCCTCTTCAGTTAAGACTGAGGTACAACCTTGACAAATAAACTGAACGAAAGACAACAAAAACAATAATATTAAGATGTATTACCGGACGGAGTCACTGAGGACGGAGACGGACTGACAATCTGACGACGACGATTCAGCAAAGTCAGCACAGGCTGGGACACGCTGGGGTCTCTACCGTCGGGTGGTCAGAGGCGGTAGGGACCCTAAGAGGTTCGTTCTTGTGACCTCACCCAACGGTAAAGGAAGAGGTTACGTACTTTCACTTTTCACTTTCTTCAGCGAGGCAACACAGGCTGAGAAACGTTGGGGTACCTGACGTCGGATGGTCCGAGGAGGCAGGCACCCTATAAGGTCCGTTCTCATGACCTCACCCCACGGTAACTTCACAGAAATAAGTCTTAGAACAGGTAGACATCTACCGTCCTTCCTTTTTTTAATTGTGTAGGGGGGACGGACTCCGAACGGTAAAATCCTCTATAAACGTTCTTAATGTACCGGAAAATTAAAACAAAGGAGTGAAGAGTCGTAGACTAGGCAATTTTCTTGGACCGTAGACTGTTCTACCAATGAAATTCTGTGATCAGACGATAGAAGAACCAGTTATTTCAGGATAAGGATCGGAGTTGTGGAATGGAGAGTTTAATTAACAGGGGAGCACACCACTCGTCTCACTCGAACCTGTGCCTTTGTGACTGTGATACCCGTACCACTTTGTATATTCGAAACTTTATATTTGTGTCGGGTGTAACGGACTCTGAGGACAAAACCCAATGAATGACCCGTAAAATGTCTTGTTTTTCTTTTTTTGTCTTCGAATGTAAAAAGAGAGGAGACGAGAACGTAACATTGATATGACAGATCCAAGAGTCCTTGATGAACTGAGTAGACATCTTTGATGGGTGGGGGGGGGTGTGTGTGTGACTCCTTAGTTTACCCATATCGGTAAAATTTAAGTCGTCCCTTTGATACTCTAGAAACTAAGACATCTTTAATTGAACAGATCGAATTTGAGCACCCAAATCAAATATGTCTGGAAAATTTCTCAGTAGTTGTCATTCATATTTTGTAAGTAACATGGACTTCAACATACACACACACACACACACACACACGCGCGGACACACACACACACGCACACACACGAGTCGGAGAAGTCAGTAAAGACTAGAAACACTAGGGTACCTGGTATTAGGTACTCCGAAGAGAGAGGTACTCTAAAAATACTCGTTCCAATGACCTTCCCCAAGGTACGGGAGGAGGTCCCCTAGAAGGGTTGGGTCCCTAGTTTGACTTCAGAGGACACAGAGGATGTAACGTCCACCTAAGAAATGTTGAACTCGGTTGGCCCTTCGAGTATGAATTCCAATGACCTTCAGTTATTCATATGTAACAGAACAAATTTTTAGAAAATTGTTCCTGATATTGGAGTATACTAATTTACAAATTCATTTACATTGACCTTATCTTAAAAAATTTTGAGATATCCTTATTAAAACAGGTATCCCAACATTTCTCAGTCCGTTCGGATTTCACTGAATCTTGGGAGTGTTCATGAATCCTTATTAATACAAAACCTTGACAGGTAGATTCTGTCAGAGAGATTTAAACCCATTTAAACTTTTATTTCAATTTACTATCCTTAATTAACTTAAAAGTCTGTTAAAGTTTATTCTATTTTATAACCTTGTCAATAACGATTTGTCAAGATTTAAACGAATGAAAAAAGAAGAACACTCTCTTTGATTTCGATAAACCACACGAAACTCTACAAGAGATGGTTAAAAACCTTACGATTACATTTTCTGTCAACTACCATCAAATTCCTTACATTCTACACACAAAAGTCTTTTTTTTCCCCCATACTCCTTATCTTTATATAAAACAACTTTCCTTTTCCCGATGTCTTTCAACGTCTTCCAAATGTTTTCTCCTTGTAACTGTTTTCTTAAAACATGTACCAGTCCTAAAAGATTCTGACTTAATTTAAATTAATCCATTTACCTAAAATAATTCTCATTCGACTATGTTCTTATCCGAAAGTTCACTACGTCTCCATTTTTTTAGATGGACGGTTACGTTCTTTGTGTCTTCTGTGTCTAAACTAGGGACCCAGTCCTTCTGGGGGACCTCTTCCTTTACTGTTGGGTGAGATCATAAGAAGGGACCTTTTAAGGCACCTGTATCCTCGGACCAACCGACATCAAGTACCTAGAGTTTTACAGTCTGTGCTGACTCTCTGACTTGTGTCGTGCTATGTTCTGACCAAAACCAAAGGAAGAGAGTATTCTCTTGTTTCAGCCAGGACCTTACGACAAAAATTATTGTCTAATACACGGAAATTCACTAGATATAATGAAACTGAAAAAAGAGGGTGGGATCGAGTTCCTTATTCATAACAAAGTGTCTTTTGATACTAGGATAGACTGGTCTACAAAATTTTGCAAAATTTTAATAACTGTTTGAAGGTTTTATAGTTTAAGATGGAATTTGAGAGAACTGAAGGTCAATTGAAACCCAAGAAGTTCCCCACGGACCTTGTAGAATTTCTCTGTAGGATTTGATTGACCCAATTAGACATTCCTCTTGAAACGGTCCAAGAGTTTCCTGAGACTGTTCGAATCTCTACTTAAACACTCCGACCCCAACCGTGCGAGAGAATAGACCGTCCTGTCGTATCAATAAGACCAGGTCTCTAGAGAAGTTCTTTTAATCTCTATGGTTCCCTTGTAAGTACGTTTCTACCCGAGTTATTTCCTGTTTTTACCATACCTAGATTGTCTTCGTCTTCTATAATTCTTCTCCACCGTTCTTATGTGTCTTCTTGACATGTTTTTTCTAGAAGTACTGGGTCTATTAGTACTACTACACTAGTGAGTAGATCTCTGTCTGTAGAACCTTTCATTTCAGTTCACCCGGAATCTTTCGTAGTGATGTTTGTTTCGATCACCTCCACTACCTTAAGGTCAACTCGACAAAGTTTAGGACTTTCTACTACGACACTTTCACGACGTGAGTTATACGGTCGTTTAAACCTTTTGAGTCGTCACCGGTGTCCTGACCTTTTCCAGTCAAAAGTAAGGTTAGGGTTTCTTTCCGTTACGGTTTCTTACGAGTTTGATGGCGTGTTAACGTGAGTAGAGTGTACGATCATTTCATTACGAGTTTTAAGAGGTTCGGTCCGAAGTCGTTATACACTTGGCACTTGAAGGACTACAAGTTCGACCAAAATCTTTTCCGTCTCCTTGGTCTCTAGTTTAACAGTTGTAGGCTACCTAGTACCTTTTTTGTTCTCTCAAGGTCTTTTTGTAGATAAAGATGAAATAACTGATACGGTTTCGGAAACTGACACACCTAGTGTCATTTAACACCTTTTAAGACTTTCTCTACCCTTATGGTCTGGTGGACTGGACTGAGAACTCTTTAGACATACGTCCAGTCCTTCGTTGTCAGTCTGGACCTGTACCTTGTTGTCTGACCAAGGTTTATCCTTTTCCTCATGCAGTTCCGACATATAACAGTGGGACGAATAAATTGAAGATACGTCTCATGTAGTACTCTTTGTGACCTGACCTTCTTTGTGTTCGACCTTAGGTCTAACGGACCTCTTTATAGTTATTGGAGTCTATACATCTACTGTGGTGGGAATACCGTCTTTCACTTCTCCTCGATTTTTCGGAGAACTACTTTCACTTTCTCCTCTCACTTTTTCAACCGAATTTCGAGTTGTAAGTCTTTTGCTTCTAGTACCATAGACCAGGGTAGTGAAGTACCCTTTATCTACCCCTTTGTCACCTTTGTCACCGTCTGAAATAAAACCCCCCGAGGTTTTATTGACGCCTACCACTGACGTCGGTACTTTAATTTTCTGCGAATGAGAAACCTATCATATAAGTTTTCGTCTCTGTAATGAAACGGCTGATTCAAGGCAGATCAGTTCCGATACCAAAAAGGACACCAGTACATACCTACTCTCACAACCTGACACTTTTTCCGACTCACGGCTTCTTAACTACGAAAACTTGACACCACAACCTCTTTTGAGAACTCTCAGGGAACCTGACGTTCCTCTAGGTTGGTCAGGTAAGACTTCCTCTAGGTGGGACCCTAAAGAAACCTTCATTACTACGATTTCGACTTTGAGGTCATGAAACTGGTGGAGTACTCTTCTCAACTGAGTAACCTTTTCTAAGACTACGACCCTCTCTAACCCCCGTCCTCCTCTACCCCTCCTGTCTCCTACTCTACCGACCTACCGTAGTGCCTGAGTTATCTGTACTCAGACTCACTTGAGGCCCTCTACCACTACCTGTCCCTCCGGACCGCACGACGCTAAGTACCCCAACGTTCCTCAACCTGTGCTGACTCGCTGACTTGACTTGACTTAACTCGACAACGTGGGACCAATTTTTCCACACATATGACTCTTTTCGGTCCCCTGTGTGTCTACCGATTATCCGGTGGTCAGGTGTGGTGGCTTAAATAATCCGTCCAACTCTACGGTGTGGTCTTATGCTGGGTGTGACCCTGACACTTCTAGTACAACCGGTCCGATCCGACTCTGTGATGTAATGAGTAGTAGTCTTCCTTACTTTTCGACATATATTTACTACTATACTATACTTTTCGGACATGTAATACTATTTTAGACTCTCTAATGTGTCCTTTTTTATTTTTGGGTTGTCAGAAAGACTCAGTCCACTGTCTCAGAAAGTTCTTTATGTCGTTATAGGACTAAGGGGTCTTTCCTTCTGTGAGAACCGGTACGTAAAATAGAGAGTCTTATAAGGACTATAAGTTTCTTTTAATGTTTTCGGACTCGGACCCGGGGTTTGGATTCTTAATTTCTAAAATTTTAAATTTTTTATTTTTTTTTAAATTTTTTTTAATTTTTTATTTTTTATTTGTTGTTGTTGTTGTTTTTTTGTTTATGAGATTGTTGACTCTAAATTACTTCCTCCACTTGTTCCTATTTTCCGATTATTTCTTTTGTGTCGAAAACGGACAAGACGAAGTGGGTAGTGGAGTTCCCCCGGGACCTCCCGACTCTTCGGACCTGTCTGGTGGTTCTTCGACGGACCAAGACTGGGGTCCCACGGAAAACAGTCTTGTTCCCTGTGACCCTTCCCTCTGACAGGGTTCACGGAAGGACTCCTGTGAATTCCCCATTGGAATTGGTCAGGGTCAAGGTACGTCTAGAGAACCTACTCTCTAAGGACGTATGGTTGTCTATCCCGGACTCGTGGACGGGTCGAGGTCTAAGGTGAGCTAGGTAGGAGTAATGAGGTCACCTCGGAGTCCAATGGGAGCTACGCGGTCCATCCTTTTGACTCAAAGAATTTCTGTGACCTCGGTGGACGAGACAAGACTGAACCGGTCGACTGAAGGAGAGGTTAGTACTGACAGAGTACTGTCCTCAACCTGACGGTCTTCTTTCCATTGAATCCAGAGGGGAACGGACACTTTAGTCCAGGTAATAATAACGAATAACAAAAAACCTATATTCTTACTGGACATGGGGAGACGTCCTCTCTAAACGATGTAATTAATCCTCAATTACATAAAAAGGGGTTACTGAGTTCAGCACTTTTTAGACGGACATAACGTACCCTGTGTCCTCCGCACTCAAGTTAGAGACCCAACCTTTCTAGGGGACCTCCTCCTTTACCGTTGGGTAAGGTTATAAGAACGGACCTTTTAGGGTACCTGCCCCGCTACGTTTCTCAAGTCGTACTGACTCGTTCGTGTGATCGGTGAACGGTTACATAAGAATCCGGTCCTACTTCAGGTTCCTCCATTTCTTAAGTTTGTCTCCTACGTAGATAATCATCTGGGGGTTACTGGGAGGATAGTCCGTAGTTTTATAAGGGACTCTTTAATCTCTTGTTTATCTAGGACGTCAAACCCTGTGAGTCACGGTCCTTCCTGTTTTGAAAGGGGGAGTTATTTTTATTCCAATTTGGAACCCCCTCCTTTTACGCGGACCTACTCTGTCGTAGGAAATTTCGGACTCTGGGACTCCTCTTAGGTTAATGACGAGTCGTTTAGGGGTTTGAACCCGAGTAGTCCGGGACGGTTAGGACAATTTTACAGGCCTAGGAGGGGTAAGTCTTCTGATTACCCCTCATAACCAAACACGTTCTGATACTTGTTACTTATTCCGTCAGTAAGGATAAGTGTGTGACCACGGTTGGGGTATTTGAGAGGAGTGAGTTCACGGCCCTTCCCGAGTCACAAAGAGACAAACCCTGGAGTTTCTACGTCAACAGACATAATGGGATGTAGGTATGAGAGTTATGGAAGAACGGGAACTTAATTCCCTGAGACTGCGGAATCTCCGTTGGATCATGTGTACCTGTCACGGAGGTGTTACAAAACTCCTGCAAAGGGTAGAAAAACCTTTACATAAATCACTCCCTTGACTCGGAACTCTTCCCTCGAGACGGTGTTTCAAACTACTGACCATTCTTCACTCTGATTCCCTAGTGTCACAACCTGTCCTGACTTCGTTGAATCGTACGTACGGGTGTGTCACTCTGGTTTATCCTAAGTCTAGTTTTATGACAATCCCAAAATTTAAAAGACCGTCCTTTTCTCTTATATTTCAAAGAGGTTGATTCCGAGTCTATAGTGTCGTTTCCCGAGTTATAAATCCTAAACCGAATCGGGGTCCCCGTACTTGGAACCGGTATCTACCTTTTTGTCGTAAATGACTTAATGGTAGAGGTTGGTGATTCTCCGTAGAGGTTCCGAGTGTAGTCATTCGGTATTAATTATCAAATGATTGCATTCGTCGAAATATTTTACCTTGGGGTTTTCCGTCCTATATGGTATCAAATAGATATACTTCAGTAGCTTCGGTTCTGGGACGGTGAGGTCTGTAATCGGGTCTTCTGACTTGATTTACGGGATTACTTTTGAAACGTTAATCCCTTCCTATTCTTTAGTTTATAAAAACAACAGAGGTCTATGTCTAAGGTGTACGATGTACAAGTACGACGGTAAACTTTTCTTCATCCTTACAATTGATGATCTTGAAGGGGTATTTTGTCTAAACTCCCAGAAAATCTTCGTCACGTCGAAGACTGGGACCATCGTCATTAGGTGACATCCCCGGTAGTCTTCCTACCTAGAAAACACTCGGTTGGTCCGAGGAGACAGGCACCCTAAAAGGTCCGTTCTTATGACCTCACCCAACAGTACGGGAGGAGGTCCCCTAGAAGGGCTGGGTTCCTAGGTTAGGTACAGAGAATTCAGAGGACGTAACCGTCCACCCAAGAAATGGGGATTACGGTGGACCTTTCGGGTCTCTATATGATGATTAGATCCTGTTTAAGGTTAGGGTTTTTTTCCTTTACACTTTCTTAGAAGTTTGATGACGTGTTAACGTGAGTAGAGTGTGTGATCATTTCATTACGAATTTTAAGAGGTTCGGTTCGAAGTTTTCATACACTTGGTACTTGAAGTTCTAGAAATTCGACCTAAATCTTTTCCGTGTCTTTGGTCTCTAGTTTGACGGTTGTAGGCACCCTAGTAGTTTTGTCGTTCCCTCAAAGTCTTTTTATAGATGAAGACGAAATAACTAATGTGGTTTCGGAAACTGACACACCTATTGTCGTTTGACACCTTTTAAGACTTTCTCTACTCTTATGGTCTGGTGGACTGGACGGAGAACTATTTAGACATACGTCCAGTCCTTCGTTGTCAATTTTGACCCGTACCTTGTTGTCTAACCAAGATTTTTCCCGTTCCTCATACAGTTTCACATATAACAGTGGGACGAATAAATTGAATATACGTCTCACGTAGTACGTCTTACGGCCCGACCTACTTCGTGTTCGACCTTAGTTCTAACACCTTCTTTATAGTTATGGGAGTCTGTACGTCTACTATGGTGGGAATACCGTCTTTCTCTCCTTAATTTCTCGGAAAACTATTTTGACTTTCTCCTCTCAGTTTTCCGACCGAATTTCAAGTTGTAAGTCCTTTGATTCTAGCACCGTAGACCAGGACAGTGAAGTACCGTTTATCTACCCCTTTGTCACTCCTTGAAATTAAAATCCCCAAGGTTTTAGCGACCTGACGTTGGTACTTTAATTTTCTGTAAAACGGAAAGTTCTTTTCGATACCGGTTGAATCTGTCGTATAATCTGTAGTCTCTATAATGAAACGGTTGTTACCAGGTAGATCAGTTTCGATACCAAAAAGGTCATCAGTACATACCTACACTCTCAACCTGATATTTCTTTCGACTCACGATTTCTTAAGTACGAAAACTTGACACCACAACCTCTTCTGAGAACCCTAAGGGAACCTTTCGTTCCTCTAGGTTGGTCAGGTAGGATTTCCTCTTGTCAGGACTCACAAGTAACCTTCCTGACCACAACTTCGACTTTGAGGTAATGAAACCCGTGGACTACACTTCTTGATTGAGTAACCTTTTCTGGAACTACGATCCTTTCTAACTTCCGTCCTCCTCTTTCCCTACTGTCTCCTACTCTACCAACCTACCGTAGTGACTCAACTACTTGTACTCAAACTCATTCGAGACCCTACACTACTACCTGTCCCTCCGGACCGTACGACGTCAGGTACCCCAGCGTTTCTCAGCCTGTCCTGACTCACTGACTTGACTTGACTCCTGTTTAAGACTTCCGTCGGGTCCTAATACGGGTGTTCCGTGACGACCGAGGGTGATTTTGATGTCTCCTTCCTCGTTAAGAAAGTGTTTATTTGGGGCCCCTGGTTCAAGAAGAATTTTGAACCCTCTTCGCATGGGGGTCCTGGTTGATAACGGTTACCTTTCAGAGGATATTTTATTAAAGTTCGTAGGTGTGACCACCGTCTATAGATGAAATCATGTAAACAGGTCCGATTTACAAAATGGAGGTCTTTGGGGTGTCCAGTGTTGTCTGTCTGTCTGGACACTCAGTCACCTTGTAAAGTCTATGGGTAATTTTCTGTCCGTACCTTTTTTTTATTTCTGTCCATAGTTGTCTATTCATTTTCCTACATCACCCAACCGAGGATTAACTTCGGAACTGTGTTGAATCTTGGAGAGAACAAAGACACCGTTTACACCAAGAACTGTTAGTAGACTGGGAACTAATGGCAAACCGTCTTGTTCCGTCTCAAACATACTATTGATTATGAATGACGATGTGAACCTAGTTACACTACCCTGTATATTTTCAATATAATTCTTTTATTTACGGATCCGTCTCACCGAAGTATTAAAACCGTCCCCGTTATATCGGAGGTAAAAGACTAGTTGTCAATTCCTTCGGGTTTCAATTAGACTCAGGAGGATAAAGATCCGGGAAACTATTAGTAACAACAAGAAAAGGAAAAGTCAGGAACAAACGAATTGGAAGACCAATCCAAACACAGAGAATGGGAGGTTGTTAAACGTCAGTCCGTGTACTACCGAGTTCCTTTAGTCAGGTAAGGTTGTTTTTGACCGGGTCTAGAGATGTTCAAGAATCTTGTCAGTCATTCCCTGAAGAAGTGGAGAACACACGTCGGGTACTGGTCATCCTCTTTCTAAGTCTTCTTCTCTGGAAGTTGGGGTCGTATCGACCCCGGGGACTTAACGGACTTAAAGAACAGACCAAAGACTAGTTAAAGATAACTAATTTCTCCGGTTCTTGGGTCCAACCATTCTCTAAGTCTCCTGGAATGTTCGTTAAGGGCTATGTAAAAACGGGGTAGCTAAACAGTTAAATTATTCTTGGATCCAACAACCCTTCACGAAGTGGTCACCGAGACTTCATTTCTTAGGTGGACGTCACGTCCTCTACGTCTTCTACACCCAAACTAGGGACCCCGCTCTTCCAGGGGACCTCTTCCCGTACTGTTGGGTGAGGTTATAATAACGGACCTCTTAGGGTATCTGTCTCCTGGGACCGACCGACTTGTACGTGTGTGAGTCCAACGACCCTTAAAAAATTGGGTGTTGTGAAACGACATAATTTTAGACTTATTTGTAGTAGTGACATTTTATTAAATATACGCATGTACGATTCAGTGAAGTCAATACAGACTGAGACGTTGGGATACCTGACATCGGACGTCCGAGGAGACAGATACCTTAAGAGGTCCTTTTTTATGACCTCACATAACGGTACTGGAGAAGGTCCCCTTAAAAAGACTGGGTCCTTAGTTTGGGTCCAGAGTACAAAGGACGTGACCGTCTACCCAAGAAAGGGTCATTGTGATCGCAGTGGACCCTTCGGGTCATTAAATACATGGACGTGAAACATTATTATATTTCATACAAGTATTGTCACTTCTGAAAGTAGAAAATTTCCAAAAATTTGAAGTGAAATTGAAGTATTTAGTATATTTTTAAGTTTCTTAATAATCTTAAAAAGTAAGACTATAACGACTATTCTAACTATATTTTGACTTTAGTAAAGTGATGAACACATCAAGAAGACTACTTACGTTATATAATTGTTAATAACGAAGTCAAACGTATGTAAACCCCCTTTACGAAACTTTTAAGCCTTATGATAGTGTCTTCTTCAAGGATCCAAATCTACTGTTCCGTACCAAGTCTCTTTTTCTTTGTGTGGAAAACTTCGAGATGTACAATGCAGAAGTTGAAACCTGTATAAAAGAATTTTATTTAAAACGAAAGTTCCATTTACTACTGTAAAGAATTAACAAAATCACGGTGAACCAAAAGTGGAAGATTCTTAATAGTCATGTTTTTATAAAACAAAGGTAAATGTATAAGTACTTTTTATAGATTTGATATATTTTTGGACGTGAAGTCACAAGGTAATCGTAAAGAAAAGTAAATTTAAAGACTTTGAAAACGACTGTTTTTACTAATAACGGGTTATTTTCCTCATGTTAATTTATTATTTTGTATACTTTCATAAATCTAAATGCCACATGTTCTGTTTTGGTGCTAACATTTGGAAACCTGACAAAAGTTACACGAGATGTATCACTACGAAATGAAAGTAACAAACGTACTTAAAGAGTACGTGAATTCGAAATTAAAAGGACCAAAGGGATACTAGGGTACCTGACCTCTGGACCGTCACGGAAAGAAGAGTTTCGAGGTTAAGTTAGTAACTGTGTTTAGGGACCGTTTACATCGTCGGAGTCTGAAGATAGCGGGGGTGGTCGACGACCCTTATCAATCGAAAGGGCTGACCAAACGTAGATTCAGGTGTAGCAAATAGTCACGTGTGGGACGTCGGACGTGTACGCTTCTCTACAATATATACTACGAAGACCCCTTGCAGTTATTTTCCTTCTGTCCAAAAATGAGGATACGAAGTCTAAATTACTACGTAATGGTGCTGTCATAAAAATAACGGGTACGTAGTTTAGGTGATTATGTACTGTGTCATAACCATTGACTCCCTGAAGGAACCGTCAGGTCACTACTTCTGAGACACGAAGGTGACGTCCCCTGTACCCAAGGTAGGGACCAACACCCTCGGTTCTAGGGTGTGCGTCACACCGGTTTTCTCTTTTATTTTTCGAAGTCTTTAACTTTCATTTTTACCGTCCACATCATTTCAGGAGACTCTAAGAAAATTACGTTTATCGTTATTACAAAAGAATTTTTAATTTTAATAAACTGTTTATAATTGACCTCCACGTTTTCCGTTTCCTATTTGGTTTTGAAATAACCTGTTTGATTACATTTCATCCATTTAGTACCATGTATCCATGTGATCTTACCTAATAAACACTTAGTAAATCGTATCAAGGGTGTTGACAGGATCTATTTACATTTTTGTGTATGATGATAGGTACGATTGCATATTATATGTCTCTGTAAAATTTATTTTTTACTCACGGTTTAAAGTTTCGTGTACGTAGAAGGTGTTACAAGTAATTTTTACAAGGACTTTTGGATCACCCTTTTGTCTGAGGTTTTAAAACTATAGTTACTCTAAAAATTTTAACATAATATTTTCTTTTAAAACACATAGCTGGACGTAATATCGTATTTTGTCGATAGTTTGGACTTTATTAAACTCCTCTTGAATTACTTGTTACATTTACGTGTCTTTGTTCGTTCAAGATCCTTTTGGTGTTTCTTACGACACTGTGGGGCTCCAAGTATCTTTGTCCACAACAATGTAAGGTTCGGATTGCCTCGGTTCCCACCCTGTAGTTTTTCCTCATACACCTTCCGGTAGGTTCTCGACACGAAAACCCAGGACTCTGTGTAGGTCCCAAAAAAAAAAAAAAAAATTTCTGTCGATTAATTTGTGACTCTGCAGTGAAAGGGGAGGATGACCAGAGGGATACAGTAAAAACCTATAATAGACCTTCAGTCTCTTACCGACTTATCGGCAAGTCGGTCTGTTATCGGACAAAGGGTTCCTGTACCTTGTCCGATTTCTTATCTACAACTTTTCGTAAAAGTTCAATGAACTTCTTACTCTCCTTAATAACTAAAAAACTTTTCTGGATTACTAGGTTTTAATTATAAATTTTTAAAATTGTAACAGGTCTCGATGAGAGTATTTGTAAAATTAATTAGTAATAGAACGTAAGAGACATCTCTCTTTCTTCCGTTTTTTCTCAAGAACTCCTAGTCCTCGACTGGACCGTGGGTGTCGGTCCACTCAGTGCACTAAGAGGAAAGTGTGTATGTTAAAGTGTTTTATGTTTCTAGTCTATCCCAGATCCTGGTACCATCTTATCCTGACGTTTTGTCATTCATGTATACAAATTCGAGTTTGTTTTCGATCGAGATAGATAAATTACTGTCGACACTAGGACCACCAGAATTCAACATCCATAACTGTTAACAATAGTTATCATATTGACATATGTTACAACATATCAAGGATATGTCTTATGTGGAATTACATCAGGTTGAACTGAAAGATTTTACTATGTGATCTATAATTTTTTTTTCTTCAACAATGTCGAAATATAATAAATACTATAGTGATCCATAGTTTCAACCCTGAAAAAAAATTAAATAAAAAATTTAACCATATGTTAACAAAACCCAAAGGGCCCACCGAGTCACCATTTCTTGGTCTGTTTTGTTCTCTACTCTTACGTTAGGAACCCAGTCCATCTAGAGGACCTCTTCCTTTAGGGTACCTATCGCCTCGGACCGTCCGATATCAGGTACCCCAGTACTTTCTCAACCCGTGTTCAACCGTTGATTTCTTGTTGTTATTAACGAAATGTTACAACACAATGAAAGATGACATATTACCGTACTGAGTCGATATGTATGTGTATGTAAGGGAGGACAGGGTGAGTATATCCAGTGGTGTCTCGTAACTCATCGAAGGGTGATTAATAGGCAAAGTGTGTACCATCACATAAATACTCCCGACCTGTGCTGATTCGCTGAAGTGAAAGTGAAAAGTGAAAGTAAGTAACTTCTTCCTTTACCGTTGGGTGAGACCTCAAGAACGGACCTCTTAGGGTCCTTACCCCCTCGGACCATCCGACGGCAGGTACCCCAGTGTGTCTCAGCCTGTGCTGACTTCGCTGAATCGTCGTCACATAAATACAGTTTGAATTACAGGGTCAAGTAGGGTGAAAGGGGAAGGACGGGACACAGGGGTACGAACAAGAGTTACAGACGTAGAGATAAGGAAGGGACTTTTGTCCAAGTAGACATGATGAAATGATCTAAAGTGTATACACAATTATCGATTTTAATATAGAAGTAATAATTTTAAGGAACTACTATAACAAACGGTTATACGTAATCAAGTCACCTTTTATCACAATTAACATCGTGTTTTACAATTCGTTAATCTACAGATGTCTCTCCTTAAAATGTTATGATTAGGAAGATAGTTTTATATAAATTCTTTTTTCTTGATAAACTCTTTAATTAGTCTTAACATAAAGTTTACCAATAAGAGTACATCAAGGTTTTGACCGAAATTCTTAAGAGTGAAATTTTTAAAGATACTCAACCCCTTTATATATAAAGTTTAAGAGAAATTCAGACCTAGACACAAGGTACTAACTATTCAATCCTTTAAAGCATTAAAATTTATTTTAAACTGATTGAGAAGGAACCCTTGATAAATTAAATAAAGTGATTACCCGTATTACTATATCTGTTTTATTATGTAAGACTTCTAACATGGTCGCTACATTTGGGTGGTTAATAAATGACATACGGGAAATTCCTACCATAAATTGGAGAAATTCGCAGTCATCAAAATGGGGTGTTATTTCTAATCTAAATTAAATATCTATTAGAATTACAGTACCTGCATTACTACGATTACAAAGTGACTCCTTAGAAAAAAGAAGAGAGAAACCCACTAATAGTGTCATCTCAATTGGTGGTTTAATCGTGTAAATGTTCACGAAATAAAAGGTCCGTGAGGTTATCCCGTACTCTACTCGAGTCAAAAAGGATTTTGCACAGAGGGAGTACTTAATACCGTTCTTATCTTAATACCCTTCTTTGTCTTGACCGTCTTTTCCCTATATCTTCCATAAATAATAGATATTTATAATTTAGTCTCGGTAATCTTTGTTGTCTTAACATCGTGAGACTTTTCAAGTCCGATTTGGAAACTATAAATTGAGTGTCCGTCGGGAAGTAATCGGGGTAAGAAACACGTTACCAGGTCGGTGGAGTACAAGGAAAGGTTCTTATACTCCTTTTCTTGTTAAGGAAAGGGGAGTAACACCCCGATTGATGTGGTCACCACTTCGTTCGCACCTAATCAAACGGAGATACAAAAAAGAGTAACTCACGATTTAACGAAGTCATCACAGACTGAGAAACGCTGTGAGACGTGACATCGGACGGTCCGAGGACACAGGTTCCTTAATAGGTCCTTTCTTATGACCTCACCTAACGGTACGGGAGGAGGTCCCTCAGAAGGGTTGACTCTCTGCCTTGGGTACGGAGAATACAGAGGTCCGAACCGTCCGTCCAAGAAATGTGACCACGGTGGACCCTTTGGTTTTCACACACACATATATATATATGTGTGTGTATATCGAATAATGTATAATGTAACATATATGATGAAATGACCCCCGAAGAGACCACTGAGTCTACCATTTCTTAAACAGACGTTATCTCCTCTGGGTCCAAAGTATGGACCCAGTCCTTCTAGGAGACTTCTTCCCTTACCGATGAGATGAGTGAGGTCATAAAAACGGACCTCTTAAAGTACCGGTCTCCTCGGAACGTTCTATGTCAGGTACCCCGGCGCTTCTCACCCTGTGTTGACTCGTTGATTGTGGAGGTGGTGGTATGATGAGATAATTAAACGGAAGAATACGGTGAGAAGGAATTGTAACGATACGACTGTGCAGTTTCAAAAAAAACCAAAGACATCGTGTAAAGAAAAAATTGAGGGTAAATTGAAACTACGAAAGAGGAATTAGATGTGGTGTCCGAAGAACAAACTTGTTAAGAATAGTGAAGAAGTAATGTATATGAACTTTGTGTTTTACACAAAAACTCAAGAATAAAACACAATCAGTGAAAACGTGTAATAGAGTCGATACTGAACCTGTTTATTATATCTAATTCGAATTTGTTAGAGATAAAATATCTACTCCCCTTTTTCTCGTTCCTCTGAATTATTAAACGTGTTCTAGTATATTACATATTCCTGGAGTAGCCTCAAGGTTTAGTTCACACAGACACCGATCTAATTTGTATACATGAAAAGTGACTCTTGTAAATTTTAAAAAGTATTATCATAATGTCTTAGGACTTGATTTGTTACATATTAGACTGGACGATACGTTATATATATATATATATATGTGTGTGTGTAAATATACACAATATACAAACCAAAATATAAATATTAATTTTTATTTTAAAACATACATTTTAGTTTGTGTATCGGTGTGTGTAAAATTACACCGTGATACATTGTTACATTGTGTCTTCGAGACCTAATCGACGACTTACAGAAAGGTACTGGTGAAAACTCACTTTCAAAGTTTGAACAAGAATTGAAACAGGGACTCACAAACATTGTTTTCCGTGTTTATACACTTTATTAAAATTTTTATATATAAAATACTTTGACAAATAAAAGTATAACTAAATAACTAAACAGACGTACTCTTTGGTTCTTTTGCTTCACTTTTTTAATAGTAGATATCATCGTAAGTCAAAATTAGTCACTAATAAGGATTTCTATGTTTCATATACTCAAACAAATTAGATTCAGACCACTATAATAGAGGACATCTGATGTTATCTTATTCATTTTTTTTTTTTTTTTTTCTATGAAAGGATAGGAAGGGGTTTCCAGTTTTATATTAGTACATCAACTACCAATGAACGGTACATTTAGTTTAGAACTTAAATATACTGTGACTAGATTCACGAATAAATTAAAAATGAGGAGTATTATTGTGGTACTCCAACCATGATCAAAGAAGTCAAACATTTTATCTAACTCTGAAATTGCTTCTAGGATTTCTAGTATAAAAAATATAGAACAGAGACTAATGTATAGAGGTTGATAAGACGGAGACTAAACTTGACCTGATATAGTGAGTTTGTTGTGACTTGGTAACACAATGTATCAAGACATGTCAAAATTTTGGATGTGTAAATATTAAAATATTTTTGACGTAAAGTAATATTGATGAAAGAATAACAAGTCAACGAGTCAGTACAGACTGAGAAACGTTGGGGTACCTGATGTCGTGTAGTCCGAAGGGACAGGTAGTGGTTGAAGACCTCGAACGAGTTTGAGTAGTGGTAACTTAGTCACTACGGTAAGTTGGTAGAGTAGGAGACGACGGGGGAAGAGGATGACGGGAGTTAGAAAGGGTCGTAGTCCCAGAAGTTACTCAACCGAGAAGTGTAGTCGACCGGTTTCATGACCTCGAAGTCGAAGTCGTAGTCAAGAAGGTTACTTATAAGTCCCAACTAAAGGAAATTCTAACTAACCAAATTAAAGGAACGACAGGTTCCTTGAAAACTCTCAGAAGAGGTCGTAGTCTCAAGTTATCGTAGTTAAAAAACCGTGAGTCGGAAGAAAAACCACGTTGAGAGTGAAACTATGCACTGATGACCTTTTTGTTATCGAAACTGATATACTCGAAAACATCCGTTTCGCTACAGAGACGAAAAATTATACGACGGATCCAACCAGTATCGAAAAGAGGGTTCCTCGTTCACAGAAAATTAAACTACCGACGTCAGTGATGTGTGTCACTAAAACCTGGGGATCTGTATTTGTCGAATAACAACATATTTAATTGGTACTCAATTATTTTATACTATCCTATCTTTACTCTTTCTTTTACCCTTCACTATGTACCTTTTACTTGTTGATCAACATGGGTAGGTTCCTACTGGGGGGTCATAAGAATCTTTTAACAGGACTCCTGTCTTTTATAAGGGAGGAGAAAAGTTGACTTTTACATTAAGTAAAGAGGTCATCTTCTTCTAAAACATAAGAACATTTTCTTCTCGATTATGTAATATTTTACTTGACTCGTAAGTGATGTACAAGGGAGTACCTCAAAACGTCGTGGGTGAAGTGTGATACTCGTCTGTTTGTTGTTTTGATAAGAATATCAAGAGAGTCAAGTTCTCCACTTATGATTAAAATTTGAATCCTTGATGATTCTGTTATAATTACATGTCAAAAGTTAGGGAATAGTAAAGAAGGTGACCTCGTCCCAAACTATAAAAAAAGAGAAGTCTTCGGAAAATATTTTTACTTATAGGCAAAAACACAAACCTATTGGAAATTTGAAGTATTCAACTATTTCATGTTTCGAACCAAAATACGACTGAAGTCTTTATCGACTTAGAATAGTCTTTCAAAAGAGTGAGTCGCAAGAGACCCCAAAGTGCTGGAAACTCTTACACACGAAGTCATTAATGGTTAATGTTCAAACAGTAAATACTTTTCAGTTAATCGTTATTTCGCACATATTTTCTTACATTTGAAACTTTAAATGTTTACATATAATTTTAGTGTTATAATATACAACCGATTATAAAATACGAGAAAATAGAAATTAATCATACATAGAGAAGTGTAAATTTTTAGATTTATAAATTGAGAGTGTATAGGAGTGAAATTTATATCTTGGTCATGAAATAACTTTTAAAACGAGAAATTTGTATTAAACAAAGGGAAAATGTTTATAAAACTTTACTATGATGAAAAGAATGACTACAATAAAAAATTTCTCGAAAGTTAAAATAGAACAACAACAAATCAGTAATCCAGTATAGGATGAGAAAACGTTGGGGTACCTGATATCGGGTGGTCCGAAGAGACAGGTACATTAAAAAGGTTCTTTCTTATAACCTTAAGTAACGGTAAAGGAAGAAGTCCCCTAGAAGGACTGGGTCCCTAGTTTGGGTCCATAGGACGTAACCGTCCGTCAAAGAAATGGTTACTCGGTGGTCCTTTCGGAATACAAATAAAATTGAATATAAAATAGTGGTACTTAATATTATAAAAATTATTAGAGTTTTATGTGGAAAACACAGTGTAGAACTTGGGTGTGACATAGTACTTTATAAAATCTGTTTTATTAAAGAAGTGAAAACAAAGGGAGGTAGTGAATCCTTTTTACTTTTACTGTTCCGGAACTTTAATTCCTTTTGATAATAATACATTATGTATACATAAGCCATGGACTCATCAGCCATACGTTACAAAATATCAATTCTCTGTCGTTTTTCAATCAAAAATTAACTCGGAAATTTATAAATTAGACAGGATATATATTTCAGGACCAGGAGTTTTAGAAGTGTTAAATTACCTCTGTCTCATTCATTATGAATACTTCTTTAGATCTTGTCCCTCGTCGTTTGAAAAAGACAATTCCCAGTCTATTATACAAGTTGAAACATCTGGTACACACGAGACACTGTTGATGAGTTGAGTTAATGAGTTGAGAAAGGACGTTGTGTGTTTTCATTCGGTATCTGTTACACATTCATTCGTACGACGTAAGGTTTCTTTGAATTAAATGACTACGTCTAAACTTAAAGTATGTTAAAATTTCACAGTGTCTGATGATAAGAAGTAAACTAAAAAAAGTTTGTAAAAAATCAAACGACGACATGTTTTTGTATGTCAACTGACTTAAACCGGTTCTTTAGATATAATAGAGGGGTAGTAGTAATGTGGTTTAACGGTGTTTCGACCACCGAATTTTGTCGTCATAAGAGGGTGTCGAGACCTTCGGTCTTCAAACTGTATTTAAAGTTCCACAACGACAACGGGAAGGAGGACTTCCAATTCCTTCTCAGACAAGAGTTTGAGGAAACAGAAACACATCGACATCTATAAATGAGGTTAGAGAGATGAGAAAGGACGTGGGTCATCCAGGGAGTACACTAGGACGACCAGGAGGATAGCAGTTCAAGTTCAAATGTTATTCACAGAGAACGACCACTAATGACACCAAACGAAAACTCCTAAGGGTCCACCGTGTCACCATTTCTTAGGTGGATGTTACGTCCTCTGGACCCAAACTAGGGACCCAACCCCTCTAGGGGACCTCTTCCCTTACCGTTGGTGAGGTCATAAGAACGGACCTCTTAGGGTACCTGTCTCCTCGGACCTCCCGATGTCAGGTATCCCAGTGTTTCTCGACCTGTATTGACTTCGTACGTGTGTGTGTACCGACATCTTCAAACAAGAAAGACCTTTTCTTTCATTTACCTTCTCTGACCACTCAATGCTCTGACCTTCTGATTTTGTCAGTTAACCATTCGGTTCTGATATGTTAACGTTCCTAAACTTACCCACCCTCTATCTACCATCCAAAATATGAAAATTAAAACAATGGTATCAACGTTACTTATTCTACCCAACATCTATTAAGACCGGTGTAAATTATAGAGAAAAGTCCGTCGGTCCACTATTTTCTCCTTCTGAACAGAGTTTAATTCAATAAAAACGTAAATTTTATGTGTCATAAATCCTTCGGTTCACCTGTTCCGAACTGGAGAACCACTATCCATCATTCGTAAACCCTGTTTCAGTTTGTGTAGAGGACCACAAATTGTACCCCCACTTATATACTAGCACGTATTCTATACTATTTCCGGGGTGGGTCACTGGAAGTCCTCACGTCGACTTGACCGCCTTTCTCTTGACTGAACAGTCTACAGTCTCTTTGGGTAACTACGGTGGCCGGTTTTTACTTACTCAATTCAGAAGTCAGTAAATGACGTTTCCGTATTCGTTCTCCGATTTTGACCCCTTTCATGACTGAGGGAGACAAGGTAAAGGACGACACTTCGTCGTATGGTCGTCTCTTAGTCCATCTGGTTACGGGTTGCACTCCCAGTAGAGTGACAATTTCCTCGACCTGGTTTTCAGAGACCACAATTCCCCTCCCCCTCTCGGTCCCCACCTTTAAACGACCCTTTACTCACTCTCACTCCTTTACACAGACCACAGACCACAGGCCACAGACCACAGGACCGAGTTCAAAAGGGGAAGAGGGAAGTGTTCCGACGGAGTAATATCCACGGACGTCTCTGGAGAGACCGACGTCGGAGTCTCTTCCTGTGGATCTTTACTCCCACGGAGGAATGTTTACGTTTATACGTTTCGTGTACTGGTCGGTCCTCGTGAACTTGGAACTTGTCGTCGGGGAAGGTACTGACGTTCCATGACCGACACGTGGGTCGGAGAAACACCTCCCGTCGAAGAGGGGTCTCTGGACGGTCCACTTCTAGGTACTAGTCTTGGACTTTTTAGTGGACAAAATGGTCCTCGGACTTCACTTCACTTCCCTTACAACGAGTCAACACAGGTCGAGAAACACTGGGGTACCTGATATGTCAGGTACCTTAAGAGATTTGGTCTTATGATCTCACCCATCGTAAAAGAAAGAGGTCTCCTAGAAGGGTTGGGTCCCTAACTTGGGTCCAGAGGGTGTAACGTCCGCCTAAGAAATGGTCGACTCGGTGTTCTCTTCGGGTGGTCCTCGGACTGATGAGTCGTTGGTTACGATGGTACACACACAGACAACCCCCCCACCCACCACCCGTCCCCTCTTTTATATAGTTGAAATATTTACGACAAAAACAAATTCCTCGGACACTCTGTTCTTGAACATTTGTAAATTATTTTTCACTCGTATTGAACCACTTCTCATTTCCATCCTTAAATTTTGATCAGTCGAAACAACAATTCACTTTACCCTTCTCTTACTAGTGAGTCCTCTTACCTATCTGACTTTTCTACTCTTACCGTTTCTGTAGAATCGTTTGTCTTTATAAATCTTTTATAAACCTTCTTCTCTCTAGTAAGTCTCTCAGTAAATAGGTTACTTACTTATTTGAAATAAGTAAGTCTACTTCAAATCTAAATCTGTGTCCTCGTAGAACAGTACTTCTTGTGTTTATCGATTAAAACGTAATTTTTTAGATATGTATATTCGTTAGTATTTCTTACACACCGAACCCTGAAGGGACCACCAGGTCACCAATTCTTAGACGGACGGTTACAACCAGAGTTTCTCGCTGATTCGGACAAGTGGTGGTGATGACTTCGGGTCCTTACTCTTCAGACTAACGATGTTGATCTTTTTCGGACACACTTCGTTAATTCTGGGTCCCGTCGTTTTTTTCTTTTAAACCTTACCGACCGTGATCAATATTCATTTCTCGAAGGGACCACCGAGTCCACCACTTGTTAGACGGACGTCATACCCTCTGGACTCAAGCTAACGACCCAACCCTTGTAGGAGACTTCTTCCTTTAACCGTTGGGTGAGGTCATAAGAACGGACTTCTTAGGGTATCTGTCCCCTTGGATCACCTGATGTCAAGAACCCCAACGTTTCTTAACCTGTACTACCTCGTTGATTACGAAAACGAAAGTTCATTTCAGTTATATTACTTTTGATGTCGTAGTAGTCTATGATGGTTGAGTAGATACGTAAAAGTGTTCGACTTTTCTAACTGTTCCAAGATAGATTACATTATTTGTCGTAACGACGTAACACTCCGGGTCTTAAGGTGTACGATAGAACTGGAGACTCGAAGTGTCCCGAGGTTGCAAGTGGTCTTCAGGAGAAAAGAGTTGTCAATACGGAGGTAGGTTGTCCTTTAAGAGAGGTGGGACAATCAGGGGACAGTCGACCTGACAGACGTGGCGAAGACCAGAAGTTGTAAGAATTTTCACGTTCTTTGATAAGTTTGTTCAGTTAGTGTCAAATGGCTCCCTTGGTCTTCCATGGGGTGAAGGACAATGATATTTCGGAGAAGGTGTCAGGGAACACCAAGTGGAACGAGGAATAAGGTCAGGGACACTTCGACCTCCTCAGGACACCACTGGAGGTAGGAACCCGACACTCGTGTACTCTGATTATTTATCGACGACGACGACGACGATTCGGTGAAGTCAGCACAGGCTGAGACACGTTGGGGTCTCTGCCGTCGGGTGGTTGGAGGGGGCAGGGACCCTAAGAGGTCCGTTCTTGTGACCTCACCCAACGGTAAAGGAAGAGGTTACGTACTTTCACTTTTCACTTTCCCTTCAACGATTCAACACAGACTGAGAAGCGTTGAGGTACCTGACGTCGGATGGTCCGAGAAGGTAGGTACCCTAAGAAGTCCGTTCTCATGACCTCACCCGACGGTAACGGAAGAGGTTTATTTTTCGATGATTGATGTAGAAAGGTCAAAACACACAGGATACAATCCAGTGGAACATGATAAATTTTACCCTTTTTCGAGGAAGTGGTTGTCCCACTTGACCTCCACTAGTCTTGTCAGAAGGAAACCTCTAAGTGGATTTACTGTTGTCTTTACGTTCCTCCTCTACTAAAGTCAAAAGAACCTTTACTAATTCACTTTCACTGGATACCAGGTTTTTACAACTGTTTTATAATTCTTTTTCCTGTCTCCTGTATTTCTAGGTCTCCCTGTCTTGTCTTACCTATATCGATGTAAGGTTTTCTATGTTTCCTCTTCAATGTCCTCACTAAGAAGGACTCTTTAAGAAGTCTCTAGAGGTTTCGTTTTTAATGAATGTTTAAACTCATACTTTACACCGCGGTAAGTAGCCACGGAGGGAGAGAGGTTGGGGTGAGGGTCTGTACGTGTCTGTGGACCCCAAATGTAGTAATGGAAATCCCATTTTATCCTCTTTTTTTTTTGGGGATTTTTGATAAATTTTATAAAGTCCCCTCTCAGCGAAAAATACTACCCGAATCTTTGGTTTAATTTCGGAAAAAAAATAAACCGTTACCTTACTTTCATCCACTCATATAGATAGACGGATGAGGAGGGATGAGTAGGATTTTACGTCAGTCAGACAACTGTGGCGTAGGTTCCTATGACACAAGTTTCAGACAAGGATTCAGGTCCTCTTTTATATCTTAGAGTTTCGATAACTTTTTTTTCATTGTTGTAACATACCGGTGAGTCATACCGACTGATCCCGTACGAAGTAGATGTGAAAGGAGTGTACTGAATGGAAGGATGTATAAACAGGGTCGGGGGTCGATCACTAATAAGAATAGTTTCCCCGTCACTCCCCAGACGGGGAGATGTCCAAAGGGACCATTGATTGCCCGGGTGGACTTCAGTTAAGGGGATATTGACCTTGAGGAGAAGGGAGGTCCTCACTTCTGACGGTGGTAGGGGACGGGTGGAAGACGGAGTGTGCCACACCACAACGAGGTCCTGGAACGAAGTCTGTACCTTCTAAGGGTAGGTGCTTTGGTGACTACAGAGACAACGACTAAGGTCTGAGAAAGAAACCAGAACTACGACCCGTTGTATCCAGAAGGAACATCTACCCCACCTTGGGTTATTTGTGTTTTTTTTCTTCATCTTTCGTTTTCGTTTTGTCGTTTGTTTTGTTGGTTTTAATTATCACTATTAAGTCTTTCTTCCTGAGATTTTTAACGCAAGATTATACTGTAAGGGAAGAATTCATTTGGTGAAAAAGAGAAGTGATAAAGTCCTAAAAGAAAGAAGGTACTAATATACCTAATATATTTTTACAGTACCGTTTCAACGATCCGTAATACATGTTCCGTTCAAGAAGGGACGTCACTAACAAAGAAAATAAAAATGATTAAAAGTAGATCCATTCACGATACCCGAGGAAGTAAAGGACATTCAGGACTACGTTTCAATGGAAGAGAAACTTCTCAAAGGACCGGTGAGACGGAGTTTAAAGTTGGACGAAGATCTTGTAAAGTATAACAGAAAGGACTACATTAAACAAGAGAAATCTCGTATGGTGACAGATCATATGATGTAAATAGTATGAATACGACAGAAAGAGGATGTGATTTTACAGTCGAAACGTTCGTGTCTCTATAATTAGAGAAAACAAAATTGTGACATAAAGGTCGAGGATCCCCTTATGGACAATACAACATTAATAAATTAATTATAGATGACTTCTTTATTTTTTAACTGAACCCCTTTTATATTTTACCAGATACTAAAATAAAAATAAAGATTAAACAAAGAAAATCTTTCGTTCCCTAAAAACTATCAACCCCCTCTACCATCCTTTTTTTTTTCCTTGATCTAAATTATCTTAACCACCTCTCTTTTACTCCAGACTTACTCCGTTACTTCAAAGATCCTATGTTTCATTCTTTTTCTCAATCTATAAACTTGAAATTTTGGGTTCTACCTTATTATACTCCACCATTGTTCAGGTACTCCTCTAGATGGTTTACTACTATTGGGAACTCTAGTTAACCCGACTCCCTCGCGGACAATAATAATAACAGAATCTTCTACCAGTTTTACTGTCATAATTCTTTATATCGTACATAAACCTTCCAGACACATAATCGGTTCGGAGAGGTCTCTTTGTCACTTATCCTATATATGGCCACATATCTTTCTCTAAATAATACTTCCTGACCAGACACGATAATTCCGTCGACAGATCGGGGTACCACCCGACGGGTTTTCGACCTTCGGGTCCTTTAGGTCACACCGTAAACATCGAGTTCGGGTTTTGAGGAGATTCTTAGTTCCCTCAGTCACCAGATTCAGGGTCGGGTTCAGACTTACAGGTTCTAGATCTCCAGTCACCACATTCAGGACCAAGTTCAGATTTCCAACCTCTCTGTCCTCTACAAGTTCCCGTTCTCTTCTCCCCACAGAGTCGAGAAACGTCTCCCGTTTAAACGGGACAAAGACGGTAAAACAAGATAAGTCCGGGAGTCACCTAATCTACCACGGGTGCACGAAACCACTTCCGTCTAGGGGAATGAGACGGATCGATAAGTTTACGATTTGAGAAGGTCTCTGTAGGAGAATCTATGTGGTTCTATATTACAAAAATGGTCGATAGTTCCGTAGGTAGGAAATCAGATCGGTTCTACTGTTCATTTTAATTGATAGTCACAGACATTAATATATAACTCTTTGACGTGTTCAATTCACTATGACCAATTTTTTCTTTTTTTTACTGTTTACGTTTCCGTCTGAAGGGAAAATTTACTAACGACAATAATTAAATAGTTCTAGATTAGAAATCCCTGAACGGACTGACAAGTCGACAATCGTACGGTGGAAGGTTGCGTCCCCCACACCCAAACTAGGGACCAGTCCCTTGTTTCTAGGGTGTACGTCGCTCGTCGGTCCTTTTTTTTTTTTTTCTTTTTCTTTAGGTTTGAAATCCTGTACCTAAAATTTGTCTTTAGGTGAATGGTATGTGTCCCTTCTCTCACTCCGAAAGTTGAATCGTTATTCTCTCCTGGGATTCATTATTGGAACCTACCATTAAACCTCGATTCGTGAGGTGTCAGCTCAGGACGAACAGAAGATGGACTCCCTACCATATCCTCGTTTCACAACGAATCACTATCCTGTATCAAGTAGGTTACTCTCGAATAAAAGTGTATTAAAACTTTTTGTGACGAAGGGACTAGAGTGAGACCCTCATAGTACTGTATTATATTGTTTAAGTTTCGACAAACTTCAAACTGTTATTTCTTTGGACGAAAAACTTGAGTCGAAAGAGACTGATATAAATTAATTTCTTATATAATAAGTGTCGTACAGATAATTAAAGGACACCTTGACCACTCTTTACGAAAATTTTCGGTTTCGACCCCGATATTAGTCTCTATTTAATGGACTTTAACGACTCTTTTAACTTGATAAACCCATCTTTTGTTTCGTTCAGTTATTAAATTACACAACCGTAGTTAGGTAACTGTGAGTGAAAGGTTTAAAATAAGGACTGGTCAACTTATACGGATACTCTTACGTATATGTAGTATTACTCTTTTTATTAAACTTATTGATTTGTCACCAGTTTAACATTTGTTGACCTTGTTTTGGAGTTACTTTTCAGAATAACTTTACCAGTTTCGAAAATTAAAATATTATAAAAATGTTTTTTTTTTTTTTCTGACCAACAAAAATATCCCGTGAAATATATATTATAAGAAATTAAAATTTCTTTCATTATAACAATGGTACCTACATCACCCAACCTGTTACGCACGGAGGGTTTAGGTACAAATGGGTCTTGAAGTCTTACATTGTAAACCTTTGACTCAGTCAGAGACGTTTAAATAAAAAATTCTACTTCAGCATGGTCTATTACCACCTTGGATTTGGGTCACCAAAATATTGTCCTCTCTTTTGTGTCTCTTTGTGTCTTTCTTCTCCAGTACACTTCTCATTAGGTTAGACACTTAAACCTTGGGTCAGAAGGGACTACCGAGTCTGTCATTTCGTAGAGAGATGTTACACCCTCTGGACCCAAACTAGGGACCCAGTCCTTCTAGGGGACCTCTTCCTTTACCGTTGGGTGAGGTCATGATAACGGACATTTTAAGGTAACTACCTCCTTACCATCCGATGTCAGGTACCCTAGAGTTTCTGAGTCTGTATTGACTCGTTGAAGTGAAAGTGAAACACCTATGTGTCCTCAACGTCTATGTCTTCTTAAAAATGTTCTTATATGTTTTAACCACGATTTCCATCATTTTTAGACAGGTATTTTCTATCTAAAGAGAAGATAACTGGACGGAATTTTGAATAGGAAACCCCTTTCTTTTTTGATTTTCTTGTGGAAATATAATAATATTGTATGAATTTCAATTATTCCGAATAATCTGTATATCAACGTTATATGAAGTTACAGAACCCGAAAGGACCAACGAGTCTACCATTTCTTAGACGGACGTTATCTCCTCTGAGTCCAATATGGGGTCCCAACTCTTCTAGGGAACCTCTTCCCTTACCGTCAGGTGAGGTCATAAGAACGGACCTCTTAAGGTATCAGTCTCCACAGAATACCCGATGTCAGGAACCCCAGAGTTTCACAGACTGTACTGACTCGTTGAATGTGAAAGTGAAATGTACAGAATTGTATAGATAGTGTATCTCCCTTCGAAAGTAAAATTTGAGTGTGACAGAATCTTTAAAAACATAATGGGTAAACGAGAGAATGTCTGACTTGACAAGAGTCTTTTATGTTTACGACTTCGGGATTGGGGTCACTGTAACATGACCCCCTGCCCTGGAAGTTCCTTCATTAATTCCAATTTACTACAGAATCCCACCCCTGAGTTGTGTTATACGACACACGAATCAGTCAACACAGGTTTAAAGACGTAGAGGACGTAATCGTCTGTTTAAGAAATGGTGACTCAGTAATCCCTTCGGGACCACGGGAATATCCTTTTCTTTCTGTCGTCTTTTAAGGTGTGTTCTCCTGGGTGTCCTTTTGACGATAGACGGTCGGTACCCCTCTCTGGAATTCTCTTGAGTTGACACGGTCGTGGAACGAGAACCTTAAGATTGGAGGTCTTTTTGTATTTAAACAACGAATTCGGTGAGTCATACACTATAAAACAATACCCTCGGTTTCATCTGACTACGTGGGGGACTATAACAATGGGAATAGAAATTCTCAGGTCTTCTATTAATTATTTTTATTCAATAAAAGGTTCATTAAACACAGACAGTCTTTATCATCCGTACCAATAGACAACTTTGGAATAAAATCCTTTCTAGGACATAATCGTGAAGTCAAATGTTCATACGGTACAGGTTCCCGTTTCCTCTTCGGGGTCGTTCTGTCATCCTCCCCGTTTTAACGTAAATCTTAGTTTGGGGAGTGGGTAGTCTCTACGAGTCTCCCGAGTTTGTTTGGAACACACGTGATCCTGGGTCTCTGGGGTGTCTCTGACCCGGTCTTGACACAAACTCACAGAGGACGCTTCCGTACCCAGTCGTCACCGGACGACGTCCCCGTCTCCGAGACCTATGTCGTCTAGACCCATACCGTATTCGGGAGAGTCTCATTTAACGATAATTGGGATAGTATCTCGTTGGTCCTGATTGTATCCTGACCCCTTTGTCTGAGAACTTCCCGTGTTTGTCTTGGCACACGTGTGGTCCTGGGTCCTCTTTCCTCGTCACTGGGGTGTTCTCTGACTGGGTCTGAACGAAGACTCACAGGTTCTCAGAGGTCTCCTCCACACGCAACTGCCACCGGACCACGTTACAGTCCCCGTGACTCACGTCGTCACGTACGTACTCTGGAAGACTTCCTTCGGTGGTAGTAGAAGTAATGGAAGTGATATAAAACCGAAGTCAAGTTTGTTGTCGCTCCTTTGTGTTAAGACGGGTAGTCTTGTTCTGGGTCAAAGGGGGAATCAGAGAGGGTAGTCCTTCGAAGGTATTCGTAGAACAGGAAGAGGTAGTCTCCCGTCCGTCTTACTTTTGGTGTTAGTGTCTTTTGATTGGTTTGACTAATGTACCTGGTGTTGAAACAGATTGAGTTACTTTGATACTCGGTACGGTACATCCCGGTGGGTTCTACCTACCCAGTACCACCTCTCAAGACTGTTTTACACTAGGTGACCTCTTCCCTTACCGTTTAGTGAAGTTATAAGAACGGAACTCTTGGTGTATTTGTCGTACTTTTCCGTCTTTCTATCCTATGACTTTCTGCTTGAGGGGTCTAGTCATCTACGAGTTATACGATGACCTCTAGTCACCTCTTGATTGAGGTCTTTCTTACTTCTTTGTCTCGGTTTCTTTTTTGTTGTGTGTTAACACCCACACTGACCACTACCTGCATTTCTGGTTACGAGATTTCTCATTATGACGTATCCTTAGACCTTACAATCCAAATAAGTCGAGTTTAGTCAACGAGTCAGTACAGGCTGAGAAACGTTGCGGTACCTGATTTCGTAGGGTCCGGAGGGACAGGTAGTGGTTGAGGGTCTCAGATGAATTTGAGTACTTGTAACTCAGTCACTACGGTAGGTGGGTAGAGTAGGAGACGACAGGGGAAGAGGAGGGTGGAAGTTAGAAAGGGTCGTAGTCCCAGAAAAGTTTACTCAGTCAAGAAGTGTAGTTCACCGGTTTCATAACGTCAAAGTCGAAATTATTCTCAGGAAGGTTACTCGTGAGTCCTGACTAGAGGAAATCCTACCTGACCAACCTAGAGGAACGTCAGTTTCCCTGAGAGTTTTCAGAAGAGGTTGTCGTGTCAAGTTTTCGTAGTTAAGAAACCGTTAGTCGAAAGAAATATCAGGTTGAGAGTGTAGGTCACTCGCCACCGACTCGTCGTGACCTCTCCGGTCTCCGGCTCTCCTCTATGGGGTGTAGGTTCCAGTCTCTTTTACGTGATTCTGTCATCCGTGACTCTCTCCCGTAGTCTCCCGTCTGTCTGTCTTTGGTGTTACTCTCTTTTGATTGGTTACATTAGTGTATCTGGTGTCTGAACAGATTGAGTTACTTTAATACTCGGTACGGTACATCCCGGTGGGTTCTGTCTGTCCAGTATCACCTCTCAAGACTGATCCGTCGTGTATATGTTTTAACCTTACTATGTCTCTAATCACACCGGGAACGTATTCCTACTGTGTGTTTAAGCACTTCGTAATGCAAGTACTTAGTTCCGTTTAACCTTCACCAGTTTGTCCTCTACCATCCTCACTTGTAGCTGTAAAATCCTTAGTCGTTTGATTTTACTTGACCTCACCCACTTAAATTGAGTTTACTGGTAACATAGATGATGACACCCGTTCTTAGGGAATCTTCTTTACCTCATCGGTAGTGTTAGTTGTTCTCTCAGACGTTACGTCATGAACCTACTTTAGAGTTTTTACTCTCGTACTAGAGACAAAGGTTCCGTTTGGTGAGTTATAGTCTCATTAGGTGCAGATACGAAGATGGTTATTACGACTTCTTCGACTTCCACTTGTCAAGATACTTCTGGTTGTTCTGGAAGATCTTGATTGTGGTTTTTTTTCTAAGTAATATCCCCTGACCTTACGTTTTCATTCTGCAGTTCTCTATGGATCTGATTGTCCCTTTAAACCGAAAACTCATGTTTTACTTCGTCCAGTCCCCGATTGTGTCAGAACGTTTCTCTTACGTGACTAGTATCGTTTGTGGGAGAAAGTTGTTATGTTCTCTTCTGAGATGTATACTTGTAGTGGTCTACCAGTTGTGACTTTAGTCTAACTAATATAAGAAACGTCTGTTTCTACCTCTTCGAGATATGTCAGTCGTTTTTATTCTGGTCCTCGACTAACCCCGAGTCTAGTCCTTGAAGAATGACGGTTTAAGTCTAAATTTAACTTCTTTAATCCCTTTTGGTGATCTGGTAAGTCCATACTGGATTTAGTCTAGTGAATCTAATATGTTTTCACTGTTTAGATAAGTTCCCTAATCTAGACTATCTCACGGACTTCTTGATAACCGTTCTCCAAGTACTGTAATATATCCTCCGTCCCTAGTTCTGGTAAGAGTTATTTATCTTTAAGTTTCTCCGTTTTACCAATAGACCTCCGGAATGTTTGTCGATACTTTTCTTCTCTTCATTTTCCGTTTCCTCTTTTCCTTTCTGAATGGGTAAACTTACGTCTCAAGGTTTCTTATAGATCCTCTCTACTCTTTCGGAAGGCGTCACTAGTTTCGTTTCTTTACTTCCTTTTATTATCTTACCTTTTCTGATATCCAGAGAAGTTCTTTTAGTCTCTAAGGTTCCCTTATAAAGTACACTTCTACCCGTGTTATTTCCTGTCTTTTCAATACCTGGATCATCTTCGTTTTCTATAATTCTTCTCCACCGTTCTTATATGGCTTCTCGATATCTTTCATATAGTAGTACTTGGTCTATCGGTGTTACCACACTAGTGAGTGGATCTTGATCTGTAGGACCTTACACTTCAACTCACCCGGAATCCTTCGTAGTGATGTTTGTTTCGATCACCTCCACTAAAGGTCAACTCGATAAAGTTTAGGATTTTCTACTACGACACTTTCACGACGTAAGTTATACGGTCGTTTAAACCTTTTGAGTCGTCACCGGTGTCCTGACCTTTTCCAGTCAAAAGTAAGGTTAGGGTTTAATTCCGTTACGGCTTCTTACGAGTTTGATGGTGTGTTAACGTGAGTAGAGTGTGTGATATTTCATTACGAGTTTTAAGAAGTTCGGTCCGAAGTTGTCATGTACTTAACACTTGAAAGTCCACAAGTTCGACCTAAATCTTTTCCGTCTCGTTGGTCTCTATTTTAACGGTTGTAGGTGACCTAGTACCTTTTTCGTTCTCTCAAGGTCTTTCTCTAGATAAAGATGAAATAACTGATACGGTTTCGGAAACTGACACATCTAGTGTTGTTTCACACCTTTAAAGAAGTTCTATACTGTTATAGTCTGGAGGACAGGACGGAGGACTCTTTAGACATACGTCCAGTTCTTCGTTGTTAACCATGACCTGGACTTTGTCGCCTGATCAAGGTTTATCTTTCTCCTCATATAGTTCCGACATACAACAGTAAGAAAAATAAAATGATTATACGTCTCATGTAGTACTCTTTACGGTCCCACCTACTTCGTGTTCGACCTTAGTTCTAACGACGTCTATTTATTTGAGTCTATACGTCTACTGTGGTTGGAACTCCATCTTTCGTTTCTTATTGATTTCTCGGAGAACTACTTTTATATTTCCTCTCACTTTTTAAACCGAATTTGAGTTGTAAGTTTTTTGATTATAGTACCGTAGATCCGGGTAACAAAGTACCGTTTATCTACCCCTTTGTTACCTTTGTCACTCTCTGAAAAATAAAACCGAGGTTTAAGTGACGTCTACCACTGACATCGGTACTTTAATTTTCTGTGAACGAAGAATCTTCTTTTCGATACTGGTTGGATTTATCGTATAATTTTTCGTCTCCGTAATGAAACGGTCGTTTATTCACAGATCAGTTTCGATGACAAAAAGGTAATAAGTATATACCTACACTTTAAACCAGATATTTTTTCGACTCGTGGTTTCTTAACTACGAAAACTTGACACCACAACCTCTTCTGAGAACTCTCAGGGAACCTGACGTTCCTCTAGGTTGGTCAGTTAGGATTCCCTTTAGTCAGGACTTATAAGTAACATTCCTGACTGTGACTTCGACTTTGACGTTATGAAACCGGTGGACTACACTTCTTGACGGAGTAAACCTTGCTGGGTCTACGACCCGTACTAACTTCAGTCCTCCTGTTCCCCTGTTGTCTTCTATTCTACCAACCTATCGTAGTGACTGACTTACCTGTACTCAAACTTATTTGAGACCCTCAATCACTACCTGTCCCTTCGGACCACACGACGTCAGGTACCCCAGTGTTTCTCAGTCTGTGTTGACTCGATGATATGATATATAATTTAGTCAAATAATTTTTTTTTGTGTCACTTAATTAATTTTAATCTAAGGAATAAAACATCACTATCCTACTGACCTCGTGTCTCAAAAAGTCTTTAAACTACATCCAGTATCTTAAACCTTTCAGACCTTAACAATGAAGTGAGGTTCGTTTCATTGATAAACCAAGTCAAGTCAAATCAGAGAGTCAACACAGACTAAGAAAGGTTGGGGTTCCTCACGTCACATGGTCAGAAGGGACAGGTAGTAGTTGAGGACCTCGGATGAGTTTGAGTCCAGGTAACTCAACCACTCCAGTAGGGTGGTAGAGTAAGAGACACCAGGGGAAGAGGAGGAAGGAAGTTAGAACGGGTCGTAGTCAGAAAAGGTTACTCAGTCAAGAACGTAATCGACCGGTTTCATAACCTCAAAGTCAAAGTCGTAGTCAAAAGAGTTATTTATAAGTCCTGACTAAAAAAAAAAAAAAAAAAATCCTAACTGACCGAAATAGGGGAAAGTCACGTTCCTTGGGAAATCTCAGAAGAGGTTATGGTGTCAAGTTTTCGTAGTTAAGGAGTCGTGAGTCGAAAGAAATATCGGGTTGAGAGTGTCGGTATGTACTGGTGACCTTTTTGGTATCGAAACTGGTCTACCTGGAAACGAAAGTTTCATTACCAAGACGAGAATTATACGACAGATCTAACCAGTATCGAAAAGAAGGTTCCTATTTTACACAAAATTAAAGTACCGACGTCAGGGGTAGACGTCACTAAAAACCTAATTTTTTTTTTCAGAGAGTGACAAAGATGATAAAGGGGTAGATAAACCTTTCTACCCCTGACCTACGGTACTACAGTTACAAAACTTACGACTCAAAATTCGGTTGAAAAAGTGAGAGGAGAAAGTGAAAGTAGTTCTCCGACAAATCAAGAAGGAAAAGACGGTATTTCCACCACAGTAGACACATATACTCTAATAACTATAAAGAGGGTTGTTAGAACTAAACCCGAAAACGAAGTAGGTCGAATCGTAAAACGTATTACATAAGACGTACATGTAATTTATTCGTCCCATTGTTATATACCGGAACTACATGAGGAAAGGATTAAACCTTGGTCAGACAACAAAGTACAGACCAAGTTTGATAGTGAAAAAAAAAAAAAAAATCTGTGTAAGGTTAAAATAATTAGACAAGTATCGTCTTACAGGACAGTCTCAAATGGAAAAATTTTTACATAAAACGTGATAAAGAAGAACCTTTTACACATCAAAATAATGTGTTTTTTTCTTCTTTTATTTTCATCATTACAAGTGTGGAAGAGAGGGACTTTAAAAATTTCGAAAAATAAATAAATAAATAAATAAAACCCCCCCCCTACTCCTTCTTAAAATTAGACGTATGTCTAAAGAGACCTCTGTCTATTCCACCAGAATATAAAGGTAGAGTTTGTTAAAAGGTGTCAAACAATACTAGAGTGTCAATATATTTACGTCAAATAATATATAGTTAATACAGAGTTATTTCAAAAATTTTTTCTCTGTCTCTTTATGATGAATATATGAGAGGGATTGACAAGAATAGGTGCCATTAAATAAACTGATGAAGTCACTGACTTGTCGTTGCACATGTGACTGGAGTTACAATCGGAAGTAGAGTGTTCAGTGACGAATTGACGGATGGAAATATGCATTACTGAGTGATATGTAGTCGATGAATCAACAAACCAAAGATTCAACACAGACTGGGAAACGTTGGGGTACCTGACATCGGGTGGTTCGAAGAGACAAGTACCTTAAGAGGTCCGTTCTTTTGACCTCACCCAACGGAAAAAGAGGTCCCCTAGAAGGGTTGGGTTCATAGGGTGGACACAGAGGACTTAACCGTTCGTTTAATAAATGGTGGTTTGGTGGACACTCCGGGGACGATAACTTATAAGTTATTGTAAATTAAGAAGTTGATGTGACAAAAAGAGAGTCATGCAGTTGAGAAGAGTATGTTACAATTATAGTTCTTAAGTCTTTTTTTTTTTTTTTGTCTTAAGTCAGTGATTTCCCTGCAAAGTTCCTTTACAGTTTAGGAAAGAGAAGGAACATAATTCTTAAAGATCTCAAACTCGAAAACGTAGTATCTTTTGAAAGTCTTAGAAAGGAAATTAGAGGACGTTAGTGGAAAAGATGGAATTTTAAATAAAAGTTATATATTATCTATAAACAGAGGAAACACTTGCACGGTCCGAGAAAATACAGTGTGTGAAGTCATATATAACAAAGTAAAAGAATATTTAGAAGAGAAAAATAACAAACATTCAGAATTAGATTTCAATAACAGAAGTACTTAAAAAAAAATCAAACAAAAAAAAAAAAAAAAAAAAACGTGAGAGAGTGACTGTACCCTAAATAANAAAAAAAAAAAAAAAACGAACGTGAGAGAGTGACTGTACCCTAAATAAAGTGGACACCGAGCGATATAATTTATTTACAGAAGTCATATGATTTGTGTAATAAAATAGAAGTAGTACAAACAATTTTCAGTCTGTGATTCCCTGAAAAAGACCCTTAGATCGCCAATTCTGAGGACCGAAGATTACGGTCCCTGTCTCAAAGTTCGGTACCAGTTCCTTGATTTCGGGTATACAGTTTGTCACCGTTTTTTTTTTTTTTTTCAGTTTGTGTTTTATAAGGACTTTCGTCCTATAAAAGTAAAAATATAAGGAACGTGATCTGTGTAACGGACCGTGTCTGATCCACACATTACTTAACACACTACACTTATTTACCTGTTCTATTAATCGGTAGTCCATGTTACGAAAATAAACGGATCCCTTCCTAACGGTCCGAACTAAAAAAAAAAAGAAAATACATTCGTAGTTTTCTGTCCAAAGACTTTCGTCTACCGTGTAGATAAGTAAACCGTTCTACATAGTTAGAATAAACCATAGGAAGAGTCACCTTATAAGAGTCCTTTATGACACACTATTTAAAGATAACTGGCTTACCTAATAATTATTTCTCCCTGTCTACATAGGATTACTATGTAGATCCAACTGGAAAGTAATCCACCTAGCAGACTGTTTTCTTCAACTTAGTCCTTCTCTAAGTGCCTAGATCTGTGTCTAGTCCTCTTTTACAGAAGGGGGAATATAAGGTTTACATCCTTTCGTGGTGGGTATGTTTAAGACGAACGAATATATTGGTGACTACTTTCTTCAATTGATACGTATTGATTGTAAGTATATAATCGGATTATGTTTTCCACAAGTTGTCTATTTTAACACTTTCAGTGCCTTGTTTAGATGAAAACCTAACCATGATTACCGACCGATAAGAGATACAACTACTAGAGAGAAAGAAGAGATTCGAGATTAAAGATAAGGAAGAGATTCGAGATTAGATAGAAAAGAGATTCGCGGAGTATTCTACTGTCTTTAGAACTATGAGGGACAAAGGTTCCTTAAAATTGGATGGATAGTTTTAACAAGGAACAGAAAAAGGAGAAGGAAGAAGAATAACACGGAGGTAAAAGGAATAATAGTTATAATAATAGTAGTAGTTAGGTAATGGAATTTTAGTGTTAGTTGGTAGAAGTCACATGATTTCTGTACTAAAATAATGCAAACAATTTTCAGTTTGTGGTTCCCTGAAGGGACCACCAGGTCTTCAATTCGGAAGTCCGAAGGTTACCGTTCTATCTTATAATGAATGTGTGTGTTTATATGAGTGTATGTACGTATGTATAAGTATATTAAGTGTCTGTTCAATATTCAATAATAATTTGGTAACAAGGAGATTGTAAAGATTCTAAGAACCTTATTATATACGTCGATATACGTGTGGATGACTTCTAGGGTAAGTTCATTCATTATAAACTCCTTAACTATTTTTACATAAAGGATACTTATGTCTTAGTGACATAAGAACTATAAATTCTTAGTATTCCGTAAACAACGGTTACAATAAATGAAGACTCTTTAAATGTGACGAAAGTCCAGTTATATACAGTAACTGGTGTTTGATAAAACTTTCCTTTCTAAATGAGATTTTATAGTGAATTAAGGTCATTCCGTATTTCATGTAGTTTAATTTATCAGGTCAGATATCCAATATACACCTTCAAGTCGTATTGGAGAACTTAAATTCGAATTAGCTTACTGATTAACACTTGTCTGTGATACAGAAAAGGACGGCTCTATTAGTCGGTGTGAAATCTTTCTCTTGTTAAGTCGACTCAGTGTAACGTGTCACGAGAAAAAGAACCGTGGGTTGGCGTAACCAATGCAGGACACTCTTTAGACTTTATAAATATCACGAACCCACGAAGTCAGAGGTACAACAAGTGTCGCAATAAGACAGGACTTATTAAGTTACGTCTTCAGTTTCTACTATGAAGTTTAAAGGGAAACTATAGGAATTCGTTGACATTTTGGTAGATAGACGTTGTTTATTGAAAAACTCTCAAGTTAAATACAACACTGAACTACTAAATCTCACTTTTACGTCCATGTATATGTTCATGTCCGTACACTTACTACTTCATTCTATATACCTGTCCACGAAACAAATTTACTTTTGTGTTTACTTAGTTTAGGTCCCTTTTCAACTGGTAACCAAATAAACGTTTAATAGTTATTTAATAAGAGGAACAGCGGAGAGAAAATGTCTATATCTTTTCCCAACTCTGACTTCTGTGTCTTTTATTTCACACGAAGAATTCCTAATATCTTTTAAGATCAGGGAGAATTAGGACGATATACAAACGATTGAATCTTTTTACGTTATTAATTATCCAACAGTAAAAAGACCCCTACAACCTCATTACGTCAGTACATAATCATTACATTTCATGTTTAGGAAAAGTTTCAATCCAAACGGATCTACCAAACATTGGGATTGTAAAAGTTCGTTTGTTTTTTAATAAGGTGTAAAAACAACAAGTTTTTAATCTTCTAAGAAGGTCCTTTTTTTTTAATTCACCTTTCGACGATGTCAGTAAAGTTTCTTACACGACACCCGTTGACTTCTAAAATTAGACAATTTCTCCCTTTCCTTAGGCTCGTCATAACACGTGGCAAACGACACTGTTAATTGTCGTTGTAGTGCTAAGTAATGTAGCCATGAATTATTGTCGCGAGGATTTTAAGTTCCCCGACCACAATCTATGAAGTCTTTACTCAGTTTGACTATTGAATAAAACTCTAAGATGGAAGACAAATTGACTGAACTACTGTATTTCCTCCACCCTTCTCTACTCTTCTTACTTTTAAGATTAATTTACTTACTCTTGGTTTCTGTGCTTCTAGACAAAGTCTGGTATTTAGGTCAATTAATTCGGAAACCGAACTACTTACAAATTATTGAATTAAGGTATAAATACACAATAAATCCATGTGAAAAGACTACTGAAATTCAAGTAGTTTGTCAAAGAATTCAGAAATTCAAAATATCAAAATTGTTACTCTTGTCTTGTTTACCCACCAAGACTGTGAGATCTTTATCTGACTTCAAAGAGACGAGTACTATTTATCCTTATCTTTACAATGATTGACTAGAAATGAGTAACGGAGTCAGTCATGCAAATGAGTCAGTTTATGAACAGTACGTGAAAACACTTTCTACGATACGATCTCTCTTTCCATGTTGCCATTTTATGACTCGTTTTCTCTTTTATGATGCACACACAACAAATAAGTGTACATAAAACGACATATATTTCTTTTATTTCTAATTTATACGAATCACTTTACAGTTTGTAACATACAATATTAAACATACTCTTTATTTTTTTGAACGTTTATATTTTTTTTATCTGTGTCTATACTTTTTGTTTGAACACCAATAACTCCTGTCCCCGTTCTTTCCACACCCCATAATTCTAAATATTATTAATTCTATATGTTTATATATTGCATTTGATGTTACTATGCAACATGTTCTTTATATCGGTAATAAAATATTGTTGATAGTCAAGTCAAGTCAAGTCAGTGAGTCAGCACAGGCTGAGACGCTGGGGTACTTCGCGTCGTGCGGTCCGGAGGGACAGGTAGTGGTTGAGGGTCTCAAGTGAGTCTGAGTGTAGGTATCTCACACACTACGGTAAGTCGGTAGAGTAGGAGCCAGCAGGGGAAGAGGAGGACGGGGGTTAGGGAGGGTCGTAGTCTCAGAAAAGGTTACTCAGTCGAGAAGTGTACTCCACCGGTTACATGACCTCAAAGTCGAAATCGTAGTAAGAAAGGTTTCTTTAGAGTCCCGACTAGAGGAAGTCTTACCTGACCAACCTAGAGGAACGTCAGGTTCCCTGAGAGTTCTCAGAAGAGGTTGTGGTGTCAAGTTTTCGAAGTTAAGAAACCGTGAGTCGGAAGAAGTGTCAGGTTGAGAGTGTAGGTATGTACTGATATCCTTTTTAGTATCGGAATTCACATCAGTTTAGACATTTTTAAAACTTAACGACACTACATGTGGACTTATAACATTTAGTTGATATGAAGTTATTTTTTCTTTATAGTACTTATTTATCACATCATACGATTTCTATTATTTACAAAATCTTTTAAACTCTTTCTACTTAACTCAGTCTTTATGACTCAACTTCCTTGTCTAATCTTCGTAACCTTTTCCGTTACCGTTGGGTGAGGTCATAAGAACGGACCCTTTAAGGTACTTGTCTCCTTGGACCACCCGATATCCCGTACCACAGTGTTTCTGAGCCGGAGTTGACTCTCCGACTCGTGAAATCTTTGTACAACGGTAAAGTAAAACTTATCCTAGCTTTTTCATCTAAGTGATTACTCCACTCAAATTCGTTTCTAAACCTCCTTCGGTCTCACAGTCCACCTGCTTGGAGGTCTCTTCTGAAAAACTGTTTCCCTTGTTTGGTTCGACCCCGGGAGTCTTTCAAGATGAGAATGTAACAGGTCCCTTGTTACTTCACTGAGGTTCCCACCGACCTACCTGATAGTCCTTCTTTCATCCTTCACTTTAATCTGTCACTCTCCGGTTAGTTCATCCTAGACAGGTCTGAAGGGACCACAGGGTCACCAATTCTTAGGTGGACGGTTAGGTTCCCTGTGTCCAACCTAGGGTCCAGGTCCTTCTAGGGTGTACGGTACCCCTTCAATTCGGACACCGGTGTTAATGATTTCAGGTTAATCTCTTTCGGGTGTACGTCGTTACTTTTAGGTGTTGTCGGTTTTTTTTTTTTTTTTTTTTCGGTTTTTATTTATGTGTTTGTCGTCTAAGACAACACGTAATGAGACACCGACAAAGAGAGACATTTTACTCTTTAGTGACGTCTTAAAATCCGTCTTGTCATTGTAACCGACTGAGTATTAAAATTTCATAGTGAGATCTGAGACAACTCTTATCTAACGGTCCCTAGATCCCATCTTCCTACTGTTGGACTTTTTCGGAACAATAGTCGAATCTGGTTCCATTAATCGCTCCTCGTCTCCAACCTCGAATCTATATAAATGTCAACACGGGTTTCCTAAACGACTGGATAACTAGTATTAGCACTCTCTATTGTTCTATCAAGGTTTCAAAANTTACTCTTTAGTGACGTCTTAAAATCCGTCTTGTCATTGTAACCGACTGAGTATTAAAATTTCATAGTGAGATCTGAGACAACTCTTATCTGACGGTCCCTAGATCCCATCTTCCTACTGTTGGACTTTTTCGGAACAATAGTCGAATCTGGTTCCATTAATCGCTCCTCGTCTCCAACCTCGAATCTATATAAATGTCAACACGGGTTTCCTAAACGACTGGATAACTAGTATTAGCACTCTCTATTGTTCTATCAAGGTTTCAAAACATGAATTCATAGTCTTTCCTTAACGATAGTTTACTCTGACCCCTTCCCCGAGGGGTCCACTACGATCACCATTTCTTGTTACGTTCTCTGTGTTCTCCGAGTTAAAACTAGGAACCCAGTTCTTCTGGGATACTTTGGATGAGGTCATAACAACAGACCTCTTAGGGTGAGTGTCTCTTTGGACCACCCGATCTTAAGTACTCCAGTGTTCCTCAACCTACACTGACTTCACTGAACCGTCCTGTGTGTGTTATTATATAGAGTCCCGAAACAAGGTTACCCGAAACAAGGTCCCGAAACAAAGGTTACTCTTAACTGAGTTACCTTTTCTGGGACTACGACCCTTTCCAACTTCCGTCCTCCTTTTCCCCTGTTGTTTCCTACTCTACCAACCTACCGTAGTGGTTGAGTCTGTACTCAAACTCGTTCGAAGTCCTCTACCTGTCCCTTCGGACCTCACGCCGTCAGGTACCCCAGTGTTTCTCAGCCTGTACTGACTCACTGACTTGACTTGACTCCCGAAACAAGTGAAAGAGTGGGTCATCTTTCAGCCATCATTCTTTTCTCGACTTTAGATAGTGTCAGGTTATAATAGTCCACTACTCAGTCGCTTCAATAATACCTCACTAGAAATTCTATTCGTAACAGAATCAAAGGACATAGACGACATTGTGTAATGATGTTTGTACTTCCAAATTTTGTTGTCTTTACATAAGAAAGTATCAACACCTCTAGTCTTCAAGTTGTCGTCAAAAGAGTCCCGGGACAAGGGAGGTCTTTGAGACCCACTTAGGAAAGAATAGAGAAGGTCGAGGACGGACCCAAGGAATAGAACACACAATCAGTGAGTCGACTCACTGGAAAAGCACAGCAGTACTTGACATCGGGTGGTCCGAAAAGACCGGTACCCTAAGAGGTCCGTTCTTATGACTACACCCAACGGTAAAGGAAGAGATCCCCTAGAAAGACTGGGTCTCTAGTTTGGACCCAGAGGACGTAACGTCCGTCTAAGAAATGGTAGACTCGATATCCCTTCAGGTCAGGAATAGAACCCAGGTGTGATGAGGTTAGAGACGGAGGTAGAAGAGAAACCATACATGATTTATACGGAGAAGGGGACCGAATTCCCTGATTGTCACTAACTTAAATTCTTGACCTATTAAGTCTTATTAGAGGGGTTCAACTGTAGTAACAAGTTTAGTGTTGATATTTTAGGAAAATAGGAAGGGTCAATTCCACTTATCGAAGGTCAATAATCTTTCATCATAGAAACCAATCAACTATAGGTCGTATTTTTATTCTCACACAATATAGGTCCCCGAAGGGTCCTCCGTGATCACCATTTGTTGGGTGGATGGTTACGTCCTGTATATTCTCCACCCAAGTTAGGTACTCAACCCTTCTAGGGAACCTCTTTCCGTACCGTTAGGTGAGGTCATAAGAACGGGTTTCTCGAGGTACCTGTCTTCTCGGACCATCTGATGTCAGGCATCCCAACGTTTGTCAGTCTGTACTGACTTCGCTGACTCGTACGTGTGTGCGGGTACAACATAAGTAATGTCGTTTGTAATTCAACTTTTATCTTTCAATGGGTACATTTGAGTCTTCTTAGCTCTAGTACACACAGGAACTCGTCTTACCGTATTCACATCACCACAACCGTTTCATGACTTACTTCACCTTAATTCTCTTCTTCCGTTTCCTTTTTTTTAGCTTGTGTTCGTTATAAAAGTTCCTCAAAACGAGATTTTCTCTTCAGTTCGTTAAACCATATTCGACTTCTCATTTGACCCAGTTAAAAAAAAAAAAATTTAAGATTTCTATTTCTTTATATCACTTCGATCACTCCTATATCCTACAATTTCCTTCTCTACTCTTATAGGCTCGACCATAAGAAATGACACACGGTACTAAATCTTAGGAGGTCTTTGTCAGGACTTTGGTTCTTACTCAAGTTCATTAAATAAGTTCGTTGTTTCCTCACCCAATACCTCTGTTTTCTCTCTCCTTTCGGTTACGAACAGACAATACTCGTCTAACGGTGACGCCCTTTAACCTCGAGACAGGAAGAGTCTGGAGACCCCCCAATACACTTTGTGTCGAGTCCCAAAATAGAGAGGTTTCCGTCCTGTCAATTCTCTAAAATAAGTGGGTGATAACAGACAACAACCCACTCTCAACAAGGGACCTCTTAACTGTGTTCTCGTAAATACTACACCAGACACGAACCAGACTTGTGTAGGGACGTCTACTTCAGAAGCTTCTCTCTTAGCGTCCACAATCTTGATCCTTGAGAAGGACATACACTTATTTTGACTCTGCCTATGTACCCGGATCCCTGACAATGTCTTCCCCTCTCTCTCTCTACGAGATTCTAGGGGTATATAGTAAGCGTATTAATATATTTTCGAAAGTGAAGTGATTGAACAATGACTTTCACCTGAGACCGACAAGTGACAAGTTCTGGGTTATTTCTTTGGTCCAACCACTTTTCCTTTCAAACGAAATAAAACCCACGGTCGTTGGTCCCGTCACCCCCTCCAGAAGGGGGACCTTGTCAGTTCCCCGTTCTTAAAAATGTCTGTCCCCCCTCCCCAGATGTACGACTTTGTTAGTCGAAATTGTCAGTAGAACTTTAACCAGTAACCAGCAGACTAGTCACAATAAAACTAACAACATTCATGTTAATTAGAAGTCAAGGTCCCAACCAAACAAAGGTAAAGACACTCCGGTCAAGAGTCATAACTCAGTCGAATACAGTACCCCGAAGGGTCCACCGAGTCACCATTTCTTAGGTGGACGGTTACGTCCTTTGGGTTCTTCTAGGGGACCTCTTCTTTTACCGTTGGGTGAGGTCATCGGAACGGACCCTTTAAGGTACCTGTCTCCTTGGAACACCCGGGGTCAGGTACCTAGCGTTTTCTCAGTCTGTGCAGAATCACTGATTTTTTATCGTACAGTACCGATGTCGGACCAGTAGTACATCAATTGAAGAAGACGGACTACCCTCAAAGTCATAGAGATTTCTGTAGAGCACATCTAAGAACTGATACGTATTACTGATTCGATAATAATAAACTAGAGCAAATCGACAAAAGAAAACAAAGACGTAAAGAGTGAAGAGACTAATTTGAAAAGAAACCGAATCAAAAAGGTGTCTGTTTTCCGTCTGTCCTATACCCTCCGTTCCTGGTATCACAGGACGAGTTGAAGTTTTACTCATATATACATAAATAGACTAAAATATGTACATATAAATTTAACTTACGTTTTCTCTTTAATCTTTTTAATTATGTGACTACAGATCTCCTTCTATCGGAATATCAAGGTTATAGATAATGAAAAGTTAATTTATAATTACTACCGTCAATATTTTGAACAAAGTTTCTTATTTTTTGAAATATACTATCTTCTCTGATGGTGGTCTAAATAAAAAATATCTATATCTTTGGTCTTTGAAAAGTAAATATAAAAAATGAATAAAAAAAAAAAATGAAAAGTAGTAAATTTGTCGTTTTTATAAAAAAGGTTGTACACGGTTTCGTCATAAAATTAAGATCTCTCTACCGAGAAGAAAGAATGTTGAACGGAACTCCTACATTGGAAACAACCTTGTCTTTATAAAGAAAAGACAGGTTTAATAAATTTAATCTACGTCTTAATAGAGGGAATCTATTTAAATTGTATATTACTTGTACTCTTGTACCTGTCTGAGAATACACGGAAGAGACAATCCGTTTGTTTGCGTACCGTATACAAACCCTTAAAATTACTTTAATTTATAACAAACAAAAGTAGTTATTTAAATGAGTTTTTCTTACAGTACTTAAGTCAAGTCAGTGAGTCAACACAGGGTGAGAAACGCTGGGGTACCTGACGTCGTGTGGTCCGGAGAGACAGGTAGTGGTTGAGGGTCTCAAATGACTTTGAGTACAGGTAGCTCAGTGACTACGGTAGGTCGGTAGAGTAGGAGACAGCAGGGGAAGAGGTGGACGGGGGCTAGGGAGGGTCGTAGTCTCAGAAAAGGTTTCTCAGACAAGAAACGTAGTCCACCGGTTTCATAACCTCAAAGTCGAAGTTGTAGTCAGAAAAGTTACTTATAAGTCCCGACTAAAGGAAATCCTACCTGACCAGCCTAGAGGAACGTTAGGTTCTCTTAGAGAAAGTTCTCAGAAGAAGTTGTGGTGTCAAGTTTTCGTAGTCAAGAAACCGTGAGTCGAAAGAAATATCTGGTTTAGAGTGTATGTATTTCTCTTCCGTTTCCGTTGGGTGAGGTCACAAGAACGGACCTCTTAGGGTTCCTACCGTCTCGGAAAACCCGACGGCAGATAATCCAGCGTGTCTCAGCCTGTGCTGATTTCGCTGAATCGTCGTCGTCGTCGTCGTGTAGGTATGTACTGATGTCCTTTTTGGTATCGGAAATGATCTACCTTAAAACAACCGTTTCATTACAGAGACGAAAAATTAGCGACAGATCCAACCAGTATTGAAAAGAAGGTTCCTCGTAGAAAATTAAAGTACCGACGTCAGTGGTAGACGTCACTAAAACCTCGGTTTTTTTAATTCAGAGAGTGACAAAGGTGATAAAGGGGTAGATAAAGGGTACTTCACTACCCTGGTCTACGGTATTGGAATTAAAAGACTTACAACTCGAAATTCGGTTGAAAAGGTGAGAGGAGACAGTGAAAGTAGTTCTCCGAGAAATCAAGAAGAAGTGAAAGACGGTATTCCTATCATAGTAGACGTATAGACTCTGATACTATAAAGAGGGCCGTTAGACTTAGTACTATATAGACACCGTTTTATTTTATCCAACACAATCAGGGAAAGGTAAAGACAATAAACAAAAATAAACAAAGTGTACACCTCTCTTAATGGAACTTTAACTGATTAATAACTGTTTCTTTATTTATATAACACCAAAATATTAGAAAACTTTCTTTTCAATAATGTAGGAAGATCGGAAATTATCTAAAACGCTGACCGACTGACTAAGATAAATGTCATGATACTCTGAGTTGATTATCGATATAAGTCGAAGATTTGACGGAAAAAGTAAAAAATCCGTTCTATTATATATATAAACACTTGTTCATTTACATAAAACCCGAAAGGACCACCGAGTCTGTCATTTCGTAGACGGACATTATATCCTCTGTACCCAAGCTAGGAACCCGGTCCTCTAGATGACCTCTTCCCTCACCGTTGGGTGAGGTCATAAGAACAGTCCTCGTAAGGTACCCGTCTCCTAGGACCGGTCGACGTCAGGGTTCACTGGTTAACAATCAGTGAGTCAGGACAGACTGGGAAACGCTGCGATACCTGACAACGGGTGGTCCGAGGAGACAGGTACTCTAAAGGGTCCGTTCTTATGACCTCACTTAATGGTAAAGGAAGAGGTCCCCTAGAAGGGATGGGTTCATAGTTTGGACCCAGAGGACGTTACGTCCGACTAACAAATGACAGACTCGGTGGTCCCTTCGGGGTACCAATACCAGGTACCTCAGTGTTTCTCAACCTGTCTCGTTGATTGTGAGTGAAGAAAGTGAAAAGTTTGTATAAAATTTCGTAATGTCAACTTTCGATATTATGGTCCTTTATATGTAGATGGGGGGTTCGGGGAGGTCGAGACGGAAAACCTTAAAACAGATTATTAGTGGTCTTCACGTTGAAATAGAGAATCAAAATGGAGGAACGAGATTGTTTTTGGACTAAAAGGAGACTCTTGTGGTGACGGGGACCTTTAGAAAGGCTATAAAATAGTCAAAGGACACGCATATTACGCCAATCAGTGAGTCAATATAAGTTGAGGCACATTGGGGTATCGGACATCGGGTGGTTCGAGGAGACAGGTACCTAAGAGGTCCGTTCTTATGACCTCACCCAACGGTACGGGAGGAGGTCCCCTAGAAGGGTTGGGTTGCTAGCTTGGGTCCGGAGGGTATAACGTCCACCTCAGAAATGGTAGACTTGGTGGTCCCTTCGGGGAATATTCGGTAGACATTAGTTAACCCTAAGTACCCCAGTGTTTCTCAGCCTGTGCTGACTCGCTGACTTGACTTGACTTGACTTAGTTAACGGTGACTGACTCCCCGAATTTTGTTGAATAAGAGAGTCTTAAGACCTCTGTCCTTCAGATTTTTGTTCCCCACCCGTTTCGGTACGAGGAGACTAACGAGACCCCTTTGTAGGGGTAACGGAGAAGATTGAAGACCACAAGGTGTCCTTAACACCACAAAGAACTGAACATTTCTGTAGTGAAAGTATAGACAGAGACCGTAGTGTACTCGAAGAGGGACACACACATATACAGACAAAATAAGAGAACAAGAATCTTCCTGTGGTCAGATGAACCTATTTCTACTGAGACTACAGGAACAGGATTTTACTAATGTAGACGTTTCTGAGGTAGAGGTTTATTCAAGTGGAGGTACCCATGGCACCCAATCATGAAGGGGGTGGGAGTATCATAAAACTCCCACGTTAAGTTGGATGTCGTCCGTGACTGAGAAAAACATTCAAATTAAATTAGTTTAGATCACTTCCCATCATATCTAAAAGACAGTGTCGATATCATTGTAACCTAGTCTTTCACAAGAGGAAGACTTTCAGTGAAAATCTTATAAGAAGGAGATTGAATACACTTGTGAGTATCGTAACTTAAAGTGTAGGAACGTAATGCCAAGGTTGTGAAAGAGACAAGTAACTACTAAAATTAAGTGAGATTGTAAAGGTGAGACGAAAATGGTTTTAAAACCACTAAAGGTAGATATACAACTGTCAGGAAGATTACCAGACCTGAGAGTTGAAGAGTTCAGTCAGGAAGGGACACTAGAATGGAAGGAAAGAGGGTGACGGTTGATGCGGTACGAGTATAGGGTTTTGAAATTGTTACCGTCGTGTTTTTTTTTGTTTTTTTTTGTTTTTTTTTGTTACCGTCGTGTAACAGATATTAGTGTCATAGTACGTAAAATGAATAATCGGTAACGGAAGATATAGAACTCACATGAACTAGGTTGAAAGAGGGAGGTTACTAAAAGAAGAAGGAAGTTATACTACTTATGGTCTTCAAGTAGTCAAGATAGTTGAAGAGTAATAAAGATCGAAGTGTGTTAGTGAGATGAAAAATTTTAAACTTTAAGTTACCAGTTAATAAAAATGATGATAGAAAGTATATCCACCGAGTCTACCATTTCATAGACGGATTTTACATCCTCTGGACCCAAGGTAGGGACCCAGTCCTTCTAGGAGACCTCTTCCTTTACCGTTGGGTGAGGTCATGAGAACGGACCTTTTGGGGTACCCGTCTCCTCGGACCGCTCGATGTCAGGTACCCTTGCGTTACTCAGCCTGTGCTGACTCGTTGAAGTGAAAGCAAAGTATATAGTAGTTAAAAACCAACGAAACTGTTTTATTTGGGTTATTTTATGTTCGAAGACGGAATATTATGGTTTAGAGACGTCATTTTGAACCGATTTCTTATTATATATTGACACGAATAACCCGAAGGGACCACGAAGCACGACATTTCTTAGTCAGACGTTATGTCCTCTGGACCCAAAATAGGGACACAACTCTTCTAGGGAACCTCTTCCTTTACCGTTGGGTGAGGTCTAAGAACTGACCTCTTAAGGTGCCTGTCTCCTCGGATCGTTCGACGTCAGGTATCCAGACTCGTTGACTGTGATTTAAAAGTACGAGTAACAACCAGTATTAATTATTAACGAATTCATTTTTACGTGGGATTTAAGTTGGACCGTTAGAGTTCCCACGGGAAAGTCGATGGGTTTTTAAAATGTAACAAAGGAGTAAAAAGTCAACTAGAAAGGGGACCCCTGAGAAAGTATGAACGATATAAGAAGAGTTATAAATTAAGATGGAGGGTCAGGTAGAGTAAATTGATTACTACATCTACAGATAAAGTGATCCTTTTAATATGGTCTGTCTTCTCCTGAACTAGTCTTAAGGTGGGGACGTAGATGGGTCCATGAACGTATACGATGGTATTTTATGTCCAAGGTAGTTTTATTCTACCTATTAGTAAACATTGTAAAACGTAAGAGAAACATGTAAACTGATTCTAAGTCAAGTCAAGTGAAGTCAAGTCAGCGAGTCAGTACAGGTTGAGAAACGTTGGGGTACTTAGCGTCTTACGGTCCGGAGGGACAGGTAGTGGTTGAGGGCCTCAAGGGAGTTTGATACAGGTAGCTCAGCCACTACGGTAGGTCGGTAGAGTAGGAGACGGCAGGGGAAGACGAGGACGAGTGTTAGGAAGGGTCATAGTCTCAGAAAAGGTCACTCAGTTGAGAAGTGTACTCCACCGGTTTCATGACCTCAAAGTCCAAATCGTAGTAAGGAAGGTTTCTTGTGTGTCCCGACTAGAGGAAATCTTACCCGATCAACCTAAAGGAACGTCAGGTTCCCTGAGAGTTCTCAGAAGAGGTTGTGGTGTCATGTTTTCGTAGTTAAGAAACCACAAGTCGAAAGAAGTGTCAGGTTGAGAGTGTAGGTATGTACTGGTGTTCTTTTTGGTATCGGAACTGGTCTACCTGGAAACAACCGTTTCATTACAGAGACGAAAACTTATACGATAGATCCAACCAGTATTGAAAAGAAGGTTCCTCCTTCGGAGAAAATTAAAGTACCGACGTCAGTAGTAGAAGTCTCTAAAACCTCGGGGTTTTTATTTCAGACTGTGACAAAGGTGACAAAGGGGTAGATAAAGGGTACTTCACTACCCTGGTCTACGGTACTAGAAGCAAAAGACTTACAACTCGAAATTCGGTTGAAAAAGTGAGAGGAGAAAGTGAAAGTAGTTCTTCGAAAAGTCAAGGAGAAGTGAAAGACGGTATTCCTACCACAGTAGACGTATAGACTCCAATAACTATAAAGAGGGCCGTTAGAACTAAGATCGAACACGAAGAAGGTCGGGTCGCAAAGAGTACTACGTTAGACGTATATTCAATTTATTCGTCCCACTGTTATATGTCGGAACTGTATGAGAAAAAGGATAAACCTTGGTCAAACAACAAGGTACTAATCGTTCAGGATAAAGTACAACAGGAACCAAAAGTTTATTATATTAAAATTCTCTTTTGAATTTTATTATATTAAAATTCTGTTTTATACACATATACACACACACACACACACACACACACACTCTCTCTCTCTCTCTCTCTCTCTCAAAAGAGACTTGATATTTAAGATTAAATATCTTAAAATTTAGAAATTGGATGTTTCTATAGTATGTTCCATCATCTTAAGAAACATATTAAAACAACATTTTTTAATATGGTGAGTCTTCTTTGATTAGTTTGTAAGAGTTGACGTTTAACAGATATAAACTTTAATTATTACCTAAAAATTTTGGTATAAAAGGAATAGGTGTAAGAGAGAACACAGATATAAAGGATTTCTCGTATCAAATTTTCAATGTACCATCTACTGGTCAACTATTGTGACTTTCTTTTTATTATGGAAAATGTTGACTTTTTATAGGTAAACATAAATAACGTAACTGTATTTGATACGTGAAAAAAAGTTTTGATCTGACTTTCCAGATATTCCTTTCTTATATACAAATAGGAACATATACAGTGGTTTGGATCGTTTTACACAACTTATGTAAACAATTTATTAAAAGTTACATACTGAATGTTTCTTTCCTTTATGTAGGTAACAAAGAAATAAATTTAAATTTGAATTCACACTCACTAAAGGAACACTTAAGAGTATGTAAGGATTCTAGTAAGGCCATATAAGATAGTGACACATGAAAATCCATCGACTAGTAACTAAAAAGTCTACTTTACACACCAATTACCCTTATTACCTTTTATGTCGACGGAAGAGACAATCCGTGTATCCGTGTACTGTACGTCCCTTTCTTTTTCCAGAAATCTTTACACAATAAGTCTTGATTAAGTTACACCTTAACGAGACAAGATTGTAATGTGTACTACCTACTCATCAGATTAAGGGTACACGTAACAGTGTAATGCCCCAAGATCGTTAGGTTTTAAAATAACAATTGCCGTTACTCGAGACACATTACCGACTGTGTAATTGTGTCTTTTCGAGGAAAAAAAACAGTGTTTACACAACAACTTCGACAAATTATGAACAAACGAATGGGTATTACCATCTTTTACGTAGATATTAATGACAGTACCCCGACTCTGATATGGTAGACCATACCTTTCTTTTACAAACATAGATCCGAATGATCTGGTCTTATATATAAGACTCGGTAATTACATTTTGGTAAGTAAGATAGATTATTGAAGAAGTGATATACTCGTGTCTGATTACTCGTATTCGTGTCAACCCCGACCTTTTTCAATTCTTTTATAATACAAGATATTATATCACGAACGAGAGAGTTCTTTTTATTTTATATATATTCGAAATAGAGGTTGTTCAAAAAAATAAGATAAATTATGATTTAATACCTATAGTCTTTCAGGAGTCCAATTTATTTTCAAACAAAAAAAAAAAAATTTGGACTCGTAACGAACACCCAAAGGGAAAAAGTAAAAGTTATTAACGTAATAGGATCCAAAAAATAATAAAGGAGAAAATAAAATCATTTTTCCATACCTTTCAGAAATCGGAAAACAACATATAAAACACGGATATCTGATAGGAAGAACCCACTTCAACGTCATTACAAATCTTTTCTTTTTTTTTTCTTGTTCTGTAAGTTTTAGATATGTTATTTTTAATATTTTAAAATAAGACTCTAGATTGACTGTGTTTTCTCTGAACTCGTTCATCTTTTTGTCAAGTAAAAGAACTTTTCTTCCTGAGCTCTCTACAATCAAGAGGGACTCCAGTAAATATTAAATTTCGATGGGTAAATTTTACGGTTGTCAACAAAAGGACCTGTATCTACTGAACTAGTATTTTGAACAAACCTTTTTATTCGTTTTTCTTCGTTTGTCTTTTTATGACTTTTTCTTTCACTCCTATTATACAGGATGTTGTATAATTTTGTGTAATTTTTCGGTCACATTAATGTTTCCACACATAATCGTGTACTAGTCTAACTGGCTAGTCACCTTGTCTTCTCTTCGAAATCTTTGAAAGGGTTAAAACACACAGATACTACGTTGTTGTAACCGTAAAGTTTAAACACGTCCATCACCACCAACAAACCACCAAAACAACGATTCAGCACAGGCTGAGAACGGTGGGACACCTGACATCTGTCGGTCCGAGGTGAAAGGTACACTAAGAAATCCGTTCTTATGACGTTATCCAACCGTAAAGGAAGAGGTCTCACGAATTTCCGTCTGTAAATTTAATAATTACACCTCTATCGTCTAATTGGTGTGTGTTTATTCTATTTTTAATTTGAGTAAATGTACATACACACTTAAAACTTAAACTGAAATACCCAATCTCAGTTTCCAATTTTTTTCTTTCTTTTCCTTTGGTATCTTAACTTTATGTAATACTTATTTAATAAGACATTGTAGTTTATTACCTATAGTTAAAAGATAACAGTGCATGGTTTTTTAGAGTCTAGAATTTTATTACTTGCAAACAAACCTAGAACGAAGACGACCTGTCAAAATAAGAGACCTGACCGGAATCGACTAGAGTCAAACTGAACTAGTATACAGACGTCAGTCTACTACTCAATCGACCACTAACCGATTATTTATAATTATTTTATAACAATTAATAAAATCTCCATTGTTCTCATAGGATAAAAATTAGTAGGTATTTACATCTCTTTGTTTGATGTAATAAGTATCAAATTTACCGTATAGATCCTAAACGAAGTCATTTTTCACTATCTCTTTATACCTTCTTCTATAACTACTGACCGGTACTAATCATTAAAGACTTTGATCTCTTAAACAAGTCAGGCTTCAGTACAGACTGAGAAACACTGGGGTACCTGACGTCGGGTGGTCCAAGGAGATAAGTACCTTAAAAGATCTGTTCTTGTGACCTCACCCAACGGTAAAAGAGGACGTTCCCAAGAAGGATTGGGACCCTAATTTGGTCTCGGAAAACACAGAGGACGTAACTATCCGGATAAGAAATGGTGATGACGGTGGACCCCTCGGGGTCTCTCTCCTATTTACCCTAATACAATAAGAGATATTAAAAACATATACATAAAAAAATGTATTATATTACAACTTTGTTTCATTGTCTTTGTTGTTGGTTAGTATAATTGAATATTCATGGAACTCCTTCCCGAAAGGACCAACGAGTCACCGTTTCTTAGTCGGACGGAACGTCCTCTTTTTCCAAGGTAGGGACCCAATCCTTCTAGGAAACCTCTTCCTTTATCGTTGGGAGAAGACATAAGAACGGACCCTTTAGGGTATCTGTCTCCTCTGACCGTCTGCTTTCGGGTACCCTAGTGTTTTCTCTACCTGAATTAAATCTCTAATTTATTGTTGTTGATACTCCTTCGTTTATAGTACTCATGGTGAAAAGTGGTTTTACTGAGTTGGTCATAAAGTTTCCTTACGGGACTCTGTCTAAACGACCCTTGGAATATAGTCCTTAAAACAATAAAAAAATTAGTTCGACTTACAGACCTTTCAAAACATAAGAACTGACAACTACTTTCCATTTATATTCGGATAGAGAGAGAGAGAGAGAGAGAGAAAAAAAAAAAAGGGGGACACGAGATTGGTAAACTTTTGGAACCTCTTAATTTCTTGTTGACAGTTGTCTTTGTAAACGGAGTTAAATTTTTAAAATTAACTTGTAAAATTTTGTTTTAACCTATCTTGTATATTAATCTTATCTATATAGAGTCACAATATAATCCATAAACCTTTCGTGACCATCATACAAAACTTATTAAGTTTTAAATAAAATATATAAGTATTTTTTCATTTCAAAGTATTCTTGTACGTTATGGTCTCTTTATTTTCAAGTCAAGTCAAGTCCGTCAGTCAGTACAGGCTGAGGTACACTGGGGTGCTTGGCATCGTGCGGTCCGGAGGGACAGGTAGTGGTTGAGGACCTCGGTTGGGTTTGGGTGCACGTAACACAATCACTACGGTAGATTGGTAGATTAGGAGACAGCAGGAGAAGAGGAGGACGGGAGTTAGAAAGGGTCGTAGTCCCTGAAAAGTTTACTCAGTCGAGAAGCGTAGTCCACCTGTTTCATAACCTCAAAGTCGAAATCGTAGTCAGGAAGTAACCTCAGAAGGGGTGACAGACTCGGTGGTCCCTTCTGAGGTTACTTATGGGTCCTGATTAGGGGAAATCCTATCTGACCAACCTAGAGGAACGTCAGGTTCACTGAGAGTTCTCAGAAGAGGTTGTGGTGTCAAGTTTTCGTACTTAAGAAGTCGTAAGTTGAAAGAAATATTAGGTCAAGAGTGTAAGTATGTACTGATGACCTTTTTGGTATCGGAACTGATCTACCTGGAAACAATTGTTTCATTACAGAGACGAAACATTATACGACAGATCCAACCAGTTTTGAAAGGAAGGTTCCTCCTTCGGAGAAAATTAAAGTACCGACGTTAGTGGTAGACGTCATTAAACTCTCGGGTTCTTCATTTAAAACCTCGGGGGGTTTTATTTCAGACGGTGACAAAGGTGACAAAGGGGTAGATAAAGGGTACTTCACTACCCTGGTCTACGGTAGTAGAATCAAAAGACTTACAACTCGAAATTCGGTTAAAAAAAAGTGAGAGGAGAAAGTGAAAGTAGTTCTCCGAAAAATCAAGGAGAAGTGAAAGACGATATTCCCACCACAGTAGACGTATAGACTCCAATAACTATAAAGAGGACCGTTAGAACTAAGG
>SJYO01048061.1:13710235-13724689 GCA_006410555.1 Capra ibex | reverse complement strand
AGGTTCCGGTTTAAACGGACAATGAGGTCCACAAAGAACTGAAGGATGAAAACGTAAGATCAGGTAATATCACTTTTCCTGTAGAAAAAACCTACAAGATCTTCCAGAACATCCAGAAAAATCTTGACAAGTTGAAGTCGAAGAAGTCGCAAGTACCAGCTCCGTATCTAAACCTAATGGTACTATAACTTGCCAAACGGAACCTTTGTTTCTCTCATGTAAGACAGCAAAAACTCTAACGTAGGTTCACGACGTAAAGTCTGAGAAAACAACCGATACAACCGATGAGGTAAAGAAGATTCCCTAAGGACGGGTATCATCATCCATATTACCAGTAGACTCAATTTAAATGGGTAAGGTCAGGTAGAATCAAGCGACTAAGGATCTTACAGATACAAGTGAGAACAGTAGAGAACAAACTGGTGAAGGTTAAACGGAACTAAGCAACTGGAGTGTAAAGTCCAAGGTCACGTTATAACTAGAAATATGATAGCTCGGAACGAAAACAGTGGTCAGGTTAGGTGTTGACCCACAACAAAAACGAAACCGAGGTAGGGAAGTAAGAAAGACCTCAATAAAGAGGTGACTAGAGATCATCGTATAACTCGTGGATGAGTGGACCCCTCAAGTAGAAAGTCACAGAATAGAAAACCGGAAAAGTATGACAAGTACCCCAAGAGTTCCGTTCTTATGACTTCACCAAACGGTAAGGGAAGAGGTCACCTGGTGTAAGACAGTCTTGAGAGGTGGTACTGGACAGTCAGAAACCACCGGGGTGTCTCGTACCGAATCAAAGTAACTCAATCTGTTCCGACACCAGACACACTAGTCTAACCGATCAACAGACACTAACTACAAAGTCAGACAGACGGGAGACTACGGGGAAGAGTCACGGATGACAGAATGAACCCAAAGAGAGTGGAACCTGAACCCCATAGAGGAGTGTCGACGAGGTCTTTTCGTGTCGGCGACGAGGAATAGAACCTTCACCCCTTCGAGGAGAGTCGACTCGAAGACACGGTAGTGTCGACTACCGAGCTTTAATTTCTCCGTCACAATTACGTTTTAACGAATCTTGAACCTCCGTATCTGGAAAAGGATTTTACAGTCAACCATGTTCCTTGTCACCACCATTTCTCTCGACAGACAAAGAGTTGTCTTCTTTTTATTACCCCTGAAATTCCTGTTTATCATCAGAACGATTTGACGGTTATGAACTGTTTCTGACCGTTACTCTATCTCTTGTAACTAGTTATAACTGCAATAAATATTTACAATACACAGTCATGGGATTGATTGTATTTTTATCTACGATCGACGTATAAAAACCTAACAAATGTACATTCTTTTGTAAATTTGTATTAAATATTATAATTACTAGATTCCTGTTTTGTATTAAAAAATTATCTGTTGTAGTAAACCGTTTTTATTTTTATTAAGGATTAATTTTCTCCTTTGTAAATCTATTTAATATTAATGATTTATAAAGGAAACGTTCCATACATACACACACACACCTATCTATACACACATGTATATACATAATTTTTCACTTTTACAATTAGTGAGTCAACACAGGCTGACAAACACTGGGGTACCTAATATCGGGTTATTCGAGGAGACTGGTACCTTCAAAGTATCCGTTCTTGTGATGTGACCCAACGGTAAAGGAAGAGGTCCCCTAGAAGGGGTGGGTCCACAATTGGGTCCAGAGGGTGTTACGTCCGTTTAAGAAATGATAAACTAAGTGCTCCATTCGGATAAATATACATATGAACGTATATATACATATATACACGAATATACATTAATTTATATATGTGTGTTCATATACATGTATATCATATATATGTAAACAGATATACATATCTGTTTGTGTGTATACCGTATGTTTGATGTGTAATACATAACAACACATATATAACTATTGGTGTGTCCTGTTTATGTATGTATGTAAATAGTATATATATATTTACATTTCTACACACACACACACGGAAAGGTAATCTCAGTTTTTGTTTTGATTTGTGGCAGAGATATAAATTGACCTCTAGTATCGTACATCTGATAAAGAAAAAATTACGTGATTCGTATATTTGTATGTATTTGTAAACAGTTATGAGATTTAATTTTATAATAAAATAAACAAATTAGGTTCTCTAGTCCATTTTTTTTATAATATTTATTTAAGTCATTCAATCGGCTCATGTTTTAATAATGTGTTTAAAGCAATCGACAGGATATATAATTTTTACACTACTTTCTTTTATAGTGTAGATTAATTTTGTTTTTCGATTCTGTATAGTTGTATTTGAATTGTTTTTCGCAAGACCTAAATTTGACTCTAGTTAAAATCCCATAAAGACTCATTATGTTATAATTTAAACTTTTTTACTTTTCAACGGGTATTAAAAGTTACTGTTCTTATTTGTGTTTTTAAATTAAAATAGAGATACAAAAATTATGTAAGTTTACATAGGGTTATGTAAATTGTTCAAAAAAAGGATTTCTGTTAAAACTTATATTTGACGTTAACCTCTTCATAAAGATTACTAATGATTTTAAGGTCTTTATTGATTTCTATATAGACCAATGTATTTTAATATGTAAAGACATACTGGAATTTTTTTCTCATTAGTGTTTGTTGTTTGATCCTTTTTACTAACTTTGAGTATAGTGTCTGTAACTAGAAAGATTATGTTTACCGTGAATCTGTAACTGTTCTTGTCTCGTTCGTAGGGAAATCATTTTTAGTGTATGTATTACTTCTACTTATTTCAAAAATTTAATTTTATGTATTTAACATCATTTTGTACACTTTTACATAAGTTAAAGAGTAATTTTGTATTTTTAACTTCGATATTCCTTTTTTAGTAAAGAGTTGACTAATAGTCCTTAGGTTTACAACTGTCGTATAAGACAAGTATTTCAATACCTTTTTGTCTGTGAGAGTTTGTCAAAACTCTTACGGTTTACTACGTTTAGAACTATCCCTTTTAAACAGTAGATAATTCTAATTTTAACCCGAAGAGACCACCGAGTTTACCATTTCTTAGTCGGACGTTACGTCCTCTGGACCCAAGTTAGGGCCCCAATCCTTCTAAGAGACCTCCTCTCGTACCGTTGGGTGAGGTCATAAGAACGGACCTCGTGCGGTACCTGTCTCCTCGGACCATTCGACGTCAGGTACCCCAATGTCTTAGTCTGTCTTGACTCTTGTGTCGCGTCACTAATTTCAAAGAGAGAGTGAGACGTTAAAAAGAAGACTTTTAATATGATACAAATATAAATACATGAGTGTTTTAATAAATATGTAGTAATAAATACCATCTTAATAAACGAAAATTTTTACTTTTATAGTTTTACAAATAGAAATCTCTAGAAAATTTTATAAGATGACGTACAAAAACAGTAGGAACCAACAATCAGTGAGTCAGCACAGGTTGAGGAACACTGGGTTACTTGACATCGGGTGGTCCAAGGAACCCGGTGTCCTAAGACGTCCGTTCTTATGACCTCACCCAACGGTAAGGGAAGAGGTCCCCTAGAAGGGTTGGGTCCCCAGCTTGGATCTAGAGGGCGTGACGTCCGTCTAAGAAATGATCGACTCGGTGTTTTGTGAAACCCCTTATGAATCATCAATATGGTTTTTCTATCTCTAGAACTATGAGTATGTCTTTAAAAATATCGTATATAACGATGTCAACCTTTTTACACCATACCTTAGTACACATATCGTATGACTATCACTTTCTTCCCTCTTTTGTCACATAAATATATTTGTTTGTAATCTTCCTTTAAGGAGGTGATTTTTTAAGAAGGGAGGTCCTAAGTCCCATATCTATACCTCATTTATCTTTGTTTCTTCTGTCTCGAAAGTAAAAAATAAAAAAATACAACGTGAATAAAACTTCGTACATTTACAAAATTACAAAATGGAGAAGTATTTTTTATTGAAAAATTTTCTGAGAAATGGTTTAAACCTACTGTATTAATTTCAATATGTGAAACATTTCTCAGGGTTATCTGTTATCATGATAACTTGTGACCCTTTTATGTTGACACGTATATTAATAAATCACACGACGGAGACATCACTATATTTGACGGGAAAACGGTTGACATTTATAAAGATAGGACTCGTATAGGAATAATAAGAGGTCCTCATTAAACGTCACAGAATACGTTGGTCGGTAGTGTACCAAGTCACTTCAAGAATCCGGTAGTTAATAACTACATGGGGTTGGTCTATACTGAAGGTTAAACGAGAGTCCCTATTAACACATACCTTTAAAAATATTAATGAAATGGTAACCCTTCATATAAAATGTAATTTGACACTTTTACTGTTCGGACGATCTTAAGTGAACGTTTGTTTACGGTCGTTACAGTTCCTGAGCGTTAAGTTTAACTATCTTCCGACAAAAATGAATTAAAAGTATTTAAGACTACGGTAAGTAAGAAATTCTACTGTGAAGAAATTTCAGTCGAAACGTGTTGGATAGAAATACCACACGAAAATAGTGAACTCGGTCCAACCATATAGATCTAACAAAATGTTCATTGGATTCGTTAAAGCAGACCGTCATGTCGAAGAGTACGTGACCTCCTTTTTTACTCTCTTTGTCAACCGAGTCTTTGACATCTCTAAAAATTTAACATTATCTACAAGAAGTAATGTTTCATTGATCATTGGTTTTAGAGTCACGTTTCGGACACATTGTCTTTGTACAATTTCTTATAAAAATATTTGAGATCCTAATATTATCGAAGAGTTTTTTCTTAACTGTTCGGTTTTTTAGTGATGGGTGGATGTCTCTTGTTTCTTCTCACATATTGTACCTTTTTTTGTCAATTCTTTCTGTTAATAACCTAACGTGATCCGAGAAACTTCCCGAAGGAACCATTGGGTCGACCATTTCTTAAGATGGACTTTACGTGTTCTGAGACCCAACCCTTCTACGGGATCTCTTTTCTATTCGATGGATGAGATCAAAGTACCCGAAGGGACCATCGAGTCTGTCATTTCTTAGGTGGACGTTACACCCTGTGGACGCAAGCTAGGGAGACAACCCTTCTAGGGCACCTCCTTCCGTACCGTTGGGTACGGTCAGACGAACGGACCTCTTCCTTTACTGTGGAGTGAGGTCCTAAAAACGGCCCTTTTAAGGTACCTATCTCCTCAGACTGTCTGAAGTCAAGTGTCCCCAGAGTTTCTTAGTCTGTGTTGACTCACTGACTCGTCGAGAATCACTTGTATTATTATAAGTTAGGTACAAGAATTACCATGATCGATCATTTTCATTATTAAACATGATTTTTTAATAAGTCAAGACACCGATAAAAGGAGACCTATAAAAGATTTAAACACACAATCCTGAGACAGAAAAGTACTAATTTAATCTATTTTAAATAGAGTAAAAATAAAAAGTTTACCGGGTCTATAAATCAAGAGTTGATAGTATATAAAAGGAAAGGATTGAGTAATTAAAGACATAAATATAAATGATAAAAAGTAAGAATAAAGTAAGGTATTTAGACACAAGAATTTTTTTTATTTAACCTCTTGTAAAGAAGGTCAAGGAAAATCTAGTCGTCGGGATGGGTACAAAAGGTACCGTAGTGAATGACACTCCCTCCCAAACTATGACGGTGTCACGTTCTGACAATGCTTCCTCCGACAGACAACCCTAGATGGACTGTCGACCGTCGGCCTTTGGATCGGAGACCGTTTTACCTCTGGTACCTATCTTTTCTCAAGGAGATGGTTAAGGGTATGTCGAAGGTCTGTGTGACCTGGAAAAGACAGGTCAGACTAAGTAAGCTGTTTATTGAGAAGAAACGGGTTCGATTAAACATAGATCACAGTCCCTTCTTTGTATAAAATCGATCATTTGTTTATAAAGAGAGAATATGCACGTCAACCGACAAAGAAAGAAACGTAGAATCTAGACCGTATCCTCACGTCGAATTTTGACCTTCTATGGTCCCTTCCCCGACGTCCCTCTCGTTCTCCTTCTATCTTGTCTATTCGTATCTAATTAAGAGTTCTATATCGAGAGGTTGAAATCAAGTCGTACTTAGCTCGGTAGTAAATATTTTACACACTATAGTTGAACCTTTTCTGTCTCAAGATATGTCCAGTCACGATAATAATCGTAATAATAACTACAGAACCCTCAGACGGATTATTCATTGTAGTACTACGTCGACAAGTGTCCCACAGACCAGTTCGTCAGTAGTCAGGGGTGGACACGGTAAAACGTGACTTAAAAGGAAGAAACCGACACTCCTAAATCCCAGTGGAATTGTCTTACACGGGAAACATCGAGGTATCGGTGATCACATTTGTCCATTAAATTTTTCACAGGTACGACTACTTTACTAATTCAAACGTTTCACCCCTACTGATAATACATACGTCCCTCACGTCCGTAGGATACCAAGTGTCATTCGCTAAACATACACTAATACAACAGAGACTTAGAGACAACTTACTCTGATCACATGTTAAACTTGGTTCTTTTTTATGTGTTATTTACTATTTTTTATAACACTGGGAGAATACAAACGATATTAAAGAGCAGAATATGTTATGGTAATTTGTACAAAAATTTTTAAAGTTAACTCGTCGATTACACATACGTCACTAAACAACAACAACAAGTCAACTATTCAGTACATACTGAAAAACACTGGGGTGTCTGACTGACAGTCAAGTCAAGTCAAGTCAAGTCAAGTCAACGAGTCAGCACAGGCTGAGAAACGCTGGGGTACTCAGCGTCGTGCGGTCCGCAGGGACAGGTAGTAGTTGAGGGTCTCAAGTAAGTCTGAACGTAGGTAGCTCAGTCACTATGTACGGTGTTAAAAGACAGGAGGTGACAGAGGATCTCAAACGAGTCTAAGTGTAGGGAACCCAGTTACTACGATAGAATGATAGAGTAGGAGACGACGAGGAAAGAGAACTAGATTTAGAAAGGGTCGTAGTTCCAGAAAAAGGTAACTCAGACGAGAAACGTAGTTCACCGTTTTCATAACCTCGAAGTCGAAGTCCTAGTCAGGAAGATTACTCATAAGTCCCAACTAAAGGAAATCCTACCTGAGTAAACTAGAGGTACGACAGGTTCCCTTAGAGTTCCCAGAAGATGTCGTGGTGTTAACCTTTTATAGTTAAGAAACCACGAGTCGGAACAAATACCGGGTGGAGAATATAGGGTTGTACTGGTGACCTTTTTGGTATCGATAATGATATGTCTTGAAACTACCGATGATTTTGAGGTAAAGTAATATTTTGTATCAAAAATAAAAATTATTTATGTATGTGTACATGTTTTAAGTATTGACGTATTAATATATCTCCATGTTTTTCGATATATCTCTGTATATATATACTGAACGTATTGAACGAGATGAAAAGTCGATAAAAAAATTTACGTACACACACAAGTGTGAATATAAACCTAATATCAAGAAAATATCAGAATACAAAGAAGGAGAAAATTTTTTTTATTTAATAAGATCATCCTGTGTATATTTATACACAATTCTTAATTAGAGAAATCGGAAGTGGGTTTTGACAGTGTTGTAACACACTATGGGGTTATGTTTTATTTTTCGAACTTTTATTTTTCTTTTATTAGATACACTTAACAAGGTATGAACGTTACAAAAAACAAAACTTACTGTATAACTTATTTGTAAAATCGTTCATATTTTATGAAATTTTCCAAGACAAAAGGTCCTCCTATCGATAAGATATAGAGTACTTTTTGAAATTTAATAGAAACAGATCTTTTATAGGTGAGTCACGATTAATGTTTTCTATATGTCCTACGTACCTAATATAATAGTCGACATATGGGTTATTTAGTTATTATATAGTTGTTATAATTATAAATGTAAAATAATGTAACTTGACTTTTTAATATGTTCGAAAGATAAAGACCATTTTCAAACACCGATCTTACTTATTTTGACGTACTCACGTCCATGAGTATTCCTACATACTTTAATTACTTACTACAATGAAAAAGTGTAAAAATAACATAGTCAACGACGATCACAACGTTCATATAAGTCATCTCCGTTTAGTAGGGATGAAATAAAATGTCGTGTAGCCCGGAAATCTGTGAGAAGTCTGTGATAAAAAGGGAGACAGCCGAGTCCATACGATATATCTAGAAGGAAATGGATACTACCTCAATGTAGAGTTATTTAAACAGTTTTCGACTTTTATAGTCTTCATTTTTTACTTAACTTATATGGACGAAATGGATGGAATGATATGGAATATCGTATCGGATGGGATGGGATTTTCACGAGTCTTGTGAATTGTAATCAGATGTCAACTCGTTTTAGGAGATATTGTTCGGATAAAATATTATTTCACGACTTGTCGGGTACATTAAATAACTTATGGTATGACTTTCACGTTTTTGTCTTACCTTCAGACCCCGGTCTTATCGACATTCACATAACTAAAAATGGGGGTACTGGTACACTGACTGACCTTCGACGTGGACGGTGTCGAATCGAAGTGTTTTCTCTCATGATCTACAGAGATCCGACCCCTTTCTAGTGTTGAGTTTCATCCCTAAGGTGACTGACATAACGAAAGTATGGTAGTATTTCAGTTTTTATGAATTTGTCTTGTCAACATTGAACCCTTGGTAGACATCAAGAAACTTTGTATCGTTCCTATTCGATATAAATATTTCGGGGTGGGACATCCTTCTAATGTAGTTTGTGGTTCTCTAATCATGATACGGGAACTTAGGAACTTTTTCTTTTGTCGTTTCAAGTATTCGTAAAAGGTCCCCTTCTATTGTGATTCTTCACAATACACATCTTTATTGTATGTTAAACACATCTAAAGATAGAAAGCAGTAAAGAGAAAGATAAGATTAACGGTTGAGGTACGACTTTAAAACCGTTTACACTCTTTAAAACGAGAGGGGTGACAGGACATCCAACAGATACTACTGGACGTCGAAGAGTAAAAGTTCCTCTCAATCTGAGAACATTCTTACAAACATTTGGTCTGAACCTAACCAAAGCAATACTCCTTTAGGAGTACTTCTGTGCCCCATTAGTACTTTAAACGGGTGTACTGTTTCGTCGATGAAAATCCTAGATGGATTAAAATTAGGTTTATTCGGAAGGTGAATTCCTCCTTCACGATTACTAGTATGGTCTAATTGTTATTAAATCTAGCATATTGTAGTTTCTACTATAAACAGTACTTCTCTACTCCGGTAAACCAGTGAACCAGTGGTAGTACTCCATAAGTCATGGATTGTCTTAGGTGACCATTCGGTCCAGGTCAAAGAGACTTCTTATTAACGGACGTTTTATCCCGTACTATAAGAAACTGTTGAAATCCCCAGATATAACACCAAAAGGATCACTCTAGTCCAGTCAACACATGAGTCAACACAGGCTGAGAAGTACTGGGTTACCTGACATCGAACGGTCCTAGGAGACAGGTACCCTAAAAGATCCGTTCTTATGACTCCACCCAACGGTAAGGGAAGAAGTCCCCTAGAAAGGATAGGTCCTTAGCTTGGGGACAGAGGACGTAGAGAACCTAACGTTCACCTATGAAATGGTGACTCGGTGGTCCCAAACACTAAAAGGATCGAATAGTATTAAATATATTACATAACCTAAGGTGTTCTCTATAATCTAGACCACCCAGTCTATAGAACGTCCCATCGACCCAGGTATCCTCTTTGAAAAAACGGGACCAAAAGTGAGTGTAACCGAAGGGACCATCGAGTCTACCATTTCGCAGAGGGACGTTACACCCTCTGGGTCCAAGTTAGGGACCCAACCCTTCTAAGGGATCTCTTCCTTTACCGTTGGGTGAGGTCATGGGAACGGACCTCTTAGGGCACTTGTCTCCTCGGACCATCCGATGTCAGGTACCTCAACGTTTGTCAGTCTGTGCCGACTCACTCACTGAAGTGAATGAAGTGAGTGTAAACCGTCGGAATAAAAGATAAATTGTGTACTTACCTCGATAGTTCATAGTATTTACTTTGGGGATTTAGGTTTACCCAGTAACTTGTAAAGGGCATAAAGTATCATCATTCCACAGATTCAATCTCCATGGAAAAGAAATAATAAATTACTCATATAGAGTTGAGAAAGTTTGGTGACTGGGGTTTCTTTAATTTACTCCACAATCTGGGAGTTCATAATAACCTTAAATAGAATGTGAGACCTTGAAATAACAGAATGACAAATAGATTCAACATACGTTGAGGATGATAAGTAGTTTAGTCTCTATGAATTAAAGTAGTTACATTACCTGGTTGTACTAGAGAACTTTTTAAGAGTTTCAGGGACTCTTTAACAAATACTATCTTTTGACTACTACATAATATCAAGACTCAATTTCATTACTTCCAGATAACGATAGAAACAGTCGACTTTCTTCTCAAAGACCACTATAAACGATTCTTTAAAAATTTTAATAAAAACTGTCTACATCAAAGGTCTCTGACAGTAAACGAGATCTTCTTTTGGGTGTGGACCTTCTTGTCTAAGTTAATCTCTGTCGTGAAACAAACCCCTGTGTTTAGTGAAAATCACTCATTGTCCTAAACGATAATGTCTTACACTTATTACTTCTATCCAAGACACTGACACATTCACGTACATTTATATGTTATACATTTATATAAACATGTGAAAAGAATAACATATATACTTTAACGAAGGACTTATGCTTGTAAAAGATTGTTCGTATTGACCATGATGAGTAAGATTGTATGTCGTTCAGGATCGATAAAGAGTAGTTAGGGTAGGACGTTTTCCTGGTACTTCTAGTCTAATCAAGGAAAAGAGTTGAGGAATTCCGGACCTCTATTCTTAAACCTCTGCCATTTATGAGAATTTGTCGTTCTTGATGACTCCACGACTGAAGATACGGTTAAGGACCCAGTGTTTCAAAAAAGTAAGTAAGATTTTGAATACTCTCCACCTTTTAAGACAGGGATTTTACTATAGGTTCTAAAATAATGACAAGAATTAAAGGAGAGAAATATTAGTGTGATACGATATTTCAGTACAAAGAAGGTGGACTATTAAAATTAACAAACCTCAAGAGTCTAAAGTAATAGGTGGTTATTGTTCTTCACTTTAGTTGGAGTCTTTTACATAGGGAAAGGAACACAGAGTATAGAGAAAATAGTTTGTTTTGTTTTGTTTTGTTTTGTGTGTTTATTTTGGACACTGTAACTTCCAGACAAGGGAAAAATGAAAGATACATTCGTCTTAATCTAAACAAGAGACTCAACTACCGAAGATTATCCAGTTTCTTTCCTATTCAATAAAAGAGTTCTTGAAAAGGTTATTTAAACTGTTAGTGGTCATTACATCAGACAGTTGACAATTCAATATATTTTTTCACATTTTTATTTTGTACTCAGAAGGGAGCAACGGGTCTACCATTTCTTAAACGGACGTTACGTCCTCTGAACCCAAACAAAGGACCCAGTCCTAGGGTACCTCTTCTTTACCGATGGGTGAGGTGATAAGAACGGACCTCTTAAGGTACCCGTCTCCTCTGATCTCCCGATATTAGGTACCCGAACGTCTCAGACTGTGCTGACTCACTGATTGTGACGTACGGAGTTTTTGTATTTTGCACACAATATAAAATCGACGACTCTCAAAGAGTTGTTAAAACGGTGGTTTTGTTATCTTAGTAAAGTTGAGTTAAGGAAACACCCAAATGAATTATCTATAAACGAAAAGGATAGTGAAATTTAAATGTAACCTTTTGAGACGGTTTCAAATATATGTGTTAGTTATGTAAATGAAGTATTTTTAAGACATGATTCTGTTTATAAAAATCCTTATAAGAGAATGGAGTTCTCTGAATCTAAAAGATGATGAGAACGTTAGTAGAAATACTGACTTTAGAGTTATAATAGTAAAGATGTTATTGTAAAATTTTCAGGGGTGTAGAGTGTGACGATATGAACCTACCCCCCCCTCATGAAAAGACTTCCTTTTTAAACGGACTTTATATTTTGATTCCTAACTTTTCGAAACTGGATTGTAGATACCTTAGGTGTCGTTATTAATTTCACACTATATAGGTCTTCTAAAAAATTTTTAGATAGTTCCACGGATATGGTATGTAAAAAATTGAGAGAAATACGTGTACAGAGAGTTCATGAATAAGACTATTATAGAAGATGTAAGTATAAGATTTGAGTTCCAATAAGGTTTCGAAGACTAAAATGCGTAAGGACAAGACCTGGTGTATAACAGACTAACAGGATGAGAATTAAGAAAGAGAGAATTAAGACAGAGAGGTGTCTAGAAACCTCGTTAAATATCGAGTCAATTCTTATTGACCTCAAAATACTGGTAATTGATAACTTTCTTCAGATGATTCCATTGACCATGGACGGAATGGAAGGAAAGTATTGACGTAGGAACTTGACATGGAGCATGGAGATCCTCTCAAGAAGACTTCATTTCGTCGAGAGAGATTGTAGCTGACTGACTGGAGGTAAGTATATAGTTGGATTTTTCATTTAAAAGTCTCACCGAAAGAGACTTAATGTGTACTTTAATCAGAGAAAGTCAAAGACAGTAAAATGAAATGTAAATGAAGTACGTGAACTGTAATAAGTTTTTCTCTTTCTAAAAATTTTACAACGGAAAAGGGTGAACCGATATTTAAGATATTCCCGTCCCGAAAGTGAGTGATATACATAATCAAACAAACTCGAAGTTATTGTCTTGCGATCTCTGGATTAATGAATGTTTGTTATCTATAGAAAAAGAGCTTAAGACTTCCGATCCTCCATGCTCTAGTTCCACAACCGACTAATCCCGGCCACAGGACCAAATATCTTTCGTAAAGTCCACAGGAGTACACCGTCTTCCCCACAAAATTGAGTGATCTCAGACAAAATATTCCTGTTATTAGGGTGAGTACTCCCCAGGTAGGAGTTCTGGATTAGTGGGGGGGGATGTGTGTGTGATTTAGGGTACAAGCTTATAGTACTGTAAACCTAATCCCAAGTTGTATACATAAACCTCCTTGTGTTTGTAAGTCAAGTAACGTGAAACACGAAAACATGACAAAAAAACAAACAAATAAAATGAAAAATTTAAACAATAAATAAATATAAACAATCAGGGTCCGGAAACAACGACACGGACCCGAAGGAGATCAATGCCGTTCGTTCCCGATGAGAAACAATGACACGTACCCGAAGTGTAACGTCACCAAAGAGAACAACTTCTCGGGTCCGAAAACTGGGTGTTCGAAGTCATTAACACCCAAAACCCGAAATCTCGAGTCCGAGTCATAAACACCGGTGACCGACTTGATGAAATTCCGTACACCTTAGAAGGGTCTGGTCCCTAGTTCGGGCACAGGGGACGTAACCGTCCACCCAAGAATAGGTGATCTGACGGTCCCTTCATGGAACACATAAAAAAAATTATACCTGGAGTGGTGTTTTTCAAACCACTTTATTGAAGTCTACAGGTTATACGATAAGTTCTATGAGAGTAGTGATTCGACGAGAATGAGAGAGTGTAGGAGGACGGGGGAGACGGTCACTCAGAAGTTTCGTGACTTCGTGTACTGTATGGTGGTCGTAGATGTCAAAGTGTCAGTATTATAAATCTTTCCAGATCCTACTAGTCAGGGACACTATTTAACACACCATACACACATAATAGATCGAAAACCACTACACCACTCATTTGGTCTGTTTGAGGTCTGGTGTCAAGGGCTGGTCAACATTTTCTGTCTTAAGTTGTTCTCAGTCGTCACGTCTTCGTGAAAACATAAGAATACATTTGGTTCTACAACGACAAATCAGGAATTCAGAATAGACTGAGAAACACTGGGGTACCTGACATCGTTCTGTCCGAGGAGACGGGTACCCTAAATGTTCCGTTCTTATAACCTCACCCAACGGTAAAAGAAGAGGTTCCCTAGAAGGGTTGGTTCCAAGATTGGACGTAAGGGATACCGAAGACGTAACCGTCCGTCTAAGAAACGGAGCTCGGTACTCCCTTTGGGTATTTGGCACTATCGGATCGATATAGAAAGTCGTTTCCGTATACTTTCGAACTTATATCCGAAGGTTATTACTTTCGGACGGTTCCATTCAAGATAAAGAGTACTTTACCAACCTCTCTATCCTTAACAGAACGTACTGGAGAAGTCAATAAGACCTGATGTGAACCGAGAGAATCACCGACGTTCTGATGGTATAAAGCTCGACATCTAGAACCTCCTCCAACTAGTGTCTAGAGAGATTAGGATTTCAGAGAAATTAAGCTTTTAAGATTTTACTAGAAGTCTCTAGTATAGTGACTACATTTTGTAATCCCGACTTAAGGTTTAATAAATGAAGGAAAATAAAGGATTTATTTATGTTCCCGTGTGTGTGTGTGTGTGTGTGTGTGTAT
>SJYO01048061.1:13644891-13709012 GCA_006410555.1 Capra ibex | reverse complement strand
TTTAGAGACTTGTACAACAGACAAAAAACCAACGATTCAGTACAGACTGAGGAAACTCTGGAGTACTTGACATTGGTCGCTTCGAGGAGACAGTTACCCTAAAGGGTCCGTTCTTATGACCTCTCCTGACGGTAAAGGAAGAGGTTCCCTAGAAGAGTTAGGTCCCTAATTTCGGTTCGGAAAACGTAACCGTTTGGTTAAGACTTTGAGGGATTGAGGGGAGTGGGGGGTTTAAAGACTTGTACAACAACGAATAACAAATCCGTGATTCAGTACGTATTAAACGATCTTTTTATTATTACTCGGTCAACTCAAGATCTCAGAGTAACTTATAATTGTGTCTACGTGAAACCTTTTACGGAGGTAGACAACTCTCATGTAATACGTCGCGCACTACTACCGTGAATATGTATATTAAATAAGTTGAATAGTATAGAGGAAATAGTTCAAAATTTGTATTATATTTTATATAGACAAAGAAGGTAGATCAAATGTATGGTAAGACACACATCGGATTGAAAAGAGTAATTTTTTTTAACTAATAAAATACAAACAACTAATAAAGGTGATAACTTTCGATATATCAGGTCTTTCTTTAAGAAATAATCCTAAAATAATAATTGTGGGTCATTTCTATTACTCTGTGTCGATACCTCAGTTTTAATAAAACAACTTAATTTTTAAACTAATCATGTATAAACTATAATTCGAAGTCTATGAACTTTGATTGATCTAAAAAATTAACGTTATATCGTATATGTTCTATTAAAGTAATCACCCAATGAAAGTTATTCTTTCATTAAGACTATAAGTTAAAGTATTGTTNTATAATTCGAAGTCTATGAAATTGATCTAAAAAATTAACGTTATATCGTATATGTTCTATTAAAGTAATCACCCAATGAAAGTTATTCTTTCATTAAGACTATAAGTTAAAGTATTGTTAACACAACATTTTCGGACTGAGTAGTAATTATTTTCTATTCCTCGTTTAATAAGTACTTCCTATTGTTTTGAAATTTAATAAAATTTATATGAGTCTATTTTATTAGGGTTTATTTCCAGAACAAAAGTTTTTGTAATAACGACGGAGTTTAATATTAAAACTGTAACTTTAGTTGAGGTTAGTCAACATAAAAGTAAATGTTTGATAAATGAGTAATCATAAACGATATATAGATTTTAAAAGTAAAATATATCTTTATATAGTTATATCATGTCATTTTGTAATAAAAGGGTAAAATTTATTGAGTAAGACTCTGTTTATATATACACATACTCACCCGAAGGGATCACTGAGTCTACCATTTTTTAATGTGGACAGAACTCCCTCTGGACTCAAACTAGGGCCTTAACCTCTTTCCTTACCGATGGGTGAGATCATACAAACGAACCTCTTTTTATGTTCATTATTATTATTATTATTATTGCCTTTCTTCTCTGACCGTCCGATAACAGGTACCCTAGTACTTTTCAACCTGTACTATCTGACTAAAGAAAAAAATACTTACACGATTAAAAAAATTAACATATTATAATGATGTCAATCTTAAACTCTTCGACTCACACACTATGTTGAGATGTCGATTGTAACTTTTATTACTTTTATCGAAATTAAAGCAACAACACAAATCAACGATTCAGTATAGGTCGATTATTTTTTAATTTTCTTTGATTTTGAAACAAGTTTATTGGGTGTAACTATACCTTTTTATCATAGTCAAGTCAGATCAGTAAGTCATCACAGACTGAGACGTTGGGTACCTAACATAGTTCGGTCCCGAGGGACAGGCAGTGGTTGGGGACCTCAACTGGATTTGAGTATAGGTTACTCAGTCACTATGGTAGGTTGGTAGAGTAGGAGACAGTAGGAGAAGAGGAGGGCGAAAGTTAGAAAGGGTCGTACTCCCATAAAAGTTTACTCAGTCAACAAGCGTAGTCCACCGGTTTCATAATCTCAAAGTCGAAGTGACAGTCAGGAAAGTTACTTATAAGTCTTGATTAAAAGAAATCCTACCTGACAAACCTAGGGGAACGACGGACCCCCTGAGAGGTGTCAAGTTTTGTGGTGTCAAACTTACGGTGTCAAGTTTTCGTAGTTAATAAGTCGTGAGTCGAAAGAAATATCGGGTTGAAAGTGTAAGTATGCACTGGTGACCTTTTTGATATCGGAACTGATCTATCTGGAACCGTTGCATTACAGAGACGAAAAATTATTCGACAGATCCAACCAGTATTGAAAAGAAGGTTCCTCGTTCGTAGAAAATTAAAGTACCGACGTCAGTGGTAGACGTAACTAAAACCTCGTGGGGGGGTTTTTTTTCAGAGAGTTATAAAGGTGACAAGGGGGTAGATAAACGGTACTTCACCATCCTGGTCTACGGTACTAGAATCAAAAGACTTATGACTCAAAATTCGGTCGAAAAAGTGTGAGGAGAAAGTGGAAGTAGTTCTGCGAGAAATCAAGAGGTTAAAGACGGTGTTCCCACCACCGTAGTTGTATATACTTCAATAACTATAAAGAGGGTCGTTGGAACTAAAGTCGAACACGAAGTAAGTCGGGTTGCAAAGAGTACTACATGAGAGGTATATTCAATTTACTCGTCCCACTCTTATATGTAGAACTATATGAGGAAAGGACTAAACCTTGGTCCGACAACAAACTATAGGTCAAGATTTACAACTAAGGACTGGACGTATGTCTAAAGAGTTCTCCTTTTAGTCCAATAGACCATAAGGTTGGAGAAAGTTTTAAAAGGTGTTAAAGAACACTAGGTGTGTCAGTTACCTAAACCGTATCACTTATTTCGTCTTTAAATACAAAAAACAAAAAAAAAAGACCTTGAGAGAACGAAAAAACTACTAGGTTTCCTACAACCGTTGCACCAAGGAGACGGAAAAGATTTAGGTCATACTTGTGGACCTTCAAGTGTCAAGTGTATAACGACTTCGGTTCGAACTTCTTAAAACCCGTAATGAAATTATCACGTACTCTACTCACGTTAACACACCATCAAACTTGTAAAAACAGTAACAGAAAGAAATCCTACCTTACTTTTGACTGAAAAAGGTCAGGACGTCGGTGACGACTCAAAAGGTTTAATCGACCGTATGACTCACGTCGTAAAAGTGTCGTAGTAGAAAATCCTAAACTTTATCGAGTTGATAATAAGGTAGTGGAGGTGGTCGAAAGGTAGTCGAAAGAAACATCACTACGAAGGATTCCGGGTGAACTGAAACGTAAGTTCCTACAGACCGAGATCCACTCACTAGTGTGGTAGTTCTAATAGACCTAGTACTTCTAGAAAAAACATATCAAGAGGACACATAAGAACGGTGGAGAAGAATTATAGAAGACGAAGACAATCCAGGTATAATAAAAACAGGAAATAACACGGGTAATAACGTACTTTTAAAGGAAACGATAGAGATTAAAAGAATTTCTTTAGAGATCAGAAAGGGTAAGATAACAAAAGGAGATGAAGAAACATAACTAGTGACTTCTTCCGAAAGAATAGAGAGGAACGATAAGAAACCTTGAGATGTAAGTTTACCCATATTGAAAGGAAAAGAGGAAACGAGAGTGAAGAGAAGAAAAGTATCGATAAACATTCCTCAGGAGTCTGTTGATAAAACGGAAAAACCTATAGAAAAAGTACCCCTACCAGAACTAGGGACGGAGGACCTGTTACAGTGTTTGGAGGTAGGTGTCAAGAAGTCCGTGAGACAGATAGTCTAGAAGTCAAGTCAAGTCAAATCAGTGAGTCCGTACAGACTGAGAAACGTTGGGGTACTTGACGTCGTACGGTCCGGAGGGACAGGTAGTGGTTGAGGACCTCAAATGAGTGAGTACAGGTAACTCAGTCACTACGGTAGATTGGTAGTGTAGGAGACAGCAAGGGAAGAGGAGGACGGAAGTTAGAAAGGGTTGTAGTCCCATAAAAGTTTACTCAGTCAAGAAGCGTAGTCCACCGGTTTTATAACCTCAAAGTCGAAGTTGTAGTCAGGAAGGTTACTTGTGGGTCCTGACTAAAGGAAATCCTACCCGAACAACCTAGAGGAACGTCAGGTTCCCTGAGAGTTCTCAGAAGAGGTTGTGTTGTCAAATTTTCGTAGTTAAAAAGACACGAGTCCAAAGAAGTGTCAGGTTGAGAGTGTAGGTATGTACTGGTGTCCTTTTTGGTATCGGAACTGATCTACCTGAAAACAAACGTTTCATTATAGAGACGATAAATTATATGACACATACAACCAATATTGAAAAGAAGGTTCCTCATTCGCAGAAAATTAAAGTACCGACGTTAGTGGTAGACGTCACTAAAACCTCGGGGACTTTTATTTCAGTCGGTGACAAAGGGGTAGATAAAGGGTACTTCACTACCCTGGTCTACGGTACTAGAATCAAAAGACTTACAACTCAAAATTCGGTTGTAAAAGTGAGAGGAGAAAGTGAAAGTAGTTCTCCGAGAAATCAAAAAGAAGTGAAAGATGGTATTCCCAACACAGTAACGTATAGACTCCAATAACTATAAAGAGGACCTTTAGAACTAAGGTCGAACACGAAGGAGGTCGGGTCGTAAAGAGTACTACATGAGACGTATATTCAATTTATTCGTCCCACTGTTATATGTCGGAACTACATGAGGAAAAGGATAAACCTTAGTCAGTAAACAAGGTACAGGTTAAGAGAACTTAAATAAAGAGTGAAGGTCACATATTCCCTTTTTATCATATATATCCCCTTACTTTTGGTATCCCCTGTTTGTCTTTTTATTTACAAATTTTCGTATGGATTTAGGTTTTCGTATTATTAATATATTATATAATGACCCGAAATGTGAAGTTAATTATCTATAATAGTCTTATTTATTTTGTCACTTTAGGTCAACATACGATACAGATATCCATATACAGATCCTGACTACATGAAGTTATATTTCTGTATCCATCGACACTTTATCTGTTTCTATATTGTACGTTTTATATTAATAGTCATCCGATTGGATACTTTAATTACAGTCTTATATCTGGTAATAGTCTTACTTTTCCCTGTCAGGTATCACTATCTTTTCACTTACAACGAGATGAGTAACAGAGTTAATCACGAGATTATCTCTAAAAACTTTGATATTCGTGTGACTACACAGTAAATGATTAAATATCATTCCAAAAAGGAATGACTTAAAAAACAAAACGGTTCTTTGATCACAATAATCTATAGATACACAAATAACCAGAGTATATTTTCAAGTCTATGATAAAAATATCGATAAATTTTCTAGTACATACCTACACTCTCAACCTGACACTTCTTTCGACTCGTGGCTTCTTAACTACGAAAACTTGACACCACAACCTCTTCTGAGAACTCTCAGGGAACCTGACGTTCCTCTAGGTTGGTCAGGTAAGACTTCCGCTAGTCGGGACCCTAAAGAAACCTTCCTTACTACGACGTCGACTTTGAGGTCATGAAAACGGGGGAACACTTCTCAACTGAGTAACCTTTTCTGAGACTACGACCCTCCATAACCCCCGTCCTCTTCCCCTGCTCTCTCCTACTCTACCGACCTACCGTAGTGACTGAGCTACCTACACTCAGACTCACTTGAGGTCCTCAACCACTACCTGTCCCTCCGGACCACACGACTCTAAGTACTCCAGTGTTTGTCAGTCTGTACTGACTCACTGACTTGACTTGACTTGACTTGACTTCACGTGATACAAAAAACACCGACTTTGAGACTATGAAACCGGTGGACTACACCTCTCGTTTGAGTCACCTTTTCTGAGACTACGACCCTTTATAACTCCCGTTCTCTTCTTCCCCCACTGTGTCCTACTCTATCGACTTACCGTAGTGACTGAGTCACTTGTACTCAAACTCATTTGAGACCCTTTACCACCTCCTGTCCCTTTGGACCACACCACGACAGGTACCCCAACGTTTGTCTGTGACTACTCGATGACTTGTTGTTTTTATTATTGATCTACAAAGAAAAGGTAGATAAAATCATTACTGTATTTTAACTTTTACTAGCTTTTAGGAGTATATTATCCTAAATCTTTTACGATAGTTTTAGTCTTTCTATGATTAAGACTAATTGAGCTACGGACCGTTATATAATGAAATTTAAAAAAAATAAAATTAAAGATTAAAAGTCTTCGATCAATACGAAAATGGTGAGGAGATTAAAGATTTTTATAAAAACTACGTACTGAGGTATAAATAGTTTTCAATTCCACAAACCTTTAGATTTAATACTGGAACTTTATATATTTCTATCAAATGAACAACTAAATTAATATTGTATTATAGTCGAGTTGTTTAGAAAAATGTTACCAATGATAAGTCAAATATGAAACGATACATATAACGATAAACGTAGATATTAAAAAGTACCTATTTCATTGTAAAGTAAATGAAACTAAATAGGGATTTAATAGATCTTATATAATTCTTGTAAATTTAACATTGTCTCAAAAGGTTTAAGAATGGTGACACATACCCTCTCCCCTACAGGTAATACAAGGAAAAGAAATAACACTACAATAGATTGTAGTGAGAACATGATTTTGTTTATTAGAATATAAGTGGTGATGTGCATATGTAAAAAGTAAATTGCCTATAAGTTTCATAATATTAAATCAATTAGATTATATTTTAGAATTACTTTGTTTTCGTTTAATACTCTCACCACAAGTCGGTACCTTAAATCTTCGTAGACTAAATGTCGAAATTGTTCTTCAGAAGGGATTCCTTCTTTGACTGGGTTTTCCCCCTTTCAATTTATAAAAAATGGAACTTTGAACTGTGACTAGGAGACGGGGCACATCTTGTGATAACTCAGTCCGTCGTGGTATATTTCTCGATCGGACGAAACGAATGGACTTAGGTTTCGTCTACAGTCCTGAAAGACGATTGGACAACCGGTTAAATATCGGAGGGAGAGAGACCATGGCTACGTGTTTACACAGACTTAAGTTTTTTCCGGTTCAGTTTTGTTTGATTGGTTGTAGTTTTCCTTTTTTTCTCGTTCTCTTAGTTGTTGATGAAAATAGTCACGGAGTCCTTCTACCCTTCGGGGAGGGGTGTGTGTCCGTCTACTCGGGTAACCACCAACAATGGTAGAAGAGTAGGATCTTTTTTATCGTGACCGGGTTAGTGTGGAGTACCCTGTTTCTGTTTTCCGTCTCTTACGACTGACCTAAATAGGTCCCATTTCTGAGACTTCCCGAAGAGTCCATCGGGTCAGTGGACGGTCACATCCTCTGTATACACGGTAGGGACCCAGTCCTTCTAAGGGACCTCCTCCTTTACCGTTGGGTGAGGTCCTAAGTACGGACCCTTTAGTGTGCCTGTCTCCTCGGACCGCCCGATGTCAGGTACCCGAACGTTTTATCAGTCTGTGGTGAACCACTGTGTATATTTCATTTCTACAAACCCCCCTAAAGTGTGAAACTTAACTAAACCTATCACCAACGATCTTCTTTTCTTCTTATTATTATGTAACTATACGGTCATGTATGTCTTGACCAATTCTTAAAGTGTCGAAAGAGGTGACAATAAACCATTATTAAGTCCTTCGTTAGGTAATTTCCTGATCATACCTTGTCTGAAGAATATAATTTTATATAAGTACTTTTTTACGAATAATTAATTTTATGCCGAAAGCAATACCTTCTTTTTAGGAAAGTGACATACACGTTATTAGCCACGTCATATGGTATCTATTCTGGTATAACTTAAGGATTACTGGTGAAAAGAAGAAACCGGAATAAATTTGTCGTAATAATGAAATTAAAAGATATCTAAATAGGTCCAATTTATGGTACGAATAGATCGAGGTACTGAGAATACTTGAATGATTACGAAGTTAAGACAGATTAATACTTACTTGATTTATTCTGACTTTAAGAAACTCCATAAGTCTTATTTAACATAACTAATTGAATACTGGACACGCTACCCTTTACCACTTTTTAGATTATTACGGATCCTATGTCCTTAATCATATTTGTAGTCAACTATCCTAATGAAAATTTTTTTCTATTGAGTCTTTACTAAATTGAACAAAAGAATATTATTAAGTCAATAAGATGATGGTTATAAATTCTTTTGTTAAAAGAGTATTCTTGACGTGTTTGGTCTCCGGTCGGACAATAAAAAAACTCCTAATGAAATATAACTTTTTATGTTTTCATGATTCTAAAGGTTATATACAACCCGATAATTCGAAAATGACGAATTTGAAAGTGTAATTTGAAATGTTTGTAAAACCGGGGTAAATGACATAGAAACAATTATATTGTGTTCAACCTTACATTACAATACAATTTCGACTAATTTTAATTGAGGGGAATAAATTAGTACCATTTTTATCAGTCCCTCCCCTACGACAACTTTCTTTATAATCTTCCATGTTTATGTTAACATTTTTTTTCTAATTATCTTAAGTAAGGGTTTCACTCATGGATAACGTAAAATGTATACACATTTTAGTAATACTTAGATAATTTTATTTAATACTATCAGATGATACTATTTTGTGTGATTATAAGGTTATTAATTGACTTAATAAGAGAATGAGTATAAGTTATTATATATACAACAGAAATTAAACGTATATTTAACACATCTTATTTTTAATTCATAAGTTATTTCTGGGAAGGTAAACATAAATATGGAAATTTAAATATTTTAAGTTGAATCATGAATAAATTTTAATCTCATAATATTGTAACTTGTCTTGGACTCTAATATGAAGGGATTAATCATGAAACCGACATTATTATCGTCTTGAACTCGATCTCCGAGAGTTCGGTCTGAGTCCACAAAGTTAGGAGAGAGACCGAGAATGACCAAGACACCTGTACTGTTAGGTGTTTCGGAGAGAGACTGAGTAAAATGTTTAACAACGTTACTTCTATTATTATCGTAGACTAAGTTTTTCCAACTACTATTAATATAAGGGTGGGTCCTTAGTAATCGGTGTCATCATCGTCGATTTAGTAATAAAGGGATATTAAACGATTCTAAAGAAAATAAATCGTAATTTTTACTCGACACATAGGAAAAACGGTTGATAAATTATTATAACGAACTTGTACGATTCGCCCAGTCCCTGTTTCGTATCATTGGTCTGTGTAATTACTTCACCCGTCCTTTTTATTGTTTTATACCCCTGTTAAAGTGTTACCTCTTACATGTAGAAGGTATATCATCAACGATCAATTAAACCGTTAATAAGATGTAGGAACAGTTTAAAGGTTACATACATTAATCGTATAAGTACATGATCCGACTTCCAGTTCGACGATATTAGTTTATTACTATCATTGTCTTTGTTGTTAAGTTTTGGTTTTATTATGTTTTTAATTTCGTTATAAATAAATAAAACATATATACTATAGAAGATTATAACTAATAATTAGTCTAGTATATACGAGACTTAGACCTATTACCGTCATTGATTAAAGACATTTATTATTTTTCACCTATCTCTCGAGTTTCTTTTCCCTTTTTCTCTCGTCTTTCTTTCCTTTACTTTTTCCTCCTTTATTATGTCCTCTTACCTTTCCCCTTTCACTATTTGATGTTCCTCCCTTTTAAATAGATTTAGGAAGTTTTACATTCTGATTATGACGAAAAAGAACACTTTATTATTACCAATAAGTTTTAATAAAGGTATAAAAAAAGGTTAATTGACACGACAAGTGGGTCAACGTTTCCTACCAACTACTAGTGGATCCAGTGTAAAAAAGTTCTAAAGTGAGTTGTCTTTATTTTAACTCCGATAGTTCTTATATATAATGTAATTGAACAATTGTCTTAACTTTGGTACATAATCAAAGAAATAGATTTAGATATAAAATCCCCTTTAACCCTCTTATGGTTATGGTGGATAAAAATTGTGTTTTCAAATAAACTTCATTAAATTAAAGTTCCTCTCTTTTTCTATTTGTTCAAATATGTGTATGTTTCTGAGTGTCTATCAGTTATACAAATCAATTTTTATTCGGTTAAAAAAAATAGAGTACATAATTAGACTTATTTGACCCCTTGATTAGTCAACAGAATACCTATTGTTTAAAAGTAACAATTTCACTGACTTTATATTAAAACACAATGATAATACTGATTGGTCTCTTCCTTTACCGTTGGGTGAGGTCATAAGAACGGATATCTTAAGGTACCTGCCTCCTCGAACCACCCGATGTCAGGTGCCCAGCGTTTCTCAACCTGTGCTGACTCTCTGAAGTGAAGTGAAAAGTGAAAGTGAATAATACTAATTGGTCACCCAAATCTTATAAAGGAGTTACAATATAGACTACATTTTAACCTTCTAATGAATCTTTTAGTCAACTTTTATGTATAACTTTTCATAAATAAGTCATAGTCAATAAGATACATATATGTATTTTCAGAAATCAAGTCAAGTCAACGAGTTAGTACAGACTGAGAAACGCTGACGTACGTGACGTCGTGAGGTCCGGAGGTACAGGTAGTGGTTGAGGGTCTCAAATGAGTTTGAGTACAGGCAACTCCCCCACTACGGTAGTTTGGTAGAGGAGGAGACAACAGAGGAAGAGGAGGGTGGAAGTTAGAAAAGGTCGTAGTCCCAGAAAAGTTTACTCAGTCAAGAGACGTAGTCCCCCTGTTTCACAACCTCAAAATCGAGGTCGGAGTCAAGAAGGTTACTTATAAGTCCTGACTAAAGGAAATCCTACCTGACCAACCTAGAGGTACGACAGGTTCCATGAGAGTTCTCAGAAAAGGTTGTAGAACCAAGTTTTGGTAGTTAAGAAGCCGTGAGTCGAAAGAAATATCAGGTTGAGATTGTAGGTATGTACTGATGACTTTTTGGTATCAAAACTGATCTCGTTGGAAACAACTGTTTCATTACAGAGACGAAAAATTATTCGACAGATCAAACTAGTATTGCAAAGAAGGTTCCTCGTTTGTAGGAAATTAAAGTACCGACGTCAGTGGTAGACGTTACTAAAACCTCGGGGTTTTTTATTTCAGACAGTCAAAAGGGTAGATAAACGGTACTTCACTACCGTGTTCTACGGTACTAGAGTTAAAAGACTTACAACTCAAAATTCGGTTGCAAAAGTGAGAGGAGAAAGTGAAAGTGGGTCTTCGAGAAATCAAGAAGAAACGAAAGACGGTATTTCCACCATAGTAGACGTATAGACTCCAATAACTATAAGGAGGTTCGTTAAAACTAAAGTCGAACACGAAGTAGGTGAAGTCATAAAGAATACTACATGAGACGTATATTAAATTTATTCGGTCCACTGTTATATGACGGAACTGTATAAGGAAAAGGATAAACCTTGGTCAGACAAAAAGGTACAGGTCAAGATTGGTAACAAAGAACTGGACGTATGTCTAAAGAGTCCTCCGTCCAATCCACCAGACCATAAGGGTAGAGAAAGTCTTAAAAGGTGTAAAACAACACTAAGTGTGTCAACTTCAGAAACCGTATCAGTTATTTCGTCTTCATCTACGAAAAGGATCTTGACAGAACGAAAAAGTCACTAGGTTACCTGCAACCGTTAAACTAGAGACCAAGGAGACGGAAAAGATTTAGGTCGAACTTATAGACCTCCAAGTATAAAGTGTATGACAACTTCGGACCGAACCCCTTAAAACTCGTACTACTGAAACGACCTCACACTCTACTCACGTTAATACACCATTAAACTCGTAAAAAACCGTAACGGAAAGAAACCCTAACTTTACTTTTGACCGGAAAAGGTCAGGAGACCGGTGACGACTCAAAGGTTTAAACGACCGTATAACTCACGTTGTGAAAATGTCGTAGTGGAAAATTCTAAACTTTATCGAGTTGACCTTAAGGAGTGTAGGTGATCAAGTATCATTACGAAGGATTCCGGGTGAACTGAAACGTAAGGTCCTAAAGACCGAGATCCACTCACTAATGTGGTAGTACTAATAGACCCAGTACTTCTAGAAAAACATATCAGGACACATAAGAACGGTGAAGAATTATAGAAGAGGAAGACAATCCGTGTAGGCAGGAAATAACTCGGGTATAAACATACTTTACAAGGGAACCATAGAGATTAAAAGAACTTCTTTAGAGGTTAACAAGGGTAAGATAACAAAAGGAGATAAAGAAACGTGACTAGGGACTCCTTCGGATAGAATAGAGAGGAATGATAAGAAACCTTGAGACATGATTTTACCCAGATAGGAAGGAAAGGAGGAAACTGAAAACGAAGAGAAGACAAGTATCGACAAACATTCTGGAGGAGTCTGTTGGTAAAAGGAAAAAACGTAAAGAAAAAGAAACCCTACCAAAACTAGCCACGAAGGACATGTAACAGTACTTGGAGCTAGGTATCAAGAAGTCCGTGAGATAGTCTAGATTAGGGAATTTAGATACACAGTGAAGATGACAAATTAGCATTCCCTAAACTAAATCCGGTATGGACTTACCAGATCACCAAAAGGGGTGCAAGAAGTTAAATTCAGACTTAAACCGTTATTCGTCAAGTACTAGACTCGGTGTCAGTCGAGGGCCAGAACAAAAACGACTGACATATCTTGAAGAAGTAGAAACCGACGTTTCTTATATTAGTTAGACTAAAACCACAACTGGTAGACCACTACGGGTACACATCTCAGAAGAGAGCACAACAACCTTCTTCCATAGACGATACTGGGCACGCAAGAGAACTGTTTTGAGATAATCGGAAACGGGACGAAGTAAAAAAATGAGGTTCCGGTTTAAACGGATAATGAGGTGCATAAAGAACTGAAGGATGAAAACGTAAGGTCAGGGGATATTACTTTTCCTGTAGAAAAAAACCCCCCAATCAAGATCTTGAAGAACATCTAGAGGTATCTTGGTAATGTGAAGTCGAAAAAGTCGTAATAACCAGTCCCGTATCTAAACCTAATGAAACTATGGCTTACCAAACGGAACCTTTACTTGTCTCTAGTAAGACAGTAAAAACTCTAACGTAGGTTCATGATGTAAAGTCTGAGAAAACAACTGATACTACCGATGAGATAAAGAAGATTCTCTAAGAACGGGGGTCATCATCTATATTACCAGTATTTAAGATGGTCAGGTATTTACCTATTAGTCGTTTATAAACAAAGACGTAAGAATAATACCCGAAATTTAACACGAAGTGTAAAACTTTTTACACTTTTCGGTATTTTGTTAAAAGTACTACAATATCAAAAGTTTTTCGTTAAAATATGGATGATTTGAATAGAAAGGTACTTATAAAATATAACAAAAAATTCTAAGACACACTTCTTAGAAGACGATACGTACAATAAAATTTAAAAATTTACTGGTTAATTTCTGTCACAAAATGTAATTGACATTTGTTCTTATGTGTTTATTTAAAATAAAAGGTCATGTTATTAACTAGTTTCATCCTTATTACTTCATCTTCTTACAAAAGACCATACGATTGAATTAGAAAACAAAATTATTTTTACATGTAAGTTGAACGTGTAACGGGGTTCTATATAACATTCACGGTCATAAGAAACGTAACTAGAGTTAATGAGTATTAGATGTAATGTATTAGGACTTTTATCACAATTATAAATCAACTTTACAATTAACCACCATTTTTTATGAAAACTCGAAACTACTACGAGCAAATAATAGTCTCATTAATATTTCACTAAATCTTTTCTTTTACCCCTGGTTCCTCTGTTGAATCCCCACTTGTTTTGGTTATGTTTGTATGTACAGCCATATGTGTATCACCTGAATAATTTGAGTGTGTCTCACACGTCCCTTATTACCGGTTTCATTTCACAAAGATGTTTCCATTCTTGTTTATTTTGCAACGTATCACTGGTTCGTTTAAACTTGATGTTCACCAAGGGTGTGAAAACAACTTACATTGGAAATTGATAGATTATATTTACAGTTTTTATAAACGTGTTTTTTACGTGTATTTTGAATTTAAAACGTTTACTAAAGTCACTCTGTTGATAAACAAAATTTAAATAGAGATTTCGTAGGGTCCACTGTGATCGCCATTTCTTAGACGAAAGGTTACGTCCTCTACATTCTCTGTGTTCTCTACACCTAAACTAGAGACCCAGCCTTCTAGGGGACCTCATCCTTCACTGTTGGGTGACGTCACAAGAACGGATCCTTTAGGGTGTCTGTCCTCGGACCACCCGACTTCAGGTGCCCTGACGTTTCTCATCCTGTTTTGACTCGCTGACTCGTGTGTATTCGGGAGGTTCATGGGTAAGAGGTTCAATTGTTATTTGGACAGTACTTAAAAGACTAGTTATCTCTTTTTATCAATGAGTAAAATTTACTAACTTAAATATTAAATATTTTGTATTATCATATACATGAATTTTACTACAACATCTATAAAGTCCTTTATTTAATACTATAAATCCATGAGTAAAAGTTCAAAAATATTCATGATGACAGTAATTGTTTTAAATAAAAAAATATAATAAATTGAATATTTAGGAAACACATGGATGATAAAAATATACAATTTTGTATTCTGATAAAGTTCTCACCATGGTTTTTAAAGATATATGATTCTAAATAGTAAACAAATGTAAGACAGTGTAAACTAAAAAGGTAAGAGAGGGAGAGAGAATCTCTACTGTAGATACATAATACACACACATAAATATACGTACGAGTCAACGAAGTTAACACGGGTTGAGAAACTGGAATACTTGGTATTGGACGGTCCTACGAGACAAGTACCCTAAGAGGTCCGTTCTTAGTCCTCACCTAACGATACGGGAGGAGGTCACGTAGAAGGACTGGGCCGGTAACTTGAGAGTAGAGGACGTAATGTCCGTTAAGGAAATGACTACTCGGTGGTCCTTCGGGGATATACACGTATGTATACAATAACAAAGACATAGTAAACTCTGACTTTTCTTCTATACGACGACGTCAAATCAACGATTTAACACAGGGTAACCTGTGTAAATGACCTAGTGACCCGACACTAGGGGACCTGACATCGGACGGTCCGAGGAGACAGGTATCCTACAGGGTCCTTCCTTATGACCTTACACAAACGGTAAAGGAAGAGGTCCCTTAGAAGTCAGTCAAGTCAGAGAGTCAACATCGGCTGAGAAACACTGGGGTACTTAACGTCGTGCGGTCCGGAGGGACAGGTAGTGGTTGAGGGTCTCATGTGAGTCTTAGAGCAGGTAGCTCAGTCACTACGGTAGGTCGGTAGAGTAGGAGACAGCAGGGGAAGAGGAGGACGGGGGTTAGGGAGAGTCGTAGTCTCAGAAAAGGTTACTCAGTTGAGAAGCGTACACTAGAATTACGGGGAAATAAAGATTCATGTAACCTGTACTAGAGTGAATTATATTAATTATTTTACCTTTTTAAAATGAAACCATATTATTGTATAAGAGTAGCTCTCAGTTATAAGTGTCAAGTTACTTACACTGTAACAAACTTCTTGCAACAAACAGCTTACCGAAATTGATAAATAAAAGACGAGGTCCTGGGTCACTTCTCACTATATATTGTAAATCGAAAGTATAGAGGTATCACATGAAATTAGACTTTGTCAAGAGACCACAAAAAACAAACCAAAACAAAACAGGAAGATACTAGAAGTGTATTAACTTTTTACCTAGTTATAAAATTACAGACACTTTAACCTAACTAATATAAGTACAATACTAAAGAACCTTATTTACGTTGCTTTCGTTATAACATAGAAAGATTCACGTAGTGTTGTCTACAGTTTACTACAATCAAACTATATTGTTGGGTCCACTGTGTCACGATTTCTTAGGTAGACGGTTAAGTATTTTGTACTCTCTATGGTCAAGGTATGAACACAGTCCTTCTAGGAATCTCCTCCTTTACTGTTGGGTGAGGTCATAAGAACGGATCTTTAGGGTACCTGTTTCCTTGGACCTCCCGATGTCAGGTACCCTAATGTTTCACAACCTGTACTGACTCGTTGACTCATTCGTGTTTGTGTAACACTCAGTATCATTTTTATCGTAGTTTTTTCATCATTGAAATTGAAGATCAAATTCTGTCTCAGAGACCTTAAAGAGACAACGTTTTAATGGTGGAAAGAGAAACAATACTTATTCGTTAAACATCACCCCATTAGATTCTGATACTATTAGATTAAATAGTAGTTTTAAAAGACGGTGTTCAAAATCGTGAGTGATTAATTCAAAATCGAGTCAGTAAAGAAAGAATATATAATAAACTGTAATAAGATGTTTCCTCTCGAAAGTAAAGAAGAAGTAAATGAATCATCTAATGTCACGTAAATACCTTAAAACCAATAATTAACTACTAGTGAATAGTTATAGAAGTAACTCTAACTAAGATTTTAATATGGGATTAACCATGTTTAGGGGGAGGTGTGAGTGTGAAAAGTTCAGAGGACACAAGAAGACTATGTGGTGGTAATAGGAAACTGGTACAAGTATGAAAGACCGTGTTTGAATATAAAGGACAGAGACCAGTTTTATATAAAAGGGGGTCATCTCTATTATTTATTTATCTTATACGTATCGAAGTAGTTATATAATAATCTTGATATAAAGATTATATAGTTGTAAACCAGGAAATATTTATGAAATTTTTTCTCATGGTAACGTATGTAGAGGTTAATATTAATAATATAATTGTAAATAAAATTTAAAATTATTTTAAGTGTAACGTTATAAAGTCTTTTTAGAGAAGGGTTATTTATATATTGTCTTTTTATAAATGTAAAACTTTTGTACAGTTTATATATATCACGATAAGTAATATACCACGATAAGTAGTTCATTATTTACTTGTAAAAAATGTAATGTATAATTACGGGGAAACTAAAGTTCAGAGACTTGTTAACAATTTTAATTGTAATCCGTGTCATTTCCTTCGAGTTTAATATAAACATATTTTAAATAAAAGGTCAGACAGTATATGGTTTTCTCCTCATTAATAAACAAATCGTAAATTCTTGGTGGGACTTATAAACCAATGTTACCTTGATCCTTTCATCACACTTAAGTTCGTTCCACTTAATTTTTCATAAGGTATACAAGTTAACGTAAGACACTTTTTCTCCTTATTTTAATAACAGAGTACTTACGTATTTTCAATTTTATACGAGTGTGTGTCAGGTCTTATTCGAGACTTAATTTACGTTATGTTGAAAACTCGTGGACTGAGGAGTGTAAGATTTCATTCACTAATTTAGGATTCTTAGAAAGAGTCTTTGTCGACATTTTGTGTCTTCTCGAGACTCTATTCGTCTTTATGGTAAATGTAAAACTACGAATTTCTCTCCGTGAAACAGTCAACCTTTTAATCTCCACTTTGCGTCCGTACTTCGGTTGCAGAGTAAAATTTCTGACTACGGAAAAAGTGTTATATGATATGGTCTAACTTCCATGTTGTAAGTTACACGACGACACGAGACGACACGAGTCAGTGAGTCATCACAGGAAGAGAAACACTGGGGTACCTGACATGAGGCGTTCCGAGGAGACAGGTACCCCTAATAGGTCCGTTCTTATGACCTCACCCATCGGATAGGAAAGAGGTCGCCTAGAAGGGTTGGGTCCTTACCTTGACCTCAACGGACATAACGGCCGTCTAATAAATGGTCGACTAGATGGTCCCTTCGGGTGTCGTAATTTATCAGAGTCGATTATTTTCCACAAGTAAAATGATTCTTTAAAATTCTATCTATAAATTTTTTTACAAAGACGGATAAGTCATTTGTAATGTGATTAATTTCGTTGATTACAACTCTAAATTTGTTTGTTCTTTTACAACATAAACACCTAACTGACTAGAGATCTGAAACGGGACTACCGTGTCTCCATTTCTTAGATGGATGTTACGTCCTCTGTGGTCAAGTCAGAGACCCAGTCCTTCTAGGGGACCTCTTCCCTTAGCGTTGGATGAGGTCATAAGAACGGACCCTTTAGGGTACCTGTCTCCAGGTACCCAGTGTTTTTCTTACCCTGTGTACTGAATCGTTGATTAGTTGTCGGAGAGGGACACCCAGAAAAACAACGAATGGGTCAAACTACTAATAACAATGGTAAAAATTACCGTGAATAAAGACTCTACCGTACCAATGTTTTTTAAAAGTTTTGAAAATACATTAATTCGTTTAGGTAGTATTCACGATATGTATTTTCTTTAATTTATTTTGACATTCATTAGTTTCATTACATAAAGTAACAAACGTATGTACGATTCAGTACAGACTGGGAAACGCTGGTGTACCTGACATCGGACGGTCCGAGGAGACAGGTACTCTAAAAGGTCCGTTCTTATAACCTCACCCAACGGTACATAAAGGAAGTCCCTTAGAAGGACTGGGTTCTTAGTTTAGGACTCAGAAGACGTAACATTCCTTAAGAGATGGTGACTCGGTGGACCCTTCGGGTTGGTTCCATTACCGTTTACACATTTATGTTTAGGGAGTTGTATTATAGACTGTTGATATGTTTAGTTGTTCATGGTTAGTGTAGTATGTTTTGAGTAAATAGTCAAATTCGTCTTTCGTCCCTAATGATGATTGAAGTTTAGGGTATTTCTTTTTTTAACATTAGTTAAAAGTACAATATTATGAATTGAGAACCGAGTTTAAAATACATCTGGTTCAATCAAACACTTTTTTGGTTTTACCTTCTTTTTTACCTAGTTAGAAGACCCCTCTTCTACGAATCTACCTTTTCTCTCTTTGATGGACGAACCTTTAACTCGACACTTCCTTTAGACTCCCCTCTCTTCCTTGAATTACAAAAGGTTCTTTCTCGTAGAAGAAGGTAAGATGGTTTATGGTTGGTAATTTCCAAAGTTTCAAATCCGTATTCTCACTAAAGAACTACATTCTTAGTACTTTTAATAAGGTATGAAAGTCTTCTGGAAGTAATTTTTTGTACGTAGGTGTTTGATAACGTAGTTTTTATATTTTGTGACTTTACTTTTGTGTAATCGACTAACGTTTTAGGGGGTTTCGTATGTGTATCTTTTTATTTAATCTTTTCCGAGAGAGACCAATTAGTTTATATGTATTCGTAAGTCAATGTACTTTAAAAAAAATTTTTTCGTTGTACCTGGTCTTTAAGTTTTTGATTCCTTTCTTTGTCTGAACGAAAGTTTCGTTCTAAGTGGATGTATGTTATATGTTCTCTGTATAAAAATTTATTCGATTTTTCCAAAAAATTTTCTGTCATTATTATTTGGTCGGTTTTAAGATTTTTCTTTCGTATTAGTGAGAAAGAGAGTCACCTTCCATTTCCTTCCCTGGGCTCTGGTAGTCTTAATCTCGGTAATCTTCTTCTTCCGGTAGTCTTTTAGTATCTTATAATTTTTTTTTTTTTCTCAGTTCTTTTGTGTTAACGTCTAAATATTTGGGTAGTATAGAGATAGTGGGAACTGGGTACATACGTGGCCTGTTTGACTTTTTGTTTCTCTATAGAACTTTCGTCAGTCTCACTTAATTTGCTACACGAAAGGGACGTGGGAGGGCAAGAAATCCGGTAGTCATGCAACCCAAAAAGAGGTATAAATTACAAGTTTTTATTGACTTCAAATTGTTATTATTGAAGAGTTACTATAAATGGAACCTCCTCCCCATAGACGAATGGTGGTGGCAAGGACTGGAAGTTACACCCTATCGAGGAGATCCGAAGAAGGACGCGGACGCATCGGTTGTGAGGAGCCCAACGAGGAGGTCCGGTGGTCGGGACCGGAGCCCACACCCACCGAGGAGGGTCGACGGCGGGGACCGAAGCCCGAGCCCTACCGAGGAGTCCCAGTGGCGGGGACCGGGGCCTGCGCTCCACCGAAGAGGACCGGCGGGGACTGAAGTCTGCACCCCACAGAGGAGGGCCGGTGGTGACCGGAGTCTCCGCCTCATCAAGGAGAGCCGGCGGCGGGGATTGGAGGCTACGTCCCATCGAGGAGAGTTGACAAGGACGTGGTAGTGTCGGACCGTGAGATCCGGCGACGGGGACTGGAGCCTGCACACCATCGAGGAGAGACGGCACGAGTCAGTTCTTTGTGGACCTCATTGTCCGTTTAAACCGGAACCTTACGTCTTACTTCGTCCGTTTCTGATTATCTTAAAACGGTTCTTTTACATGACCAGTATCATTTGTGGGAGAAGGTTGTTGTGTTCTCTTCTGAGATGTGTACCTATAGTGGTCTACCAGTTGCGACTTTAGTCTAACTAATATAAGAAACGTCGGTTTCTACCTCTTCGAGATATGTCGGTTGTTTTTGTTCTGGGCCTCGACTGACACCGAGTCTAGTACTTGAGGAATAATGGTTTAAATCTGAGTTTAACTTCTTTTATCCCTTTTGGCGATCTGGTAAGTCCATACTGGATTTAGTTTAGGGAATACTAATATGTCACCTTCACTCTTTATCTAAATTCCCGGATCTAGACTATCTATCTCACGGACTACTTGATACCTGACTCCAAGTACTGTAACATGTCTTCTGTCCCTAGTTCTGGTAGGGATACCTTTTCTTTACGTTTTTTGGTTTTACTGACAGACCCCTCCCGAATGTTTATCGATACTTTTCTTCTCTCCTCTTTTCCTTTCTATATTCGTGGACTTACGTCTCAAGTTTCTTATCGTTCTTTTCTTTTCTTTCGGAAGAAGTCACTAGTCACGTTTCTTTGTCTCCTTTTGTTGTCTTACCCTTTCTGATCTCTAGAGAAGTTCTTTTTCTCTATGGTTTCCTTGTAAAGTACGTTTCTACCCGAACTATTTCCTGTCTTTACCATACCTGGATTGTCTTCGTCTTCTATAATTCTTCTCCACCGTTCTTATGTACCTTCTTGACATGTTTTTTCTAGAAGTACTGGGTCTATTAGTACTGGGTCTAGTTAGTAGATCTCGGTCTGTAGGACCTTACACTTCAGTTCACCCGGAATCTTTCGTAGTGATGCTTGTTTCGATCTCCTCCCCTACCTTAAGGTCAACTCGATAAAGTTTAGGACTTTCTACTACGACACTTTCACGACGTGAGTTATACGGTCGTTTAAACCTTTTGAGTCGTCACCGGTGTCCTGACCTTTTCCAGTCAAAAGTAAGGTTAGGGTTTCTTTCCGTTACGGTTTCTTACGAGTTTGATGGCGTGTTAACGTGAGTAGAGTGTACGATCATTTCATTACGAGTTTTAAGAGGTTGAGTCCGAAGTCGTTATGTACTTGGCACTTAAGGGACTACAAGTTCGACCAAAATCTTTTCCGTCTTCTTGGTCTCTAGTTTAACGTTTGTAGGCGACTTAGTACCTTTTTCGTTCTCTCAAGGTCTTTTTGTTGATAAAGACAAAATAACTGATACGGTTTCGGAAAGTGACACACCTAGTGTTATTTGACACCTTTTAAGACTTTCTCTACCCTTATGGTCTAGTGGATTGGAGAACTCTTTAGACATACGTCTAGTCCTTCGTTGTCAATCTTGACCTGTCCCTTGTTGTCTGACCAAGGTTTATCCTTTTCCTCATGCAGTTCCGACATATAACAGTGGACGAATAAATTGAAGATACGTCTCATGTAGTACTCTTTGCGACCGGACCCTCTTTGTGTTCGACCTTAGTGTTCTTTATAGTTATTGGAGTCTATACGTATACTGTGGTGGGAATACCGTCTTTCACTTCTCCTTGATTTTTCGGAGCACTACTTTCACTTTCTCCTCTCACTTTTCCAACAGAATTTCGAGTTGAAAGTCTTTTGCTTCTAGTACCGTAGACCAGGGTAGTGAAGTACCCTTTATCTACCCCTTTGTCACCTTTGTCAATGTCTGAAATATAAAAACCCGAGGTTTCAGTGACGTCTACCACTAACGTCGGTACTTTAATTTTCTGCGAATGAGGAACCTTCTTTTCAATACTGATTGGATTTATCGTATAAGTTTTCGTCTGTACAATGAAACGGCTGATTCCAGGCAGATCAGTTCCGATACCAAAAAAGACACCAGTACATACCTACACTCTCAACCTGACACTTCTTCCGACTCGCGGCTTCTTAACTACGAAAACTTGACACAACCTCTTCTGAAAACTCTCAGGGAACCTGTCGTTCCTCTAGGTTGGTCAGGTAAGACTTTCTCTAGTTGGGACCCTAAAGAAACCTTCCTTACTACGATTTCGACTTCGAGGTTATGAAACCGGTGGAGTACGCTTCTCAACTGAGTAACCTTTTCTGAGTGCGACCCTCCCTAACCCCCGTCCTCCTCTTCCCCTGCTGACTCCTACTCTACCGACCTACCGTAGTGCCTGAGCTACCTACACTCAGACTAACTTGAGGCCCTCTACCACTACCTGTCCCTCCGGACCACACGACGCTAAGTACCCCCAACGTTTCTCAGTCTGTGCTGACTCGTTGACTTGACTTGACTCGACTTAAGATAAATCGATAGTGTATATGAGTATAAATGATTCTCCTAGGTATAATTTAACCGGTTATAATAACATCTGATACCTTGAAGGGATCATCGAGTCTACCATTTCTTAGACTGACGTCAGGTCCACTATACCCAAACTAGGGACCCAACCCTTGTAGGTGACCTCTTCCTTTACCGATGGAGGAGGTCGTAAGAACGGACCTCTTAAAGTACCTGTCTCCTCGGACCCCAGTCTTTCTCAGTCTGTTCTGACTCGCCGATTGTGAGTGTGTCCAACATCGGATAAAGATCTCTAAGTTTTCCACTTAAGTCCTAAAAAGGTAATAAATTTAGAGTTTTATAACTTCTCTCTCTAGCCCGAAAAAGTTATAGGGTATTTTAAGTCCCATATCCAAGAATTTAATATTCTCTACACTACAATCGTTCACCAATAAATTTATAAACAATCGCATACGAAGGGTCAACCGGATCCCCATTTCTTCGACGTACGGTTACGTTCTCTGTATTCTCTGTGTCTAAACTAGGGGACCCAACCCTTCTAGGGGACCTCCTCCCGTACCGTTGGGTGAGATCATGACAACGGACCTCTTTGGGTTCCTGTCTCCTTAGACAACCCGATGTCAGGTATCCCAGTGTTTCTCAGACTGTGCTGATTTCACTGAATCGTGTGTACCATACACAATCTCATATTTATTCACAAACCCTAAACCCCTCCGAGTCTCCCACTCCTACGTAGAGAGTCTCTGAGTTTTCATCTTACTATTCGAAAGCATTGTAACAGGAAAAGACGCTCCTATGTGCTCCTTACACAGTCCTCCAGTATTCACTTGCCTATATCTTTACCCCTCTCCAAAGGTAGTAATAATATTATTGGTTGGTTATAATAATATTCATAGGAGTAGTAAAAAGGAAGAGTAGTAGTGAGAAGGAATCACTCTTAATCGAACTTCATCCTACTTTTTTACCCTATTCCGAACTTGTTATTTGAATATGAATAATTAAATTAAGTAAAGACGAGACGATAACGTTAAAGTGTTTCTTATGTGTAAAAATGTCAACATCAAGATATGAACAAGATTCAGTGTCGACTTGAAAGAAAAATCTAAATTATATACAGACCCTCACTAAAACAAAGTTTTGTAAATTGAAATTATTAATACTATTAGATTATTAAAATTACATTATAAATATTACCTTGTGTGATCATTTTCAAGTCTAAGTCTAATCCTTCAAATTTTTTATAACCGGAAATAAATTTGTATTTTCACTATCCAGATAGTTGCATGATTTTATTTCTACAATAATTTTAACCTTTACGACTATAAAGTCAGGACAATAGTCAAATATCAGAAACCAAACTTAATAAATTATCTAAAAGTTAATGATTTTGTTGTATTTTAAATCGAAACGAAAGGAGAATTTTAATACATTTAGTATTATTTACGAGGACGTGAGGACACTTTTTGATAGTTATAAGGACAATGGTAAATTGAAGTATATATCTTAAATGTCAGGACACCAGTCAATATTATGACTATTTTAAATAGTGTAAAATCTTGGGAAAAGTTGAGAACTTATCGGTCAATCAGTGTATTTGTTTCGAATCTAAATACGAGTATATAAATTTGGTACTAACGTAATAGATAAAGTATTATGTGTCAACCCAAGACAAAGTCCTCCTATACGTACATATTGAAGGTTAATCTAGTTCGGTTCGAAATACTAAATTTTTCTGTTTTATAAAAGACTATAAATTTTAAAAGAACAACCTGTACGGGATTATTTTACACTTAAGGTTTACATTACTACAATTTTGATTAGAAGACCACTGGTCCATCTTTGTAAAACTAAATATATATATATATATATATATATATATATATATATATGTGTGTGTGCGTGTGTGTGTGTGTGTGTGTGTGTGTAGTCAGTTAAGTAAAGTCAGTGAGTCAGTACAGACTGAGAAACGTAGGGTACTTAGCGTCGTGCGGTCCGGAGTGTCAGGTAATGGTTGAGGGTGTCAAGTGAGTCTGAGTTACAGGTAGCTCAGTCACTACGGTAGGTCGGTAGAGTACGAGACAACAGGGGAAGAAGAGGACTGGAGTTAGGGAGGGTCGTAGTCTCAAAAAAGGTTACTCAGTTGAGAAGTGTACTCCACCGGTCTCATGACCTCAAAGTCGAAATCGTAGTAAGGAAGGTTTCTTTAGGGTCCCGACTAGAAGACTTACCTAACCAACCTAGAGGAACGTCAGGTCCCCTGAGAGTTCTCAGAAGAGGTTGTGGTGTCAAGTTTTCGTAGTTAAGAAGCCGCGAGTCGAAAGAAGTGTCAGGTTGAGAGTGTAGGTATGTACTGGTGTCCTTTTAGGTATCGGAACTGATCTGCCTGGAAACAACCGTTTCATTACAGAGACGAAAACTTATATGATAGATCCAACCTGTATTTAAAAGAAGGTTCCTCATTCACAGAAAATTAAAGTACCGACGTCAGTGGTAGACGTCACTAAAACCTCGGGTTTTTCTATTTCAGACGGTAACAAAGGTGACAAAGGGGTAGATAAAGGGTACTTCACTACCTTGGTATATGGTACTAGAAGCAAAAGACTTACAACTCGAAATTCGGTTGAAAAAGTGAGAGGAGAAAGTGAAAGTTGTTCTCTGAAAAATCAAGGAGAAGTGAAAGACGGTATTCCTACCACAGTAGACGTATAGACTCCAATAACTATATATATATATATACATGTAAGTATATAAATTACTTTTAAGTTTCTGTACAAAATAAAATTAGGTGAATGAAAAAAGAATTTAGTAACTGAACGATAGTAGGTTAAATGTTTCGAAGTGAACAGTCCGTATCTAAAACAACGATATAGTCTTCTTTTAGTACTTGATTCCTCTTGACAGGAACTTTTGTATTATAATATGATATCAGAAGATAAAATAAAGTATGAATACTGTTACTAAATAGGTTCACTCCCATAGGATTTGCTGACAAAACTCTTTGGTACGAAGATTAAAGTTTCATGTTCGTGTGTCTGAATGGTCCATAATTAAAGTTTCAACGGTATATTTCGTAGGATTAAAGTAACAGTTTTAAATGGTAATCTAGTTAATCTTCTTTTTGTATACATTTCGATTTGAGATCGTATCGTTTTTTCCTCTTTTGGATTTGCTAACAACAATACAAGAAAAGGAGAATTCGTAGAATCGGACTTCAACATCTACGTACGACATTTACTAAGGAAGGTTGACTGACAATGTCAACTCTCTCTCTCTCTCTCTCTCTCTCTTTCATGGACCATTTCCTACTCAAACGGAGAACAATGACATTTTCCGGTCTCTCCAGGAATCTCCTTCTCCTGAAAGAGACTGTCGTATTAAAAGGGTCATAGTTTAAGTAAAACTCCTTTTAAACGGTGAGAGGTCAACTAGTCCCCAGTGTCCACCTTTGTCTTTGGTGTCTCGTAGAGATAGTAAGGGTGATCCACTTCTGGGTCAACCTTAACTTATCGTTACCATTGTTCTGTTTCTCAAAGTAGTGATTTTGAGGTAGTCTCTTCAATAATGTCACAAACCGAAATACCTAAGACAGTTTCTCTTTACTGAAGTCGACGACAGTTGACGATCGACATTGGGGACGGTTCAAGATATATCTCTGATCGTCTTATCGAACAACTTCAAAGTTATCTCCGACTGAGACTTTTTTTGTTTTATAATTATTATAGTTATCATGGTGTCTTAGAAGTAGACATAGTACTGAAAGTCTCTAAAGTTATGTGTCAGACACAAATAAAGGGACATATTTATGTTAGTCTTTTTAATGGTCAACATATCAAAAGGGTCCCTAAACCGAATTATGTCGTAGTTTTAAAATATTTTACATGGGTCATTCATGATTTGGATCTTCTTTTAAAAAAGGAAGTTAATTTTTTATTTAATTTTTTTTTTCTTTAACAAATGTGACAATCCTCCCCACAAAAAACAGAAGGGGGGGGAACGGGGACACGCGGTAAATTAGTTATGTCAATAAGAAAGACTCTTTTATCGTTTTTCAATGTATTAAAAAAATCCGCACTTAAAAAAATTAGGAATTCATCAATCATTATCTATTTTCTTATAAAGTTAAGTTAATTTTAACATGTAAATTCCTAGTTATAAAGTCGTACGAACTTTAGTAGTTTTTCAGTCTGGACCCATCTTTAAGTGTTCCTTCTTTCCTCGGTCGTCAGTACCTCCAGTATATGGTCTAAAGGTAAACACACTAAAACGAGGAGTTTGTAAAAAGTCGGTGACGTTTTCAATAGTCTCTTATATATCGGAAGACAGAGTAAAACGATTTTACACAAGACACTTTGATTTATGTAGAAACAACAATTAAAATAGAAGTTCAATTTTAGATATGTTTCATTTGTGTTACCTTGGACCAGGAGATGGTCTCTTTTGGTCACTAAGATAACGTAAAATGGATCTTACTTCTGTTTATCAAAATACAAAGTCGACAATTTTATAGTCGAATATATGAGTTTTCTCCTTTTTTAATATGAATTCATTTTTGTAGGACTACTGAAAGACTTCTTTCAACACTCAGTTTCTTTTATCAAAGGAATAATTTTTTTTTCTTTTTCTTTTTTTTCGTACGACAGGAAATGTCATCCACACCTAATTTAGTTGTTTAAAGTTACACTTTTTTATCCGTTTCTATCCAAGTACAAAGACCCTCTATTATCGTATCTAGAAAGAAACGATTTTTGAGTACTCAAGTTTATAAAAACGAACGAGACATTCAAAGGGAAAGTAAAACAACTGGTAGAAAAAACGATACGTGTTCGAAAATTCTGACTACACTAACATCCAGAAATAAAAACGAAAAGTACGGTCACGAAAGACACAGTATAATTTTTTTTTAGTAACGACTCTGGTTGTAGTTTCCCGAAAAGGAGACTCAAAAGAAGATCCTTTTAAAACCCCCCCATACTCCCAAGTTCAGAATGTAAAATCAGAAAACTTAATTAAAAACACTTAATACATTTTATCTTCAGGTTTTTGTAATAAAACGTACACTCGTAGGTCATAGGATTGTAGTAAATAATTTCTACGGTAAGAAATACGTGACACATAAGAATCAAGGGAACAGTTTATAGTCAACTGACAAATATATATATATATACCCAAATGAAGACCCGAGAAGTAAGACAAGGTGGTCAGACACAGAGAAATACAGTCACTGTATGACAAAGGTGATACCTTCGGAACATCACGTTAAACTTTAGATCACAAAACGGATATTGAAACAAGAAGGAAGAATACTAACGAAACCGATAAACCCTAGAAACACTAATGTATAATTAAAATCTAAAAAAAGATAAAGACATTTATTATGATAACCTTAAAACTATCCTTAAAGTAACTTAGACATCTAACGGAACCTATCATACCCGTCAAATTCTTACAATTAAGAAGGTTAGGTATTTGTGTACTATAGAAAGATAGAAAGATAAATAAACACTATAGAATGACCTATTTTGTATAGGATGGTCCTATACACTCCTACCGATAATAGGTTTTTCTATCCATATTATTATTACTTACATGAGACAACCACCCTTATTTTTAACCATGTCGGTAAGACCTTTTGTTATACCTCCAGGAAGTTTTTTTTTTTTTTTTCACTTTTACTTTGATTTTATACTAGGTCGTTAGGGTGAAAACTCATATATGTTCTCCCTTTGTTTTAGTGATAAAGTTTCTCTATAAGTGATCGTAGGAATACATGTAACGTCGTAACAAGTGTTATCATTTCCATCCCTTTGTTGGATTCACAGAAACTTACCTATTTACCTATTTCTTATATATATATATTATAATATATAATCAAATATAATATTATATTATAATATATATATATATATAATATATATATAAGGTCAAAAGAACGGACCTCATAGGGTACCTGTCTCCTCGGACCACCCGGTCTCAGGTATCTCATCTGAGTTTTTTGGTATGAGTATCTTTGTCTCTCTTCCGCCCACCAACAGGCCCCGACCACCCCACCTCCTTTATCCCTCTACATCCAGTTTTACATGCACACACAAGTCAACGAGTCAGTACAGACTGAGAAACGGTGAGGTACCTGACACCGAGTGGTCCGAGGAGACAAGTGCCCTAAAAGGGTCGTTCTTATGACCTCACCCAACAGTAAAGACGGAGGTCCCCTAGAAGGGCTAACTCGGGTGTAGAAAACACAGAGAACGTAACGTCCACCTAAGAAATGACGACTCGGTTGCCCTTTCGAGTCCAGTTTCCCATGTTTGAAGGTCAATACTCTGTTCAAGACCCCGAGATTATAAATTTTACCAATAACATTATTGTTATATTATTATTACCGTACCACTGATGTGAATCGTCATTGTTAAGACAAAAAGTCAATGTTCCTTCTTTCATATGTTCTTTTTTTGGAGTAATTGATCACTCACTTTCAGTGAGTCAACAAAGACTAAGAAACGTTAGGGTACCTGATATGTCAGGTACCTTAAAAGGTCTGGTCTTATTACCTTACCCGTCGGAAAGAGAAGAGGTCCTCTAGAAAGGTTGGGTTCCTAGAGGGTGTAAGATTGGGTCCAGAGGGTGTAACATCCGTCTAAGAAATGGTCGACTCAGTGTTCCCGTCGGATAGGGAAGAGGTCCCCTAGAAGGACTGGGTCCTTAGTGTGACCCCAAAGGACGTAACGTCCTTTAAGAAATGGTTGACTCGATAGTCCTTTCGGGGTAATTGATCATCAAGTCGATTAAAAATAAAATGTAGTCATTAAGTAACTCGAAACGGGATTTTTTAGACGTACTACATACAAATGTAAGGTAGTCTTACTCCACCACGTCTGTTGTGTCTTTCGATATTGTTTATTTTCAAATAAAGAGTCACTCCAACTTCTCACATTACATGACCACAGAGTCACCCATTTCTTAAGAGACGTCACACCCTCTGTATCCTCTACGTCTAGACTAGGAACCCAACCCTTCTAGGGGACCTCCTCCCGTACTGTTGGGTGAGGTCATAAGAAGGCACCCCTTGGGGTACCTGTCTCCTCGGACCACCTGACGTCAGGTATCCCAACGTTTTTCAACCTGCGTTGACTCCGTCGACTCGGTTCGTGTTGATATTGAACACCCATGAGTTTCACTTTTAGTTTATATATATCGTTTGGGTCATTAGACGTGGTTAGACACGAGTTAATGGCACTTTGAATTGGACTTACAAAGGTTATTTATACGACTGGACGAAAAACGTACTCATCTTAGTTTAAGTCTGTACTATTGAAACATCTCCCAATCCCAATCTGAACTTTTACTATTGTCATTATTTTACTCAGGATCAAAGTGAGTTCGACCTTTACAAGGGGGTTTACCGACTTTCATCAACTATTAGGTTAAGTAAGATTACAAGGTCCGACGTTAGTAAACCGTCAAGTAAAGATTTAACCATTGAATATTTACATTGAAACAAACCCTCCAAAATAGGTGGGGGGACGGGGCGGGGGTAACTGGAGTAACACCAGAAAAAGGGTAGTTTTATAGAAAGACGGTATATTTTGACTTGATAATGTCGAGCTTTAAATAGTCAATAAAGGTTATCATGTTTTTGTTAATATTCGAGAACAGTTGTAGTAGTTACTAAAACCATTCTTTGTGTTCGTATTAGAACCACCGAGTCCACCATTTCTTGGACGGTTACGTCATCTTTGCCTCGTACAGAATTTTTAATTTTTGATATGAATGAGAGTGGGGAAATACACTATTATTAATGATCGATTTAACTACAAATTTTTTGATCTTATGTTTAAATTACTTAGTGAAATAATTTGGTGAAGTAAGGTCGACACCCAGTCGTGGGATAAATCCTAATAGTATTTCTTTACTCTTTGTCTTCTCTTGAAAAGACCAAACGATTGGATAGAAACAGTTGAGAAAATCTAAGTCCTGTTTGTTTACGTTTTGAGGTTATCGTCCTTTGAGGGTAGTTTTATAATCAAAACGGAAACAAACTATGAAGTATTTAAGTACGGAAATTGTACTTATTTAAATACTGATAAATACGGTACGTATTAATTAAAGTAACAAAGGGTTACAGTTCGGATATTCCCGATCACTCGTCACTTGTAAAGATGGAATGTAGAAATAGGGATTTAGAAGGAAAATAAATGAAAAAAGTAGAAGATTATGGTCAGTTTTCTTGTCACTGGGTATATACGGAAATACGTAAGACACGGATGACGTTTTATTTGTGTATGTGTGTGTGTGTGTGTGTGTGTGTGTGTGTGTCTCCGTTAAGACAACATTATTAAGAAAGGTTTTATATTTAAACAAGGTTCCGTTGATATATAATTCTTTATTAAACTCTTGTTACGTTACACAAAAAATTACGTACTAAAATCGGTACCTTTATTACGTTGTTTAACGTGGACTGACTGTACTCTCCTTATCCTTACGTGTTTTATCTGGTCGTTCGAGATTTATAGATACTGCATGTGGTGAAGTGGTATATGAAAAACTCAATCTGGGAACGTGAACACGACAAGGTTGAAAGACAGGTTAATGTTTTTTGAGAAGAAGGTGGTGAAGTGGCATCGAGTGTCATGTGTTCGAAAGTTAAATTGTTCGTTCGAAGTCAAATATAAGTTCCACTCTACGGTATATATAACATCATTTTATAGATATATAAAGGAACGTTCTATTACATATAATGACACGATGTGAAAAACTTAATTAAATATAGAAAAAGAAAAATACACAGTGACTACTTTAAAAGTGAACACAGGGTCTCAAAAGAGGGGGTATCTGGTACTACGATAAAGTAACACGTTAAAATGTATCGAACCACTAAAAATCCCTATGTGTATAACGTAATATCGTCTTGCTTCTTACAAAATGAGATACCTCTTTTTGCAGTCTCTTTATTTTTACGTCATGATCGTTTTAGATCCGTGAGAAGTTACAAAGTGTATATCAATTTATGATAGGTTAGAGTCGAATCAAAGGAACACAGAGGAACTCGACCTTAAAATAAGGGTGTTTCACATCATCAACAAGTCAAACCTTTTTTTTTTTTTGTTACGTTTTTAGTTTTGAACCAGAGGTTTTGGTTTACTTTTGTTTCAATTTGGATAAAAACATTTACATTTTAGATCGGACATTATAAATTCTTCGACAAACATACAGGATTTGATGTAAACATCAAACTTTGGATTCTAAGTAAAATAGAATCGTAATGAGGGAGAAGATTCAGTGTTCGAGAGTACAAATTTTTTTTTTTTTTTTTTAAAGGGTTGTGTCCTACAAGTAACTGACAATCTTTGACCATTATCAAAGTCAGGATTAATTCATAATAATACAGGATTAATTCATCTTAATGAATTGATGAGAGAACTAGATGTTTTGAGTAGAAGACTTCGTGGACTTTGATTCATCATATCTTTCTGTTTCTGGTTTACACTCTAGGTCATATCGAGAGTAAAATTACAGTATTTGGTTCCTCACTCCTAACCTTTATATTTCCAACAACAACAATTCAATGTATGTTATAAAAACGTTGAGGAACCTGACATCAGGTGGACAGGTACCCTAAAGGGTCCATTCTTATGACCTGATCCAACGGTAAAAGAAGAGGTCCTCTAGAAGGACTGGGTCTTGGCTTGGACGCAGAAGACATAACCGTCCGTCTAAGAAGTGTTGACTCGGTGGTCCCTTCGGGTCTTTATTTCCATCAAATGTTGTTAAGTTCTGAATCCTAATACTACTTATAAAATTTATACGTAATAGTTAAAAGAAAAGGTGACTGTGACTCTCTTCTGTATTGTAACATTTGTGTTTTACAGTGGTACTAGTTACATATTCTTAAATGTCTTTTCTGTTACTTATTGTCTTGTACTTATTAACTCTTTAAAATTTATTTTTGTGTCACATCTTTATTTTTTGTTTTTGTTCGTTTTTTTTTTTCGTTTCTTGTCTTCTTGGTACTCTTTTAGACCGTATTTGAAAGTACTGTTTTAAGACTTAAAAGGACCCTTTTATACTAATTTAAAAAAGTACATGAATTCAGGAAAAGGTTTATCAATTTAGTGAATTAAAGGGGGGTGTGAGGGATTTATTGTAAGTAAATCAACGAAGTAACACAAGAAAGAGTGTTTATCAGAGAAGTTCTCAATCCGACATAACTAATGAAGAATCGTTTACTCACTTCCAAGTCTCTTTGGTTCTTTGGGTTATTTATAATACTTCGACTTTTTTTTTTACGTAGTTCTCAATTTTACCAAGTACCAGTTCACATCTCTAAAGGATACGACAAAAAAAAAAATTTCTTAAATATCACTTTATTTATTTCTGTTTAATCCTTTTAATTCATTTCTTCCATTATACTGTTCAACCCAGGTACGACGGATACCAGGATTTACTGTACGAAATTCTAAAAAAGGGTACATGTACTTTCCTTAAAGTTAGTACATGTTGTTAGAACCTTTCAATTTTGATATTTAATAGGGTCTTATTGACTTTTACTCCGTATAGTATATTATACGACACTCTCCTCCGATTTCTCTAAGACTTCCTTTTTAATATCGATTCTTCTGAAACACAGGAAAATTCTTTACTTTAATGAGACTAAAACTATAACATTTGATCTATGTCAAGTTTATTCATTAGTGTTCCAATATCGATCTTAATTGAGTTCGGACTTCGATTACTTGGTATTTCGTTCATATTACATTATTTAGTTTTGTTTGTATTTTTGTTATCGTTCGTTATACTGATTCTTTTTCTCTTTTGTTTGTATACGTGGTCCTTTTCTTCACAAGTGACCTGTATAACGACAAACAAACGACTATAGGGATGAAGAAGTAACGTTATTATCATTGAAGACTAAAGACGTCACTGACTGGAATGTAAAGAATGTAAGGAGTCAGAACGAATGTCGGTAATACACTAGTTTAGGAACCTAATTTAGGAACGTTTACCGTACACGTATCTTCATTATAAACGTTTACAATCCGACACAAGAATTTTCTTTCTTTTTCCGGACTAAAATGAAAGATGAATTTTGACCTTGAACCACTACCGTCGACACAGATTTACCGTAGTCTTCCCCATTATAAGATACAAACAATAATACCAATGACTGAAAATAATACCTATTATATTGGTGAATACAAACATAAACTTTGTAAGAGATTTAAAGAATATTCGTCTTTTACAGGTATGTGTCACATGTGATTCACTGATAACAATAACTTTTCATTTCTGTTTTTATACTGTGTTTTATAAAGGTATAAACGTTAACTATCATTACCTCTGGTTCTTTCAAAACCTGTTTAATACTATTATAGTATTCGGACCTGTACTGAGATTTGAAAGGAGAAAGGAAGGTAGAGGTAGTAAATATAGACACTTCTTTCTTAGATCTCAGACCAACTTCAGTGGAAACTTACTTATGAATTCGTCTAAAGAATAGAAAGAAATTCGTTTAAACACAAATTCGGAAAAAGTAGATGTAAACTCATTACTTTCCACGACGTGACGTCTTTGTCACTTCTCGGTTTACGATAACATTCATTCCTTCTATCAAGAGATGACAGTAGATGTCTCACTTCAACTGTATAGTCGAGAGGTGGGAATAGGTTTACTTCGGGAAAATAAGAAATACACATGGGTAGAAGACTAAAAATTTCTGAAAAGATAAAAGATATCGTTCATAAATTTGAAAATTAACAACGAGAACTCGATACCCTGACGACACGACCGTTTACGTCACTCGTCCCCCATGAACACGACCTTTAAAGGGTTCAGTGTTTGACTAAGTCGATAAAGGGGTCCGTACGGGACAAAGGAAGTGAAGGCATAGTCGGATTTAAGTTCGTGAAGGAATTCTTCAGGGAACCTACGTTTAAGAACAAATTCTGAACGAACACCCTGAAACCCGTACCAGGTCACCGGTTCGTAGACGGACGGTTACGTCCCCTGTAACCAAACTTGGGAACGAGGTCCTTCTAAGGTGAACGAAGTCCCGTTGACTTGGACCACGTGGTGTTGCTGACTTCAGGTACTCGAGATCTAGGACACGAGACATCGATCTCTTTGGTCGTGTTACCCTTCAGGTACGTGGTGTCGATCTCTCGCCGAGGGTAAGAGACGTTGATCTCTCTTGGGTACACATCGTTCCTTCTGAGTTGTGTCGGTTTTTAATTAATTAATTTTTCTGAACGAACTCTTGGGTTGGATTCCGTAGTCGACAAATAGAGAGTACGTTACGTACGAGAGTGTATGTGTGTGTGTATTCCTATTGGTATTACCATGTCGTTTGTGTGAATACTGATTCAGGACAGGACTTATTGGAACAAAATAGGTAAAGTCGTTATTAAGAAAGGTACACTCGTTATAAAGGTTTTGTAAAGGTGGTCATAATAAAGTCCACTGAATTTGTGTCATTAACAACAGTTTGTGTTGAAAGACACGGACTCCGTACGATTTAGGACTGTTTGACTTTACCGTCGTAAACCTCGTTTCTTTCCAAACAACGTCGGTTCGTTCCCCTTGTCCACCAAATATAAGTTCCTGGGTTTGAGGGGTCACCACAAGTCCCTTCGTAAAATTTCCATTTTAAACCTCATACCGGACGTCCTACCTACGGAAAGTAAGACTAGTCGACTACTACTTCACCGTCCCATCACAAGGCCCTAAAAACACGAGTTGAACTTCAATGGTAGGGGGCGGTTCCACCCCCCGGAATCGAGGATACGTTCTGGAGTTTCTATGTAACGACACAGACAGGGAACTCCTCCTTGATGCTGAGACGAAATAACGACGTGACAACAAAGAAGTGTCGAAAAGAAACAAGGACGGACGAGAGTGAAAAATTAATGATTGACAAACTTAAACGGGAAACCTTTGGTCCCTTCCGGATGATTATCCTTTACCCCTGAACCTTTCTAAAAACATGAGTACTCCCGGGGCGATCCAAAGTCCTTGTTACTTTTATAGACTGTGATATCTAATCCTGAGACTCCACAATATGTCATCATCCCGACCAGGTAAACTGACACGTTAAAATGACAAACATAGTGGTCCGTGATAATTAATTTTTGACTCATTGTCGGTACCGATCACACAACTTTTTATTTACAATTTATAAAATAGAATAACGTCCTTCCCCCTAGGGAAGGTCCCGGGATCTCACGTAAGAACAGATTGTGAGTCTTTTACTTAACAGACCCCTCTGTGCGAACGACTGTTTCGTTTTCTGAAATAACCCTTCCCCACGGGTCCCCCTCTCTTCGTCCTATTTCCTTGGGTTCTCTTGATGAGACGGTGCACCGGGAGTCAGACCCCAAATACCACTACCTTAATCAAAGGTGCAACAGAGGTCGGTCCGTAAGACTGAGTCCCAGTAAGGACCACCGCGTGTATAGTGAGTCAGTTGTACCTAAGGTCACTCTTCCTAAGACCTTCCAACCATCCTGTATACTTGACCGTAGAGGAAAGAGGAAAACTGAAAAGACTTTAAGAAGATCAACCATCATCGAACACCAATGATATCCCCGACCGATCCCACCCTCCAAAGTCAGTCACCAAGGGGATTGTTAAAATAACTGTTCAATAAGTCATGTGATAGATAATTTATTACTCGTAGTATCTACCTTAGTAATCTTCTCCCTCAGTTTCAAAAAGAAACAAACAAAAAAAGACAAACAAAAGAAAACAATAAAAGTTCCTTATAAATTTCATGTACATTCTATATATATATAATTCGATCGTGTCGACGTAGTTTACCTCTGTCGAGGCTTTGATTCGGACCGAAACCTTGACCGAAACCTTGTATGACCATGAATAATTGTAAACGAGTGACACCAACTGGTCCACGAAGACGGGTACCTCTTCTAAACCAACTACATATTTCGTGTACATGTCATATCTCGTCTCCCCCTCTCTTTTCGGTTTCTCGTCTTTGTTTTAAAAAAAACAAATTTAAAAAGAACACTATTTTCCACTTAAAATAAAATTTTTTAGATTATTCCTAAATAACTTAACAGTTCGATAATGATAACTCGCCAGAGTGGACTTCTGGTCGTCCCTTGTATCATAATCCCATCGTTACGATTCGAGTCCCGTCCGTCGACCCGTCAGTAGGTCCTACGTTAGTAACGAACTTATTAATGCATAAACCACGGGTATTGGGGTTCCACAGTGTTTAAATGAGGAATGTCCTTTTAATTTACTACGTAGAAGGTGTTTTATCAGGTACGGTATATCACATTTAATTTGGTTGTAAGAGTCGTTCACTTTTGGATGAAGACGATTCATCAAAAAGTTGGACATGTACGTTCATTACTCTATGTTGTTCATGTTCTGTCAGACATCAACGGACTTCACTTACTTCTCGGACTTCCACTAATAGTTCCTGTTTGCTGATTATAGACCCGAAGGTCGTGAAAGTATACGGATAGATCTTAGACAAAAGATACTATCGTATTATACTTTTATTTTTCTTTTGTTTTTACTTCCTCCCTACCATTTGTAGAATTTAACGTTATTCAGTCGGAATCACTTATGGAAAAATTTTAATAGTAAGTAAATAAAGGTGTATCTAATATAGAAAAACGTACTCATACAGATTGTATAAGACCCCTGGTCCCTTTCTTTTGATCCCTTTAATATTTATTTGTGACTTTTAAATTCGTGATAAAATTCCGATACATTGATTATAGTATTCGAATTTCATTTCCTTATTTATTATTAATTATTATCTTTTAGTCAAAGAACAAAGATTTTAAACTCAAGAGATTCAAACTTTAAACCCCTGAGATTTATATGAGATTTAAACTTGATATAAAATAAAATTTAACATGAATAAAATGTAACCCGTTGTAATAATTAAACGGAGGTAACAGGAATCACGATACACCGATCTACCTATCGTTACAAATTAAGTTCTTAAGTCTCAGAAAAAAACACCCCCCTTGGGGTACTCCCGTACACCCTAGAATCAAGGGGTTGGTCCCTATCTTAGTTTTGACACAGACGATGTATCTTCGTGTCTCGGACTTGATGACTTGGTGGTCCCTTTAGGGCTTCTTAAGTCTCGGGACTAAATTTAAACGAATGTAGTTGATTTATCGATCGCAAGATAACGTTAAACGTCTTTTTCCTTCAGGAAGATTTGTTTCTCACTATACACGCTCCGTTCAAGTACGTCCCGTTATTTATACGTTCATATTGATGTCAAGAGTTAAAGTTAAGGGTACACCTTTCTCCAGTCAAGTCTACATAACATGTTCCAGAGAGTTACCAGGAGGTAGGTGTTCGTTTATACTGTATATGAATCTCCTAGAAGGGAGACCTTCCTTGAGAAAAATTACAACCGTCAGTACCAGAATCAGTAAATCCAATTATTAAGTGTTTATATAAATATTCGAACAATCGGTTTCACTTCGTTTCTCCCTCGACCAAAATAACCCCTATTTCCTTATATAAACCTTATTCTTGTTCGAGTGGAATTCGAGTTGTCTCGTCCTTTTGCACGTCGAAAACTTGATCACTGTTCGGGACTTAAACGAGAAGGTCCCTGTGGAGGTGAACTAGTACAAAGAGTAGAGTCTTACTCACTGATCGTATAATTAAGTCTACTTTCTGGGTAAGGAAATACCTCGTCCTTTCCACTACCGTCTTTCCCTATACATACACAAACATCATAAAGTTTTTGATCCTCTCCTACTCTAATACACTTACACGTCCCCCCTTTCTTATACAATAAAAAGTGTCTCATGGACGTTTTCTTTGAACCCTTCGTGGTCATCATCGGGGAGTCTCTATTGATTTTGAACTCTAGAATCACCCCAACTTTTTATGTCTCTATTTTCTTTATCTCACAGTCCCGTGTTTGTATTTATAACGAATCTATCAACGAAAAATTTTTTTTCACCTCAAGACAAGTCTCCTTTATAACCTACGGTAGTGTGAAGACATCCCTCGTTCATGTATAAGTTAAGTCCTTTCCTAATGATCCTTTATTCTACTTACTTTTCTTTTTAGTTCTTCAAAGTTTTTAACCTTTACACGTTATTTCCTCTCTCGCATGTAAGATTTTACGGATTACCAAACTTCTCTGTTCTGATCTTTCAATTTTTATACGTCTTGCACTTATTCTGGTACAGTGTAAGTTTCTATTAATTTTTTTTTTTTCAAACGTGTCTACTATCAAGAAGGAGGAATTCTATGGCGTTTGAAGTCAAGTCAAGTCAACTCAAGTCCAGTCAGTGAGTCAATACAGACTGAGACGTTGGGGTACTTAATGTCGTGTGGTCCGGAGGGACAGGTAGTGGTTGAGGGTCTCAAGTGAGTTTGAGTGCAGGTAGCTCAGCCACTACGGTAGGTCGGTAGAGTAGGAGACAGCTGGGGAAGAGGAGGACAGGGGTTAGGGAGGGTTGTAGTCCCAGAAAAGGTTACTCAGTTGGGAAACGTATTTCACCGGTTTCATGACCTCAAAGTCGAAGTCGTAGTAATGAAGGTTTCTTTAGGGTCCTGACTAGCGGAAATCTTACCTGACCAACCTAGAGGAACGTCAGGTTCCCTGAGAGTTCTCAGAAGAGGCCGTGGTGTCAAGTTTTCGTAGTTAAGAAGTCACAAGTCGAAAGAAGTGTCAGGTTGAGAGTGTAGGTATACACTGATGACCTTTTTGGTATGGGAACCGATATGCCTGGAAACAACCATTTCATTACAGAGACGAAAATTTACACGATAGATCCCACCAGTATTGAAAGGAAGGTTCCTCATTCGCAGAAAATTAAAGTACCGACGTTAGTCGTAGACGTCACTAAAACCTTGGGGGGGTTTATTTTCAGACTGTGACGAAGGTGACAAGGGGTGGTGTTGGAATCATAGTATTAATTGGAAAATTTTCAAAAGAAAAAAAAATTTTTATAAAAACAATACGTCGTTACCATCCAGTAACATCTCTTAATGTTTAATCGAAGGACTACGTTCTCACAAGAGCCAATTCTAAATTAAGGAGTCCACCACCTAAGACCCGTCACCTCTAGACTAGGTTGTACCTAGTCTTTTATCGGTCAGTTTCGGTTTTCATAATTCGAATTGAGTTCGAGTTGTATATACTTGGTTGTCAGACAGAGGGTTGTGGTGAAATGATGTTATATATTGTCAAAGGGTACCCAGATCCTTGACTCCGGGAACTCTTTTGACTCTTTGAGTTTTTAGAGATAGAAGTCAAATCTTCCTGATATCTTTTCCCGTCCTTTTTTTAGAAGTAAAACACGAAAACTACGTACATTCAGAAGTCTCTCTTTCGTTTAGGATTCCATTTTGAATAAAATTGATAAAATTCGAAGGGACCACCGAGTCTACCATTTCGCAGATGGACGTTACGTCCCCTAGACCCAAACTAGGGACAAAGTCCTTCTATGGGACCTCTTCCCTTATCGTCGGGTGAGGTCATAAGGACAGACCTTTCAGGGTACCTGTCTCCTTGGTCCGTCAGATGTCAGGTACTCCGGTGTTTCTCAATCATTACTGACTCGCTGATTGTGTGTGTCTGTGTGAAATTTCTAAGTGTCACCTACCTTTGTGTGTTTATTATCTGTTTGTATTATTCAAACAGTTCTGATAACATACGGACCTTTCGTTCCGTTCTTGTTTTATAAGACTTCGAAGTTTTGGTACGATACATACCATATATGTATGTGACTTTATAATACGATTGAACTTTTTCTTCTTTTAGAAGAGTGTACGAAGTTGTACCTATTTGAAACTCCTATAATACGTTTCACTTTACTCTGTCATTTTTTTTTTTTTTAAACATACTAAGGTGAGTACTTTATAGATTCGTCAGTTTGCCTATCTTTGTCCTTCATCATTCCACTGACGGTTCCTGTTCGCACCCCCCTCTACCCCTTACCCTTTCCCGGCAACAACGAATGACACGTATCTTATAGTCAGAACATATTACTTTCCACAAGAATGTACTCCTTTCTTTTTGTGATCTTATTAGATAAAAAGTATTTCTAAAAAAACCACCATTAGATCGTTCCCCGAAGGATCTACCGTGATCACCATTTCTTGAGTAGACGGTTACCTCCTCTGTTTTCTCTGACTCAAAGTCAAGGACCCAACCCTTCTAGGGGACCTCTTCCCATACCGTTGGGTGAGGTCATAAAAACGGACTTTTTAGGGTACCTGTCTCCTCGGACGACCCGATGTCAGGTTCCCAACGTCTCTCAGCCTATACTAATATCACTGAATCGTCCGTGTTTATATCGTTCTGACTACAAAGAGGTTCAAGTTTGACTTTATTCATAGATACTCTTTGTTACATGACAAATCGGTAAACACTCTCTCTGACTGTACACACCGGTAGTAAGTTTTTGATGGACTTAAAATAAGTAATAAATGGAATTTAAAATGGATAAATTATCACGTAGGAATTGATAAAATTATTTCGTAAAAGAAGTCAGAGACTTAATAACATGTTTATCAAAGAGTTGTTGATGTAGTGGAACTATATACAGTGGAAAGTATCTTTCTTCCCGTCTAAATTCTCTTGTGTTGTTCTTACTTTTAGTAATAAAAAAGGCTCATGAAATCCCTTTTTATTGGGGTGTAAAAGATTTTACGGAATACGAAAATTTGTACAAAAATGAACCGGTCTTTTTCGGATACGAAGGCTTTAAACTTCACAAAAATTCCTGATCTCTTAGAATTTGTGGTCTAGTAAAGGACACTCAGAACTGTTAAATTAAGTTAAAATAGTTATTCTACATTTTACTTTACCTCTTTCCATATTTGTGTACCAACTCACCTGTATAAATAGAATGATGATCATATTAAGTCTGAATTTGGGTAATCGATCTTAGGGAACCATCGTTACCTAAATTCCAGTGAGTAAAATATTAGTCTGGAATATTTTTACGTTTTGAGTGAGTCGTCCTAGTCCTCACACCTTGTTCTTATAGTAGTCGTCCTTTGTCTCGTGACCCTTGTGTTAAACTAAATTCAACTTTTGTATGGGTGGGTAAGACCTTTCTCGGTTACGTATTGTTCTTATAAAAGGGACACTAGAGATAAAAAGTGAGAGGAAAGACACGGGACCGAGAGAAATATAAGGAAACTACTAAAGGGAACCAAGAGTGGGGATAGAGAATAGAGAATAGGAGAGTTTTTCTGACTTTAACCGGCAGAATGACCCCTTCTGTATTAGATGGAATCCAATGACAAATTTTCGATGTTTTAAGGTCCCAAACTCGACATATGTCTTTTCGTTAGTTTGTGTAGTTGACCTTTGGTGGGGAGGGACACTCTCTTATCTGGTCACGTTTGTCGTACGAGGTGAATGAACTGGTCGTTCCCGACTCTTTCGTTTTCGTCACGGTTTTATCGGACAACACACCGGGAACTTTCCCACAAATGAAGATATATTTTTTTATAAAATAGAAAAAAAAAAAAGGGTCTTATCTGATAATCTCTTGACAATTTACAAAACGATATCAGTTTTATTATGACTAAGAAAGTCACCTCTCCTTTTTTTTTTTAGACTTAGAGTCTTTAAAATACATAGAAAAGACGGTCCTAGTTAGTCAAATTGACTGTCAAAAGTCTGATTAACCTTTTTCTTGTATGTCCTGTACAGGGAAACGGGGGTCAATAGACGTCCCACACATAAGGTTCTAAGGGTCACCTACGGACTTTGACTTTTATCGTGGTTTAGGATATATGTAAAAACGAAAATTTCGAATTAAATATTTAATCTGTGTAATTATCTAATTGTTTTTATTGCTTGAAATAACTGATACGGTTTCGGTAACTGATACACCTAGTGTTATTTGACACCTTTTAAGACTTTCTCTACCCTCATGGTCTGGTGGACTGGACGGGGAACTCTTTGGACTTACGTCCAGTCCTTCGTTGTCAATCTTGACCTGTACCTTGTTGTCTGACCAAGGTTTATCCTTTTCCTCATGTAGTTCCGACATATAACAGTGGGACACATAAATTGTATACGTCTCATGTAGTACTCTTTACGACCTGACCTTCTTTGTGTTCGACCTTAGTTCTACGGTCCTCTTTACAGTTATTGGAGTCTATACGTCTACTGTGGTGGGAATACCGTCTTTCACTTCTCCTCGATTTTTCGGAGAACTACTTTCACTTTCTCCTCTCACTTTTTCAACCGAAGTTGAGTTGTAAGTCTTTTGCTTCTAGTATCGTAGGTCAGGGTAGTGAAGTACCCTTTATCTACCCCTTTGTCACCTTTGTCACAGTCTGAAATAAAAGACCCCGAGGTTTTAGTGATGTCTACCACTAACGTCGGTACTTTAATTTTCTGGGAATGAGGAACCTTCTGTAAAATATTGGTTGGATCTATCGTATAATTTTTTGTCTCTGTAATGAAACGGTTTTTCCCAGGTAAATCAGTTCTGATACAAAAAAGGACACCAGTGCATACCTACACTCTCAACCTGACACTTCTTTCGACTCGTGGCTTCTTAACTACGAAAACTTGACACCACAACCTCTTATGAGAACTCTTAGGGAACCTAACGTTCCTCTAGGTTGGTCAAGTAATTTCCACTAGTCAGGACCCACAAGTAACCTTCCTGACTACAACTTCGACTTTGAGATTATGAAACCGGTGGAGTACCCTTCTCAACTGAGTAACCTTTTTCTGGGTCTACGAACCTCCCTAACTCCCGTCCTCCTCTTCCCCTACTGTCTCCTACTCTACCGACGTACCGTAGTGGCTGAGCTACCTGTACTCAAACCTATTTGAGGTCATCAACCACTACCTGTCCCTCCGGACTGTATGACACTAAGTACCCCAGCGTTTCTCAGCCTGTACTGACTCGTTGACTTGACTTGACTGACTTGTTGTCTTACTAATATTAGCACATGATGTTATTTTTAACACATTTACATCAGAGAGAGGGAACAGGGGGTTTTTATAGAAATGTCTAAATTACGGAAAAGGAGAATTGATTCATGAATTGTATATGACATCGTCATTGAACGGCAAACTCCATGTTGTCGTTTTGATCGTGTTTAAAGAAGTGTAAAGACACAAACCATAACAGTTACAAGACCAGAACCGGTAAGGTTATCTACACATCAACATTGAACAACGAAGATAAATGTGTAGGAGTTTCTGTATACTGTACTTCGTAGAAAAGTATACGAATAAACAATGGGAATGTAGAAAGACTTGTTGAAAAATGTACGAATAAATGATAGGTATATAGGAGGAACCATTTTCAGAAATAAAAATAAGGTTCTAATGTGTAAGAAAGTATAGAACATATAATTATGTACAAATTCTAATAAAAACAGACGAAGGACTTAGTAGATGAAAAGGTGGACTAAAGACAAAACAAACAAAGAAAATTAGTGAAAAAATTTCACAATCAGAAATTACAAACCACTAGGAGACGACGGTCATGTGTAAATTTCATTGTAATTTTATGATCTTTTAATGACAAATCATTACCCTTAACATGTTATTAACTAAAGTCGTTTCACTGATTTGTCTTTCGTCGAAATAAAAATTCCCTTATGGATTCACAGTGATCAATGTTCTGTAAAAAAAAAAAAAATCCTAATTAAGTATAAGATGACCGAACACCTCTCCCCTTCATAAGGTTAGATAAGGATCTACACACAAAAACGTACTTCTTCACACGTGTTCTTAAACACATGTGAATGAACCGACAGTCTTAAGGTCTGACGTCTCCTCATCGTTCACCATACACCCTACAGGAGTTCCTTATACGTCTAAGTAATTGAAAGGTTACACGATTATTTGACGTTACCTCCGAGAAGATAGTCAAAGAGTCCTTCTTTTGAGAAAAGACCCAGTGTACCATTGAGATGAAAAATATAGAGTGAGAACCCGTTTCTTTTGAGATTAAGTTTTTCTATGTACGTGGGGTCATAAGTGTCGTCGTGATAAATGTTATTGGTTCTATACCTATTTTCATACACCATATATATGTGTTACTTTATAATACATGGTCATTTTTATTACTTTGTCGTAGTAGACGTCGTTATACTTACCTGGATCTGTAATAGTATAATTAATTTCATTCAGTCTCTCTCTTTCTGTTTATAGTATACAGTATTGAAGATTCACTTTAGATTTTTTTTTTTTAATACATTCACTTGAATAAATGTTTTGTCTTTATCTGAGTGTCTATATCTTTTCGTTTGAATACCAATGGTTTCCCCCTTCTACTATCCCTCCCTATTTAATCCTCAAACTCTAATTATATATGTGTAATGATGTATGTTTTCACTACTTGTTGTTCCTGGAAGACATATCGTGTCCCTTGATATAAGTTATATAAAATTATTGGATATTACTTTTTCTTAGACTTTTCTTATACATATATTGACTCAGTTGAAAGATATGTGGACTTTGATTGTCGTGTAAGATTTAATGGATGTTTAGTTAAAAAAAATTCAATTTTTTTATGAGGAAGAAAACTTTTACTCCTACTACCTTATGTTAGGACTCCTACAAACGACGAGAGATTTACCGAAATTGGTATAAGAACGGGTCTGTAAAAATAAATACGATACTAAATGTTTATGAACCTGGAATAAAGGTCGGAGTTTTATAACAGTTATAGTGATTAAGTAATAATATAAAAGGAATTACGACAGAAACATGTAATTATGATATGATATAATGATATGATTTGAATGATATCAAAATCTCTTGAAAATTCAACCACACTTTTTTACGTATGTACCCCACTTTTATAAATTATACTTTAAAATAATTATAAAGTGTCTTAAGATGACCATTAAAAACTCGTGAAGATTGGCACTGGACACGTGATTCACGCCCGTCGACGTTGGTTTCGTGATTCGTTCCGGATCTCTTCGATGGGCTACTGGCTCCAGTCCCCATCGTCGATTGTCACGGTCCGACGTTTTCGTGTTCTTACCGGCTCTCCTCGATGGGGTACAGGCTCCAGTCCCCGCCGACCCTCCTCGGTTGGACGTAGGCTCCGGTCCCCGTCACCCGTCCTCCTCGGTGGGGTACAGGTTCTTCGCCACCGAAGTGCCCACTCCTCCCGGATCTCTTCGATAGGGTACATCTTCCAGTCCTTCCCGTCGCCACTCTTCTATGGGAAATAGGTTCCACTCTTCGTCACCGACGCGAAACGACCTCGTCAGCACTTCTCTGTGGGGTGTGGGTTCCATTCTCTTTGGGTTCATTCTACCATCCACAACGTTCTCCTGTAGTCTCCCGTCTGTGTGACTTTGGTATGAGTGTCTTTTGATGAGTTAGATTAGTGTGATCCAGGTGTCGGAACAGATTGAGTTACTTTGATTCGGTACGGGTGTCCCGTTGGGTTCTGCCCGCCCAGTACCACCTCTCCAGACTGTCTTATACCAGGCGACCTCTTCCCTTACCGTTTGGTGAAGTCATAAGAACAGAACTCTTGGGGTACTTGTCATACCTTTCCGTTTTACTATCCTATGACCTTCTCCTTGAGGGGTCCAGTCATCCACGGGTTGTGTGATATCCTCTAATCACCTCTTTATTCAGGTCTTTCTTACTTCCCTATCTCGGTTTCGTTTTTGTTATGGGTCGACACCTACACTGACCACTATCTTCGTTTTAGGCTACGACATTTCTCGTTATAAGGTATCCTTGGACTTACAGTCCAGGTACTTAGTTCCGTTTAACCTTCACCAGTTTGTCCTCTACCGTTCTCACTTACAGCTGTAAGATCTTTAGTCGCTTGATTTTACCTGACCTTACCTACTTAAATTGAGTCTACTGGTAATATAGATGATGACACCGGTCCTTAGGGAGTCTTCTTTACCTCATCGGTAGTGCCAGTTGTTTTCTCAGGTTTTACGTCATGAACCTACGTTAGAGTTTTTGCTGTCTTACTAGAGACAAGCAAAGGTTCCGTTTGGTGAGTTATAATACCATTAGGTTCAGATCCGGGGTTGGTCATTGTGACTTCTTCGACTTCAACTTCCCAAGATACTTCTGGATGTTCTGGAAAATCGTGATTGTGGGTTTTTTTCTACAGGAAAAGTAATATCCCCTGACCTTACGTTTTTATCCTTCAGTTCTTTATGGACCTCATTGTCCGTTTAAACCGGAACCTTACACCTTACTTCGTCCCGTGTCTGATTATCTCAAAACGGTTCTTTTACATGACCAGTATCGTTTGTGGGAGAAGGTTGTTGTGTTCTCTTCTGAGATGTGTACCTGTAGTAGTCTACCAGTTATAGCTTTAGTCTAACTAATATAAGAAACGTCGGTTTCTACCTCTTCGAGATATGTCAGTTGTTTTTGTTCTGGTCCACGACTGACACCGAGTCTAGTACTTGAGGAATAATGGTTTAAGTCTGAGTTTAACTTCTTTCATCCCTTTTGACGGATCTGGTAAGTCCTTACTGGATTTAGTTTAGAGAATACTAAAATGTCACCTTCACTCTTTAACTAAATTCCCGGATCTAGACTATCTATCTCACGGACTACTTGATACCTACCTTCAAGTACTGTAACATGTCCTCTGTCCCTACTTCTGGTAGGGGTGCCTTTTCTTTACGTTTTTTCGTTTTACCGACAGACCCCTCCGGAATGTTTATCGACACTTTCCTTCTCTCCGCTTTTTGTTTCCTCTTTTTCTTTCTATATTCGTAGACTTACGTCTCAAGGTTTCTTATCGTTCCTTTCTATTCTTTCGGAAGGAGTCTCTAGTTACGTTTTTTTATCTCCTTTTGTTGTCTTACCCTTTCTGATCTCTAGAGAAGTTCTTTTAATCTCTATGGATCCCTTGTAAAGTATGTTTCTACCCGAGCTATTACCTGTCTTTACCATACCTGGATTGTCTTCGTCTTGTATAATTCTTCTCCACCGTTGTTATGTGTCTTGACATGTTTTTTCTAGAAGTACTGGGTCTATTAGTACTACCACCCTAGTGAGTAGATCTCGGTCTGTAGAACCTTACACTTCAGTTCAGCCGGAATCCTTCGTAGTGATACTTGTTTCGATCACCTCCACTACCTTAAGGTCACCTCGATAAAGTTTAGGACTTTCTACTACGACACTTTCACGACGTGAGTTATACGGTCGTTCAAACCTTTTGAGTCGTCACCGGTGTCCTGACCTTTTCCAGTCAAAAGTAAGGTTAGGGTTTCTTTCCGTTACGGTTTCTTACGAGTTTGATGGTGTGGGAACGTGAGTAGAGCGTACGATCATTTCATTACGAGTTTTAAGAGGTTCGGTCCGAAGTCGTTATGCACTGGCACTTGAAGGACTACAAGTTCGACCAAAATCTTTTCCGTCTCCTTGGTCTCTAGTTTAACGGTTGTAGGTGACTTAGTACCTGTTTCGTTCTCTCAAGGTCTTTTTGTTGATAAAGACGAAATAACTGATACGGTTTCGGAAACTGACACACCTAGTGTTACGTGACACGTTTTAAGACTCTCTCTACCCTTATGGTCTGGTGGACTGGACGGAGAACTCTTTAGCCATACGTCCAGTTCTCCGTTGTCAATCTTGACCTGTACCTTGTTGTCTGACGAAGGTTTATCCTTTTCCTCATGTAGTTCCGACATATAACAGTGGGACGAATAAATTGAATATACGTCTCATGTAGTACTCTTTACGACCCGACCTTATTAGTGTTCGACCTTAGTTCTAACGGTCCTCTTTATAGTTATTGGAGTCTATACGTCTACTGTGATGGGAATACCGTCTTTCACTTCTCCTTGATTTTTCGGAGAACTACTTCCACTTTCATCTCTCACTTTTTCAACCGAATTTCGAGTTATAAGCCTTTTACTTCTAGTACCGTAGGCCAGGGTAGTGAAGTGCCCTTTATCTACCCCTTGGTCACCTTTGTCACAGTCTGAAGTAAAAAACCCAGAGGTTTTAGTGACTTCTACCACTAACGTCGGTACTTTAATTTTCTACGAATGAGGAATCTTCTTTTCAATACTGGTTGGATCTGTAATATAAGTTTTCGTCTCTGTAATGAAACGCCTGATTCAAGGCATATCAGTTCCGATACCAAAAAGGTCACCAGTACATACCTACACTCTTAACCTAATATTTCTTTCGACTTACGACTTCTCAACTACGAAAACTTGACACCACAACTTCTTCTGAAAACTCTCAAGGAACCTGACGTTCCTCTAGGTTGGACAGGTAAGACTTCCTCTAGTTGGGACTCACAAGAAACCTTCCTTACTACGACTTCGACTTTGAGGTCATGAAACCGGTGGAGTACGTTTCTCAACTGAGTAACCTTTTCTGAGACTACGACCCTCCCTAACCCCCGTCCTCCTCTTCCCCTGCTGTCTCCTACTCTACCGACCTACCGTAGTGACTGAGATACCTGTACTCAGACTCACTTGAGGCCCTCAAACAATACCTGTCCCTCCGGACCGCACGACGCTAAGTACCCCAACGTTTCTCAGCCCGTGCTGACTCGCTGACTTGACTTAAGTAATAGTTACAAAAGAGATTTGTAGTGCATTTTTGTAACAATTATTTAACTATTTCCATGATGAAATCTCGTCACAAAGAAAGAAAACACTCACTTTTTCATTCCCATAAGTTCAAATAGTCCTCAGTCTTTGTAATTTTGGACTTCTCAATAAATATGATCTAAACCTTTATTAAATTTCACAACGACCTAAAGATACCGAAAGTATAAACTTTGACCTTACAATGAAAAGTCCTATAACTATAACGTCAAGTAACTCTCTTTTGGACTACCCTTTAATATTATATTTATAAGGAGATTTTTCTTGATATTTATCTTAAATAAGTTGTCTCGGTAAAGATAAATTTCTGAAGACAATTTTTTAGATAATAGTTACCCAATAATCAACTTCAAGATTTAACTTTATCGTAGATATACATGTATACATGTATTTGTATCCAAATATATATAATAATACACATACATTACTTATAAATATACATATGTGTATTGTACACGTTACTCCGGTAAACTTTACACTACTATATTAAAAACTCTAGATTTTAACACAATATTCTGACCCATAACTATGATAAATTTGAAACAGTTACCCACAAGTTATGTAACTTTTACACAAAAGTCAAGTCAAGTCAAGTCATCGAGTGAGTGCAAGCTGAGAGGTGTTGGGGTACGTGGCGTCGTACGGTCCTGAGGGATAGGTAGTGGTTGAGGGCCTAAAGTGGGTTTGAGTTAGAGACCAAGGAGACGGAAAAGATTTAGGTCGAACTTGTACACCTTCAAGTACCAAGTGTATGACGACTTCGGACCGAACCTCTTAAAAGTCGTAATGAAACGATCACACACACTACTCGTGATAACACGTTGTCAAACTCGTAAAAAACCGTAACGGAAAGAAACCCTAACCTTCCTTTTGACTGGAAAAGGTCAGGACACCGGTGACGACTCAAAAGGTTTAAACGACCGTATAACTCACGTCGTGAAAGTGTCGTAGTAGAAAATCCTAAACTTTGTCGAGTTGACCTTAAGGTAGTGGAGGTGATTGAAACACACATCACTATTTACACAAAATAGGTATTAAAATTTTTTGTGTATATTAATGAATTTTATCACAAAAAGTATATATACAAACATGAAATCAGAGGTTTTAGTCATGTTTTTAATGTACTTTATAAAATTATATAAATTCTTACACATATACATATAGACAGAAGGGACATCGAGTTTGTCATTTCTTAGACGGGTGTTACATCCACTGGGTCCAAGCTAGGAACATGACCCCTCTAGGAGACTTCTTCTCTTACCGTTAGGTGAGGTCATAAGAACGGACCTCTTAGGGTGCCGTTCTCTTCGGACCACCCGATATCAGGCACCCTAGTGTCTCAGACTGTGTCGACTCACTGATTGTGATGAGATATACGTATATAGGAAGGAAACTGGATTCAAAGAGATCACTTATAAAGACAAAGTATTCACTTTTACTTTCAGTGAGTTAGTACAGAAACGCTGGGGTACCTGGTATGTCAGGTACCTTAAAAGGTCCGTTCTTAATACCTCACCCAGTGTCAAGAGCAGAGTCCCTTAGAAGGGTAGGGTCTCTAGGTTCGGTCCAGAGGACGTAACGTCGTAAGTCTAAGAAATGGTCGACTCGGTGTTCCCTTCGAGAAATAAAGTATTTGTACATATGTTTATAAATAAAGTATTTATGGATATGTTTAATCTTTTTTTCCTTAATAAAAGTCAAACACCTAGTCATAAATAATTTTGCGTACACAGACAGATATTTTAATAACGGGGGGTTTTACGGTTACAAATTTGACGGACTGATTAAGGTGAGACCCTTATCCTATGTCCACCGTCGTACTAGTCGTTAATGACAAAAATAATAATCTATCATGTGTATGTATATGTATTTTCAATAGTATCTGTATCATTTTAACACCCATCAGATACCTCTCTATCTATTTTTGATAACAAAAATATTTCGTCAAACAGACAATGTCACTAAGTCTCTTACACTAGTAATGTACCGGAAGTTTTTAATAACGTAAATCTTTTGACGAACGATTTAGGTGACGGTCTTTTAATCTTTCGTAAGGGATCAATCAAGAAGTCAATAGGGTATACCGTTCTCTGCTTTCACAGTCAGAGTGTTTTACACTGATTAAACCAAACAGGGTGGAATCTCGATCGATATTAGTCGTCCCTTGTGGTTCCCAAGTTTCCACTGTGTCGTGGTATGTATCGAAGGGATCACATTAGAAAGGACTGAAGTCTTACTTTTGTATAGTGTTATATAAAATTTGGTCGGAAAGAAGAAAGGGGATGTGGGGGGGTCTCAGTGACGACGAAGTCGTTAATCACCTCTTTTATCCAAGAATAGACTGACCGGTACCTGTCTCTTAGTGCCGTCAATAACTGGTGACACGGGATTCTCTACTGTTGACGTAGACACAATAATCTCTTTTAATCTCCATCCTTCGTAGGACTTTGTGAGGGACGACTTGAAAACTGAACCCTTCAATGTCACGAAGACGAGACGAATTACCCAAACTTCAAAATTAGGTCGTCTCTACATCGTCATAGGACACCAGTCGTCTTACCTGAGTGTGGCACATGAAACACAATCTTTAGAAAAGTAAAGAGACCTCATAAAGAAAGTGACGTATTACCTTTGTTAGTTTTGACCTCTTTAGTCGAGGGTAAATGTTTGTAATTGTGTATTTTACCTATAAATATGTCCAAACGAGTAAAATAAACTAAAAATATATTAGTTGTTGTGTCTTTCTCGAGAAACAAAACAAATTTTATTCTAGAAACAGTCTTGATCTTTGAACCCTCAATTTGTTAATCTAATATAAAAGAAAAACACACCTCTTTATAACATGAAATAAATTTTGGAATACAAAGACCATAGAGATCGACGGTTATACTTTTAAATACTTTTCATTAGTCTCTTTGAACGTTTACATGACCAAGAAGATTCAACAGTAGATAATAGGAAATCACCTCTTTTCCCTTTCACAATCAGTGATCCAGTACAGGTGAAGAAACGTTACAGTACCTGAGATTGGGTGGTCCGAGGAGTCAGGTTCCCTGGGAGGTTCGTTCTTATGACTTCACCCGATAGTAAGAGAAGAGATCCCCTAGAAGGGTTGGGTTCAGAGGATATAGAGGAAGTAACGTCCGTCTAAAAAATGGCAGACTCGGTGGTCCCTTCAGGTTTCTCCTTCTTATGCATATTTCTAGTCTTAGTCCTGTGAAGAGATAATAAATAAATCGGAGAACCGATTTATTACTAATAAATAAGAATGAAACGACATAATCTGCGGTTTAACAAGTACGTACACACGATTCAGTGTACTAAATGTTTAAGTCAGAAAATCGAATTCAATTTTAAATCTTCCGTTTATTTATAACTATCCATTCAATTATCGTATAAGACTAAGTTAAGGACACGATATTAAATAATTAATTGTGTAATTTTTCCTTTTTATTATTTAACTTTGAGAAATTTCTTAACATTCAAAGTTTTATGTCTATTGAGAACTAAAAACATACTACGTCCGTAAAGGTCGAGTAAGGGATAAATATATTTGAATATGGTAGAGTTTACGGGAATCCAGAGATGGTTCGTACACACGTAACTAACTCAGTCGTTTATTAATAATAATCCGTCGTACGTAAAATCAGAGATACGAGGACATAAGTCTAGATGCCGGTGGAAGTAGTGTTTAGTGTAACATAATTAACTGACATTCGTTATAACGGTTCTATGTGCAAGGAACGGAATCAAGTGACTTGGAACCTTTTATACTAAATACGACAAAATTGACAACTTTACCTCACTTTAATCGATTCACCACAGACTGAGAACACAGGGTACCTGACATCGGGTGGTCCGAGGAGACAGGTACCCTAAAAAGTCCGTTCTTATGACCTTACCTTACGGTAAAGGAAGAGGTCCCCTAGAAGGGTTGGGTCCCTAATTTGACGTGACGTCCGTCCAAGAAATGGTTGACTCGATGGTCCTTTCGTATTCAATCCTATTGACCGTTGGGTGAGGTCATAAGAACGGACCTCTCAGGACACCTACCTCCTCTGACCACCCGACGACAGGTACCCCAATGTGTCTCAACCTGTTCTGACTTCGCTGAATCGTACATATGTACGTAACCTCTTCCTTTACCGTTGGACAAGGTCATAAGAATGGACCTCTTAGGGTCCCTGTCCCCTAGGACCACCTGACGACAGATACCCCAGTGTGCCAGTCTGTGTTGACTTCACTGAATCGTCGTCATCGTCATCGTCGTCGTCCTTTCAACCTATACATTAGGTACCGGTTAACTTTTCATTTTGTTTTGTTGATAGAGTTGTCTTGTTTTGTCCGTCTTCGACAAAAACGATTGTCCGGAGAGTTCAGTGCGTTGTTGTTAGTCGATGGAAGGTCACCAATTTTCACTAAACGATTTTGGTCAAATATAAATTTCTTTCCGTTTAATCTGGAGGTATAACTACTTTCTCCATAGTTCACCAGATGACTTCATAAATTTTTGTCAGTGTCAATCGAAGGACTGGTGTTCATTAAATGAAAAAAGGGTGTACAAAAATTTAGGTATGGTGGATTCTAGGAGTTTTCAGAGTACCTAATATAATCATAGTCCGAACTCCAAATCCTAGGACAGTAGATTAAGTCTCAGTCCCTGGTTACTCCGAAGAACGTATATTGAAAACCCCATCATGAGGAACTTATAGTAAGGAAAATCAGTCTTCAGGACAGTTCCATAAATGAGGACGAGTAGAGTTGTAAGTCATCACCCTAGTTATATTACATTGACGGTATCTGAAAGAGTAAGATTTCCCCTTCGACCCTTCTTCGTGTCTCGTAAGTTGTCAGTCACCACCACTAAATTGATTTACCACAGACTGAGAACCTTGGGGGACCTAACATCGGACGGTCCGAGGAGACAGGTACCCCAAGAGGTCTGTTCATTTACTCTCACCGTGTAAACTTTAGGTTCGACTGCATACAACGGTCGAAGAGTTAATCACAAGTTAGTAGGATACCCGAAACCCAAGGTGGTAAACGTAATTTTAAGGAAATTGTATTTTACATTGGGTCTAAACGTTCTCTCACTAAAAAGAGTCAGACGAATGACAGGAATTATCAAACCTCGAGGTTTCATAGATAAATGAAACATATTTGAGAAGGTTGAAAATCAAGTTCATCGTCACACACATGATAGTGTCGAAAGAATTTGTGACACTCAATAGATATTAAAAATAACTTCAAGTAAGGTAATACTCTCCCTCGAAGGGAGCACCGAGTCTACCATTTCTTAGGTGGACATTACACCCTCTGGACCCAAACTAGGGACCCAACCCTTCTAGGAGACCTCTTCCTTTCTCGATGGGTGAGGTCATGAGAACGGGCCTGTCTCCTCGGACTGTCCGATGTAAGGTACACCAACGTTTCTCAGTCTTTACTGATTCACTGAAAGTGAATGAGGTAATACTCTAAGAATCTTTAGGATACTTAATTACCTCTATACACACGGTGTAGGAACGATAGAAATATCCGAACAGACAAACTTACCAAGTATCTGTGTTAATATTAGTTTAACACACTCTGAAGTTGGTTCTCAAAATCTTAATGTGTGAAGCCGAAATGAAAATGTGGTACAAAAGGATTGTCGTTCGACTTACACAAAGAGGGGTGGGGTTTGGGACCTTTTGTGAAGAAGTAGACTCTCAATAAATCTGTAAGATCTCTCTAGACTTCTCTGATCCTTTCTATTTCAAAATAAAAACTCGAGAGAGTTCAGAACCAAAATAATATACATTGTTACATATGAATCAAAGATGTACAAAATGAGGTTTTATTAGAACGGACTCAATTGTCTATTTCATAGAATGTAGTGGAAAGACTTATATGATTATTTTTCAATATATTTTACTATTAAATAAATTATGTGTGTACACATGAATTTGTATACTTGTGTATATTAAACGGAATAGAGGTAGCATTTCAAACAAAAGGAGGTCAATGGGTAAAATTCAAAGGAAAAAAACATAACATCCAAAAACTTTTATAAAATTTAAGAACTGTCAGTAAAATTCCCTTTTAGTGTCAAAAGAATCTTTTACTAATACAAAATTTTACAGATTGCATTGACCTTTAAGTCTCCCTTTACTTCGACCCGTACTAAACATAATAATCATCAAATACATACCTCTATATTAAAACCTTCTCTACACAGAAACGGGTTAGTACCGTCCGGTCATTCGAATTCATTCTGAGATAGGATCAAGAGAGAGTCTGTACTTTTAAGTGAGATCTTGTAGGTTCTGTTAACAGGATAAATAAATGATTCGATTAGAACATCATAATCAGGTTCAATTTACGTACTCGGTCTGTTAAACGTTTATTCCTTTACTGTGTACCTTATTGGAAGAATTTTCAATTAACCAGAACGTTAACGACAATCGTTTCAGATAAGTATCGGGACTAACAGAGACTAAAACAAAGGAATGAGTGTCGGAGTATACTCTCAAGAAATAAACAACTAAAAGACTGTATACAGACTTGATTAACACTTAAAAAAAAGGTTAAAAGAAACTATAAATTATACACACATATATACACATACACAATCAAACCGAAGAGGTCTTTTGTTCATGGTTCTGACGTAGTCTTAAAAATTTACACATAACCTTATAAGGATATTTCATATTTACCCGAAGAGATCATCGAGTCGACCATTTCTTATACGGACGTTACGTCCTCTGGGACCAAGTTAAAGACCCAGTCCTTCTAGGTGACCCCTTCGCTACCCGTTGGGTGAGGTCATAAGAATCCGAATTGACCATCGAGTTGATCATTTCTTAGTCGGACGTTACACCCTCTGAACCCAAGCTAAGGACCCAACCCTTCTAGGGGACCTCTTCCCTTGGAAGAGGTCATAAGACCGGACCTCGTAAAGTGTCAGGTACCCGAACGTTTCTCAACCTGTACTGACTCGCTAAAAGTGATCTTTAGTATTTTCCCCCTCCTCTATCTTAACAAGGTCACTTAAACTCTAAGAACTACAGAGGACTGTCTTTCTTAAATCACTCTCTGTTTCACTATTCTCTATTGAAATAATTTCCTGTCTCCTATTCTACCAAACTACGGTAGTGGATGAACTTGTACTCAATCTCGTCAGAGGACCTCAACCACTACCTCTCCCTTCCGACTGTACAACGTCAGGTACCCCAGTGATCTCAGTCTGTGCTGACTCACTGACTTGACTTGACTTTGACGATTCATTCTTTACCCAAATAAATCTCTCTTCGTGTGAGGTCTACACACTCTCTAGAGTCTTTCACTGTCCGATGGTTTATACCCCACCAATCAAAAATACCCGACCGATTAAAATATCTGTTTACTCGTCTTCCTAATAAGGTTAATAAACCCTCTTCGTCAATTCTTAAGGTCCTTGACCCGGTGACAGGTGAAAAACTAGAAACAGTCGGAACCTTGATAGTACCTCGACCACCCAGAGAGTAAGTCGTACCTCATGACGTTACTTAGGACCTCCGTACCGTTGACCCAGAGAGTCGATTAAGACGAGTTGTGTGTGTCGTCGAAGAGGGGAGGTACACTCGTCATATGAGGGTCCAAAGACGGTGTGATGTCAGTCTTCAAGAAGTTTACAATACCTGTCAACTATATCAGAATCCCTCCCGATTCGTAAATAAAGTATTGAAAGAAGATAACACGAAAGGATCATTGAGTCTACCCTTTCTCGGACGAACATTACGTCCTCTGGACCCAAACTAGGGACCCAACCCTTCTAGGGGATCTCGTCCTTTACCGAGAGGTCATAAGGACGGACCTCTTGAGGTACTTGTCTCCTCGGACCACCCGATGTCAGGTACACTAGTGTTTATCTGTGTTGACTCACTGAAAGTGAATGATAATGAGAAAATTCCTGTCTTTTCATTTATGAATGGTGTATAGGTAACTCAATTTATATTTTCTATCAACTCGACCTCTATAAATTTAGGTCGTTTTTTGTTTCCTCTTATCCTTTCTATATTCGTAGACGTTCGTGTCAAGGTTTTTTATCGTTCTTCTCTATTCTATCGGAAGGAGTCGCTAGTTACGTTTCTTTATCTCCTTTCTTTGTCTTACCCTTTCTGATCTCTAGAGAAGTTCTTTTAATCTCTATGGATCCCTTGCAAAGTACGTTTCTACCCGAGCTATTTCCTGTCTTTACCATACCTGGATTGTCTTCGTCTTCTATAATTCTTCTCCAATGTTTATATGTGTCTTCTTGACATGTTTTTTCTAGTAGTTTTGGGTCTATATTGTTACCACACTAGTGAGTAGATCTCGGTCTGTAGAACCTTACACTTCAGTTCACCCGGAATCTTTCGTAGTGATACTCGTTTCGATCACCTCCACTACCTTAAGGTCAACTCCATAAAGTTTAGGACTTTTTACTACAACACTTTCACGACGTGAGTTATACGGTCGTTTAACCCTTTTGAGTTGTCACCGGTGTCCTGACCTTTTCCAGTCAAAAGTAAGGTTGGGTTTCTTTCCGTTACGGTTTCTTACGAGTTTGATGGCGTGGGAACGTGAGTAGAGCGTACGATCATTTCATTACGAGTTTTAAGAGGTTCGGTCCGAAGTCGTTATGTACTTGGCACTTGAAGGACTACAAGTTCGACCAAAATCTTTTCCGTCTCCTTGGTCTCTAGTTTAACAGTTGTAGGTGACCTAGTACCTTTTTCGTTCTCTCAAGGTCTTTTTGTAGATAAAGATGAAATAACTGATACGGTTTCGGAAACTAAGACACCTAGTGTTCTTTGACACCTTTTGAGACTTTCTCTACCCTTATGGTCTGGTGGATTAGACGGAGAACTCTTTGGATATACGTCCAGTTCCCCGTTGTCAATCTTGACCTGTACCTTGTTGTCTGACCAAGGTTTATCCTTTTCCTCATGTAGTTCCGACATATAACAAGTGGGACGAATAAATTGAAGATACGTTCCATGTAGTACTCTTTGCGACCTGACCTTATTTGTGTTCGACCTCAGTTCTAACGACCCTCTTTATGGTTATTGGAGTCTATACATCTACTGTGATGGGAATACCGTCTTTCACTTCTCCTTGATTTTTCGGAGAACTACTTTCACTTTCACCTCTCACTTTTTCAACCGAATTTCGAGTTGAAAGTCTTTTGATTCTAGTACCGTAGACCAGGGTAGTGAAGTACCCTTTATCTACCCCTTTGTCACCTTTGTCAATGTCTGAAATATAAAAACCCGAGGTTTTAGTGACGTCTGCCACTAACGTCGGTACTTTAATTTTCTGCGAATGAGGAACCTTCTTTTCAATACTGGTTGGATCTATCGTATAAGTTTTTGTCTCTGTAATGAAACGGCTGATTCCGGGTAGACCAGTTCCTATACCAAAAAGGTCACCAGCACATACCTACACTCTCAACGTGACACTACTTTCGACTCACGACTTCTTAACTACGCAAACTTGACACCACAACCTCTTCTGAGAACTCTCAGGGAACCTGACGTTCTTCTAGGTTGGTCAGGCAAGACTTCCTCCAGTCGGGACCCTAAAGGAACCTCCCTTACTACGATTACGACTTGAGGTCATGAAACCGGTGGAGTACGCTTCTCAACTGAGTAACCTTTTCTGAAACTACGACCCTCCCTAACCTCCGTCCTCCTCTTCCCCTGCCGTCTCCTACTCTACCGACCTACCGTAGTGCCTGAACTACCTGCACTGACACTCACTTGAGGTCCTCAACCACTACCTGTCCCTCCGGACCGCACGAACTAAGTACCCCAGTGTTTCTCAGCCTGTGCTGATTCGTTGACTTGACTTGACTAGACTTATACCGTAGTTAAAGATACTTTATCGATAAATCCTAAGACTGACTTAATCCCGTTCTCCAGAGTGAAAAGACCAATACTAACTTAAAGATACACACCTTTAGATTAGTCTTTTCCACTACCCTCTTTTATAATAGCTGACACAGAGGTTGTTCTCTCTCTCCTTTGTAAGTTTCAATCGTAATATCATGACTAAAAAAAAATTGTTCTACTATTAAGTTTACTTGTCACTATTTTCAGTATCGAGATAGAGGAAGTTAGATTGAACCTTGTGACTTGTTTGTAAAGATAAGACATAAAGGAAGTAACTAATGAGTGAATGTCTTGTGTTTTAACTGAAGAATTTCGGTCGCACATACGTTACGATTTTGTATCTATTTTTACACATTTATCGAAGACTTAATTTCTTATCTTAAAAAAAGATAAATAAATAAGAAGTCCGTTTAAAAAAAAGGAAAAAGACGCAAAAACAAAACAAAACAAAATCTTGGACACCGTTAGATTCGACACGACGACCGTCTTTCGTTTTCTCTTATGTAGAAAAAAAGACCACAAGAAAATATGGTGACTTTGAAGTGATAAGTCTGACGTACAACGGGAAAGGGTTGGGACAATGATAAGATGAATAACAAACTTAACGAACTGGATCTATATTTAAAATGTAAATGTTAAGGTTTTAATGTCGAAGGATAAGTTTAATCACGTTTCGGACGGGTCGAAATAAAGGGAAACACATGTGAGACGTCGTATTTTTTGTAAGGTTTTTTGTTTAAGTTTATCAAGAGTTGATAATAAATTATATTTATTATTTGTAAAGGTTTAGTCACATGAGATTTACCAATAATGTATTACACGAAGTCATTAAACCACAAGCTACTTAATAAATTGATACAATTTTTATATAACCTTTTTTATATGACCTATAAATGATAACTTATCATATAGTCACGATTTACAGAGATATCTCTTTGTTTAAGTCACGACTTCTCACTTTCTTTATCTTTCTTTTATGTCAAAAATGAACTGACATATCACCCAACTCTAGTGTACTATACCCAGGACCTGGATAAAAACGGTCAGTCGTTTGAGCACTGGAATTCTACACATGAGTTGTAAAGGTACAGAGAAAGAAGAACACATTTTTTTTTCTTTCATTTTTACGCACAAAAGTTCTAAAGGGTATGAGGTAACGTAAAGGCACAGGGAGACTTCTTAGATCATATAATAAAAGGTAAATTAATTCTAATTATTCAAAGATCTTTAGAAGTTCAAATCTTTTTTGTTTCTTTAAATGTAAACAAATTAAAGATTTCGACTAAAATAACAAATAACGACCCTCGGTCACACTCCTTGAGACGGGTACCGTTTCCAGTACTCCTTCCTCCGAACCGTATTCGTTTCCGCAGTAGTTCGGAGTCCTTTGGGGGACAAGGACTCGTAGATGGGGGTTTTGGTCTCAGATAGATGAAATGACTAAGTACGAGAGTGGATGTGGAGACTGAAATACCCCCCGACAAGGGGTGACCAAGAGAGCCTCTTCCTCAATCGAATGTCGAGGTTCAGTTATTTTTAAGGACCCGTACTGTTGTCACAAAGTTGAATGCTTGAGGAGACTTCCAATAGATCGGGTGGACATATCCAAGCAGACCGGTGTACACTAACAAATGTCGGAGGGTTGGACTCTCCGTACTCTACAAAATCTGAATGATTTCCGTTCAAGAAAACCCTTCAATCTTTAATAATCATATCACCCAACCGATCCCTAATATAAACCACTTCCCAAAAAGTAAACAACACAGTTATTAACGACGATTAAGGGACGGGACCCACACTGTTCACACAGAGTCCAGTTTGGAGAGACGACCGTTTGATCGAACACACTGTCCTAATAGGTATGAGGAAGGTGATCGTGTACTAACAAATGATGGAGAGTTGGTATTTGTCGTGTCTCTCAGACCTCATAAAACTCTCAGAATTAATCGTATCCAGAAAAGAGGAACTCAGTTACTAACGGCGGTCTGGAGGTATAGGAATCCTATATAAACCTTATATCTTTTCCTTTATATCATCAAAAATTCCAATTGTTATGATCTGAAAAACTCAATTACTTAAAAGAGAAACATCATCTAGTGACATTAAACAATATTTAGTGACACAGGAACGATACATTTTTACATTGAAATAGTGATAGAATTCTGATTTATCCAGAATTCCCCTTGTAACCACTTTCCTAAAAGTAAACAACCCAACTACAAACGATGATTTAGAGGTATAAGGGACGGGAATATTACTTATATTGATTGTATATCCTCTTTATTCATAATTGGAAATTCTAATTAGTACAATTGGAACCCAATTTATTTAAGGAAAGAACTAACATTGAGTAATGTGGGAGTGGGATATCCTTACGTTGAAATAAACCTCCCACCACGGACCGAATTCTTTTTTGTGAGAACCTTTTTTATTCAAAAAATCAATAGTCTTTCTTTCCCAGTATTTTACAGTCGTCCGAAGTACCGGTATTCTACTACATTTTGGGGATTCTAGAAAAAAAAATACATTTCGTGGACTAAAACTATTTCCAGTCCTGACGACTGGGGGTACACTAAGATATAAGTAGGGATACACATTGTTTTCCATATATTCGTTTGGATTCTTTATTTCTTTACCCTAGTCAAAGGTCTTTCTGACTAAGGGGGTACAGCAAGAAAGAACGAGGCGCAAAAAGACCGACTTAAGGGTAGACCTCGTACCCACGGGTGGTGCATATGAATGAACAGGGCCGAAAGTTCGGGTGCACTCTTCCTCGGGTTCCTCCCCGTGGAAGACTACAAGTTCACCGCGACCACCGGGTTACATCTACCACTTTTAAGGAACAGAACCTTAAAATAACCATAGGGTGCATTTGGTTCAATAAGTCGGAGAAAAAAGAGGATGATAAAAGACCGGTTTAAGGGTAGACCACGTACCCATGGGTGGTTCGGATGATTAAAACGAACCCGAAGATTAAAACCTGGTCCCCCCGGAGTCACGGAGGAGAGGAAGTCCTCTTGCCCTTCTATGGACACCGGATACATCCACCACTAACCATGAGGTACACTTGGTTCAATAAGTCGAAGAAAAAGAGACGATTAAAAGATTAGGGAGAGATAGACATTAATTTATTCAATAAAGGTTCCTGCGGTTGAGACAGGGGTGAAAACTTAGTGGACCTAGGTGGCCCCGACCTGGGGCCGTCAAATGGTATAAATTGTTAAACTCCATCACTTTGGTATACTTATAAGTCTTTATATCTTTTCTAAGTTCAATGACGACACATATATAAACTGTTGACTTCGTTACACTTTTCAAATTTACTCATATAAAGAAGTGTGAAAACACCTTCAGTCTCACGTAAAAAGTAAATTATAAAATATTCACTCACTACTGAAAATACCAGTTGACATTACATTTAGTGGAATTTATTAACTGAACCATAGTCTCAGAGTAGTTACAACTGGTCCATAGATAAAAAAAAAAAGACAAAATTTTATATATAAGTTGTTAAACCTTATTAAACGTACCATTTCTTATTTCGTTTAGTAACCGATACCTTTTCACGTCGGTATACTGTAGTTATGTTAATTTTTAGAAATTAAGTTGTTCTTGTACTTGTTAAGACTCTCTCATACGTGAGTTTTGTATCGTTTTAATATATTTCGTTTTAAATTGTCTTAATCCTTTATTATTTAGACGTTAGTATCAAATTATGAAAATATATAGAAATTTGACCAATTGTCTTTTTCGTCTGTTGTTTGGTGGTTCATATATTGTCTACGACGTTTGTATAATTGAAATATACATGATTTTAAATATCTAGTTACACCTTCGTTTTACTTCAGTGTTTATAGTGATACCTTCCAACATGAAAGTACGAAAAAGTCTGTCCGATCCTTGACAGTTTGGATAAAGAGTCGAAGACCTCTGTTGACCTCCGGTTACTGTCTATGTTTCCAGACCGGTAAAAGGACAAACCAAGTTGAGACTTCCCAGTAGGTTCGAAGTGTCGAAATGTGTCCTCAGTTATGCCATGTCGAAGAGGAGGATGGAGTAGACGGAAGGACTAAAGAAAAATCTATATAGAAGGTTCTTATGAGAAGTTATATGGAAGACGTACTATAAGAGGTTTTATCTCTAGTAAAGGTCCTTTGTCTAAAATTTTGTTAACCATGATCTAATTCCCTTTAAATGTTTTGTTTAAAAGTCATTCTAAAACCTTTATATAAGGGTACACCGTGTCACCATTTCTTAGGTGAACGGTCACGTCTTCTGTATTCTCTACACCCAAACTAGTTACCTCACCCTTCTAGGGGGTCTCTTGATTTACGTCGGATGAGTTCATAAGAAAGGATTTCTTAGGGTACCTGTCTCCTCAGACCGTCTGACGTCAGGTTTCTCAACGTCTCAGTCTGTACTGAGTCGTTGACTCATCCGTAGTGTACGACTAACTAATCTAGAAACTAGTGACTACCATTGACCTCATACACACCTACAAGGACCGTACGAGACCATCGTTTTAACAACTACAAAAGGGTGCCTTTCCTTCTAATGACCGACCACTCTATAGAAACTTTGACTTATCCTTATCTCCTTACCATCAATTGTACAAATACATGAAACCACTGATAACCACTCATGATATCTAGGTGTCTGTTCTCTCTTACAGTTCAAGTTCTATTAGTAGTAAATTCCCCTTTCTTTTTTCTAACTTTTGGTCTTTCGTACGGACCGTTTTAAAGTCCTTTAGGATTGGAGGAGATCGGTCTTTAGTTTGTTCATCTTACCATAAGGGTAGAAACCTTTTACTCAAACTTGAACTCTTTACCGATTTTGGACCTTGGTTAGTTCCTCAATACTGAAATTTTAGTCGTAGGATTAATAGGAAACACTAAAAAAAATAACGTCTTTAATTCATTATGGGGTACCACTGATGAGTAATAGTACAGAGACTCTTCTAGTATAATATAATTGATAGAGGTATTTACAGATACCCAACCCTGAGTGACGACGAATCTGAAACGATAACTAACGATATTCAAATGAGTGAAACGAAGACTCTCAATTCAGATTAGTGAATCGGAATAAAGTTCTAGGATAATAGGGGAACCTAAATCTCTGGGTTTAAGACAGAAATTGAAATATAAAATATAACCTCATATCAACTAATTGTTACAACCCTATCAAAGTCCACCTGCCGTTTCCCTGAGTCAGTATATATATATATATATATATATATACACACACACACACAC